>JANAVB010025599.1:2868877-2954429 GCA_029216955.1 Iris pallida
TTCCAAACCGAAATATGCGTTGGAAACACAACCTATAACTTTGACACCAATGGATCGTTTCAAACCAATCGAAACGAAATCGATATAAAATCGATGCCAAAAAAGGGCGAAAAACTGATTCGAAAACAGGACTGACAACAGTCAAGTTAGCCTACTTATATTATACTTCCAAACCATGCATGTTTTCAAAAACCTATTTGAAGGAGTTTATTGAAAACATGTAGGGCTTCACAACCCTTTTTGTGGATTTGGAAATCATCGACTACGCGTCGAGAAATCGAATCCCAAAGTTTTCCAAAAACCTGTTTTAAAATTCAATAAAATCCTTCGATACGACGTCGCCCCCGCCAATCCGGGCAACGTGCTTGCGAACCAAAAGCATCGAAAGGTGCGTATCGGCTTCGTGGACTGTGGGCTTTGACGGAATTCAATTGGTCGCGTGTGCGCGACAAATTTGATGCGTATCCGTCGAAATTCACCGTATCGACCTGTACAAATTTCCCAATTACTTTGTGTACGCTCGTTAGATCGAGACAAAACTTGCGCCAATAGGACCGTATTATTTTCTGGTCCTGTATGCCAAGTTTTGTCCGATTCTGGACAGTTGATAAATTACCGTTTTGTGGGCCCCACGGTCCGACTCAACGGGTGATTTTGTGCACGGCCTGCCGGAATCCAACTCTGGACATACGTTGGGTTCGTATCGGAAAACCAGATCCGTAAACATATATTTTACGACTTTAGACCATTAACTCTGGCACACTTTTCGGTACAAAACGGGTCCAACGGCGGATATCGTTTTTGCCCAAAATTATCGTTTTGCTCCTGTATCCAGAATTGGACTTAAGGACAGGAAATTCTAGCTAATTTGACTATTCTGGAATGTTAAAAATGTCTGTTTCAGCTTTCGGAGACAGTTATGATGATTTGGACTCATCGGCTTACCATTGACTATATGTTGTTGGATCTGCGTGGCAACCTCCAGGCAAGTATACCTTGCCTCCCTCTACAGTTTTATTTACATGCATTTTATTTCAGTATTTAGTCTTTAATTGATAGGACATGTACTTTTTGTGTTATTTTTTGTGGAGTTATTTTTATTGCATATAGCCGTGTTCATGTTTGGTCTTGTGGTTCACCCTTAGAGTTCTCGTCAGTACCTTGCTTGAGTCGTGTCATAGAACGAGTATGTATAAGTGAACTGCCATAGCCTTGAGTATTGTTTTACACAACCAAAGAGTCCACACTCGGGACGAGGGTTGTTTGGTGCACCAGAGAGTCCCACTCGGGACGAGGGTGTTTGTCGTGATCATTGGCACCAGAGAGTCCACACTCGGGACGAGGGTTGACCAATTACACCAGAGAGTCCCACACGGGACGAGGGTGTCTTGTCGTGAGCTAACCAGAGAGTCCACACTCGGGACGAGAGTTAGTGCTTAGTTCAAACCCGTGTGTCCACACTCGGGATGAGGGTTTGTTCTTCCATTGATCTCGTGATTATCGTTCATCCGGCAGTTTTTATACGTGGTTTTCTAGTGTTCATGTTCGTGTTCGTAGTCATTTATCTTGTTCTTGTCCTTTCTTGTTTATTTTCTTGTGCATGATAAAACTGTTAGATAGGCATGTATATTATGTATCTTGCTATGTCCTCTTAGGACCTGATGATCTCTTCAGGTTTAGCGATCATATGGAGTTAGCTAGTGGTTCTAGATGGCGGAGGATTTACGGTTCTTGTGGGATTCAGGTATCATTATTACGTTTGCTATACTTTCGTGCTCTACGTTCCTTATCATGAGTTATCATGTTATTGATTCAGTTTAGAGACTCTTGTTACTTTCCTTGGAGTCTCATCGGACATATATGCTGTGGGCTGCAGACCATAAACCATAATTGTTCATTCATGTTTATTATTCTTATGGATTGAGATATAGTTTTGTCTTGCCATGATTCGGCCCATTGCCATAGCCATGACAGCTTTACGTATTCGAGTCGGGCTGGAGTCCGCTCGATGCGTAGCTGGCTTTTTCACGAGCTTTCGTCCGAAAAAAGAGTGCGGGTCGTGACAAGTTTGTTTTGGTGGCCTACGCAGGTCAAAGCATATCGTACCGGTTACGTAACTGTACTGGTATGAGCCTGCGTAACTGACTAAACCCTTAGGAATCTCAATCCACTCTGCCTTAAAAATTCTTCTAGAAATTCTCTACGTCCTTGAAAACTCCAAATTTCCTCTCGATTATACTTCATTGCTTTCCGTACCATTGATTCTCGTCCCTTTTATTTTGAGGTGACGAACGATCGTGCTGTCTAGAATATATCAGAAACCCTTAAGTTATAGTATAATATTGCTTGATTATTTAATTTTTGGTTGCTTGATAGCTAATGAGGATTATAAAGCCATGTGTCCTAGATAGCTGTTGCTAATAAGTTAATAACTAGTTGGAAGGTTATAAAGTTTTAGTGACCTGTGTTTTGAGAGGTCGTGTGACCAAAGGTGGGTAGAAGTCTTCGAGGTTTAGTAGTTACAAAATGATTAGGAGAAGAATATAATCTAAATTTGAGAAATTAAATTTGAGGAGATTAAGGTAATCAGGGACTTTGAATTTTAAAGAATAATTATGAATTAGAATTTCGAGGACGAAATTATTTTAAGGTGGGTAGATTGTAGCCTCCCTTCTCGAAAGTTTTCAAAATTTTTTATTTATTTGATTTAAATATTGATTTTTAGAAATTTTTATAAATAATTATTAGTTAAATATTACGGTAGATGACTTTAGCCATGGTTGAGTTTTGAAGTATCAGAAGACTAGGAATCCTGGTAAGGATAGTGTAGTGGCGTGCCTTGACTAGTGTATTAGCCATGCCAGGGAAGGCCGAGCCATAGTGATGTCCTAACTAGAAAAATCAGGCTAAGTTGCGACTTAACCCCCACCAATGAATTACTTATTTATTAATTAGTATATTGATTTTAGATGACCCGATTGTACCAACTTGGCTTGAACTGGGCCCGAACCGAATTCAAGCCCTTGTAGGTATGTAGTGAGACCAAAGCCGACCATGTAGGCATATTTTTGTGTGTACAAATATTTCTTAAATTATTTTAGGTATTGATGTGCATTTTTAATTGTTTGAAATTTGTACAAAAATTGGTATTTCTATTATTAAATATTGATTTACAAATATTTGTATAATTTTCTGGACTTGGTAAAGGTAAAAAGTATGGATTCACCAAATCACCGTTTAATTATTTTATTATTCTATTATTATTTTGTGTGATTAAATAAATATAATTTATTGTTACTGAATTGGTATTCTATTTTTAGAAATTGGATAAATGTTTTTATATTATTATGTTGATGTATTTTGAATAAATATAGGTATATACATTTATAATTCATTTTCACCTTTACATATATATATATTTTATTATATAGGCATATATATATATTTTCAGAATTTTTAATGTATATGAATATATATAGGTCATATATATAGGGTATATGTGTTTGTATATATAAATATATATACATATAGTGTGTGTTATATATAGATTTATATAGTTAGAGAGGAGAGAAAATTATATATATATTATAATATATAATATGAGAGAGAGAGAGAGAGAGATTTATAATAGTGTTAATAAAGAAAAGGAAAAACAAATGAACTAAACCCAAGCAAAACCAGCCTGGCCCAGCAACCCAAAGGCAGCCCATTCTTCCCGAGCCCAACCAAGTCGGCTGAATCGAGCTCAGCCCGCACAGGAAATTCCCCCAGCCGATCAGCAGCTAATCACGAGCCTAAGAGCTCTTGAACCCAGCGGCCACAACCCGACACCCCTGTATAAATGACAGCGCAAAATAGAGGGGTTCGAAAAACCCTAAACATAAGAGAGCGCCACCACACCCCAGGGGAACGTCAGGCTGGACGACCTCCCTTGGCCTCGTGCGCCGCCGTGTGAGTCGCTGAACACGGAGGAATCGCGCGCGCACAGGACAACGAACGCGACAACAGTAACAGCGCGGTGCCCCATTTCTTTTTAAGATTTCTCCCTCGACTCTCCGTCTTTTCCCAAACCAAATATGCGTTGGAAACACAACCTACAGGAATTTAACACCAATGGATCATTTCAAACCAAATCCAAACGAAATCGATATAAAATCGATGCCAAAAAAGGGCAAAAACTGATTCGAAAATAGGACTGACAACAGTCAAGTTAGCCTACTTTACATTTAATTATCTTCCAAAACATGCATGTTTTCGAAAACCTATTTCAAGGAGTTTATTGACAATATGTAGGGCTTTACAATCCTTTTTGTGAATTTGGAAATCATCGACTACGAGTCGAGAAATTGAATCCCAATGTTTTCCAAAACCTGTTTTAAAATTCAATAAAATCCTTCGATACGACGTGCATCCCGCCAATCCGGGCGACGTGGTCGTGAACCAAAAACATTGAAAGGTGCGTATCGGCTTCGTGGACGTGTGGGCTTTGACGGAATTCAAATTGGTCGCGTGTGTGCGACGAATTTGATGCGTATCCGTCGAAATTCACCGTATCGGCCTCTGTGCAAATTTTCTAATTACTTTGTGCACGCTAGTTAGATCGAGACAAAACTTGCGTTAACAGGACCGTATCATTTTTTTGGTCCTGTATGCCAGGTTTGGTCCGATTCTGAGATAGTTGATAAAATTACCGTTTTGCGGGCCCCACGGTCCGACTCAACAGGTAATTTTGTGCACGGCCCGCCAGAATCCAACTCTGGACATATGATTGGGTTCGTATCAGAAAATTGGATTCGTAGACATGTAGTTTGATGACTTTAGAGACCACTGACTCTGGCACGCTTTTCGGTACAAAGTGGGCCCAACGGCGGATATCGTTTTTGCCCAAAATTATTGTTTTGCCCCTGTGTCCAGAATTGGACTTAAGGATAGGCAATCCTAGCTAGTTTGACTATTCTAGAATGTTGGCAATGTCTGTTTCAGCTTTCGGAGACAGTTATGATGATTTGGACTCATCGGCTTACCAGTCGACTATATGTTGTTGGATCTGCGTGCAACCTCCAGGCAAGTATACCTTGCCTCCCTCTACAGTTTTATTTACATGCATTTCATTTCAGTATTCAGTCTTTGATTGTTTATGGATATGTACTTTTCGTGTTATTTTCTGTGGAGTTGTTTTTATTGCATATAGCCGCGTTCATGTTTGGTCTTATGGTTCACCCTTGGAGTTCTCGTCAGTACCTTGCTTGAGTCGGGTCATAGAATGAGTACGTGTAAGTGAAGTGCCATAGCCTTGAGTATTGTTTTATACAACTAGAGAGTCCACACTCGGGACGAGGGTTGTTGGTGCACCAAGAGTCCACACTCGGACGAGGGTTGACCAATTACACCAGAGAGTCCATACACGGGACGAGGGTGTCTTGCCGTGAGCTAACCAGAGAGTCCACACTCGGGACGAGGGTTAGTGCTTAGTTCAAACCCGTGCATCCACACTCGGGATGAGGGTTTAGTTTTCCATTGATCTAGTGATTATCGTTCATCCGGCAGTTCATTTATACGTGGTTGTTCTAGTGTTCGTGTTCGTATTCATAGTCATTTGTCTTATTCTTGTCCTTTCTTGTTTATTTCTTGCACATGATAAAACTGTTAGATAGGCATGTATATTATGTATCTTGATATGTCCTATAAGGACCTGATGATCTCTTCAGGTTTAGCGATCGTATGGAGTTAGCTAGTAGTTCTGGATGGCGGAGGATTTACGGTTCTTGTGGGATTCAGGTATCATTATTACGTTTGCTATCCTTTCGTGCTCTACATTCCTTATTATGAGTTATCATGTTTATTGATTCAGTTTAGAGACTCTTGTTACTTTCTTTGGAGTCTCATCGGACATATATGCTAGTGGGCTGCAGACCATAAACCATAATTGTTCGTTCATGTTAATTCTTATTGTGGATTGAGATATAGTTTTGCCTTGCCATGATTAGGCCCATTGCCATAGCCGTGACAGTGTTTACGTATTCGAGTCGGGCTGGAGTCCGCTCGATGCGTAGCTGGCTTGCTCACGAGCTCTCGTCCGAAAAAGCGGGTAGGGTCGTGACAAAGGTATCGGTCTGGCTTCCGAATCTGTCACCAGAAGCTTTGGACCTCTTGGCGCTTTGCACCTGAGCGATCACCTCTTCTTGAGTCTGAAGGCTCCGAGGGGCAACCCGGCCCGAGGCCCCAAGGTTGAACAGATAACTGATCCAAGCCTTGGTGTGGGAAAGTTCCCTTCAGAGCTTTCATCCCTCTTCTTCGACATTTACTGACAAGTGCTATGATGACATAGCACTTCCCGGTAAACACCAAAGAACTTGGGAAACCGCTGCTCTAACTCCCCAAACTCCTCATTTGTGGGAGTATACTCCTCATAAACTTTGTCTCCCCAGGGCAACTTGGAGACGTCATGCATCATGTGGAGAGCGAGGCCCATCTCCCCAGCATGTATAAAAAGGTCCCATACGACGGTTGTACATCTCGAGGAGTGCTATGAATAGCTTTGGGTTCACAGGAAGACCATAGCACGTGCCCCTTATGGCATAGTAGAGGCCGAACTGATGCAAAGTATCCTGATACACCGTCAGAATCCAGGATGTCAAGTTGACCCACGGAGGGGAACGATGCATCCAATTCAACAGCGATAGTCTGCCCATTGGGTATGACCCTTTGCAAGCAATCTGGTTCAAAAAGGTGTCAGCTTCAGAGAATCGGATATTGGGCCTCGGCTCATTTATGAAACTATCGGGGCCCAGTCCGACAACAGAATAACTGATTGACTCCTTGGTCGCAACCACCGACCGCGCTCATCTATTATAATGGATATTGCCTATGAAGAATCCCTGCCGGTCCTGAGTTATGGGATCCGTCATTCGTCTCTTGATAGGCACCATGTTAAAACCTGATAGGGGGAAATGGCGTTCCATCTGAGGAAGGTGAACCGCTACTCCGTTTGAAGAAACGTGCCAGCTCTCAGACATCTCCAATATACTTGGGTTCGAGACAGTTAGCGCATCTCCGAATAAGAACGCAGGCTTCAGATAAGTATCCTCCAGTCTTCCGAAATTCATTATGCTGAGTAGGTAGAAGAATGATTGGCCCCTGATCTCCTTTAACCCGGCCTCAGGTTGATTTTAGTTAATCTGAGTTGACACGCGTTCGACTATATGGTTAAATCTCACACTCAAGGCAGACTAAACGTACCCTATCAAGAGCTCCCCTGATGGAGCTGTAGGCAAGTTCACTACAAAGGCCAAAGAATATAGTTAGAGGAAAACAAAGTAAATTGGTCCCTTCTTCAGCTATACGGTCTAGTCAAATAGAACCTATGCGGCCTAGTTGTGAGGAGCACATGCAGCTCAAATCAAATAAAGCACATGCGGCCCAGACGGGCAAAGTTTTTGCGATCCAGTTGTGAAGGGTGCGCATGCGGCTTAAAAATAGATGCATATGCGACCTAGTCGGGTGAAGCTAATGCGTTTCGGTCATGTGACGCTCATGCAGCTCAGTCATGAGGCACTTACGCAGTCCAGTTATGTAATGCTCATGCTGCTCGGTCATGAGGCATCCATGCGGTTCTACTACGCTCGACGCTCATGCGGCTCTGTCATGAGACATCCATGCGGTTCAGCGACGCCTATGCGGCTCAGTCCATGCAGCCCCATCACACAGAACGCATGTGGTCCAATGAGATAGAAAATACACCGATTATGCTAAAGCACAGAGGTGATATATGACAGGCCTGCGCATAAAACATACGATATGGCCGTTTGAGTTCAAGTCATTGCTCTCCCTCCATCCATACCATGAATAGGGGGCTGCACGTCGAGATGAACGGGAGAAGGTCCGCAGCTCTCGCAGGAGAGGCGAGTCCCTCCCCTTTGGCCGCAGCGCCGGTCGATTTAGAAGCTTTTAGAGCCATGGATGACTGGAACGGAAAGACGTCGAAGATAATGAAGCCGAAGTAGAAGAAGTTGAAAGAGAAGCTCTCTCTCCACCGTATGGCCCATATTTATAGGTCTTTAAAAGCGTAAACCGATAGACGCTACTTCGATTCTCGCATCCATTAAAAATAATGATGACCCTTGGGATTCTATCCTTTGTAACCGAAAAGGCAGTCCCAAATCCAAACCGAATTAGAGCATTAAATATAGCAGTGACAGCTGGACAGCCTGGATGGGATCTCCATGCGGCTCGAAATCTTCCTGCGGCTCAAAGTCTCTCCATGGCTCGAAGCATCCCTGTAGCTTGACATATCTCCATGCTTCATATTCAAAGTATTCCAAATTTGTAATTTAAAAACTTTGAAGGGGGTCTTGTAGAAGCATGGAAAAGATGGGGTTCATGTGGATCACATTTACAAAGCTGACCGCATGAGTACTTTGGGCCAAGTTAGTTTGGTCTGCAGAAGGAAGAGCCGCATGATAGACTCTGTGGTCCAGAATGCCCCTACTGCCCATCATTGTTGTCTCTGGTTATATTAAAATATGACCAAACTGATTCAGGCCGCAGAAGAAAGAGCTACTTATGCGACCATGCTGATCAGCCGCAAAAGCCCCTCTAACAAAGCTGACAACTCTGACACAGCCTGACAAAAAAGAAGATAAGACGTGACCTTTCGATAAACACAAAGAAGTGTCATGTCACCAGACATAGGGCCCATGTGCCTGAACCTAGGGCCCACGTGTCTGAGAGTTCATGCGATCTGAAGTATGGTCCTCAGGGTTGTCATGCAGCCAGGGGGACTGCAACCTAAGCCGCATGAACCTTATGCTACCAAGAATGACAAAATATGACTGAGCAGTTCGCCAATACTGCAGGATCGATGCGGCGCAAAAGTCTCCAAAGTTTATGCGGACTGGTGATACTGCTAATGGGACACATGGCTAAGGAAGTTGTGACCTGAGCCGCATGAGTCTTATGCGGCCGAGCATGGCCGCGCACTAGATGACAAAGAAGACCTATGCGGTCTAAAATGCCCCAAACTCCATGCGGCCCCTCATTTGCCGTCTCAAACAGAATAATTCTATTTTGGTTATAGGGCACGTGGTAAGTTGACCAAGTCTCAACCACCCAGATCTGCTGCGACAAAGAAATCTCAACAAACCACCAGCTGGTAGCCAAAGAGCGAGTCTTCGTGTGCTGTTACAGCCACGTGGCCATCTATACGGCCCAAAATATCTTTCATCCCAAAATCATTATAAATAGCAGGGTACCACACCTATGCAAAAGGCTAGCAATTTTTTCAAGAGCAAAGACTGTGTCTGATAGTCCAAAGAGTAAGGCAGAGTTCCTACACTTTTTCTGAGCCTCCACCGCCACCCCCAGTATCAAAACTAAATAATTGTACTTAGATTGTTTTCTAGGATTTCTCTCTAGGATCTCTTTGTACTTTTAAAGTTTGCAATCAAATCGAGTTTCTCTGTAATTCTTACTTTGATAATCAATGGCAAACAATGACGACGTACTTAGTCCTAAATATTTTGGGGACTGGGGCGTTATAAGATCCGAAGCGACTGATTACTGATGTCACGCCTCATCGGTTTACACGCGAGGCCAAGCCTATAAATATGCGGCAGTGAGGAAAGAGAGTCTTCCACTTTCTGCCAAAGCTTTCTTCTTTCTCAGAGCTCTTTTCTCCTTCTTCTTCGAGAGCCTTTAGTCTTTTCGAGAAATGGCTCCCAAGAATCCCCGCGGTGCTGCTGGCCGAGGAAGGGGCCGAGGAAAGAAACCCTTGGATGTCGACATGGAGGAAGCACCTGTCGTCATGGCGACACATGCCGACGTTCGCCCCAGTGGATGTTCTCTTGCCTTGGTCTTTGTTGCAGTGATGTTGGGGTGGCCCGACTGTAGATGAGTCGCTTCAGGTTGATGTGCTTAGGCTAACACGCATGGACTTAGGTCCCGATGATGCATCGAAGCTAGGATCGAATGGGTTTCGACCCCGACGTTGCGTCAGGTTGCTAATGCAACTTTGGTGTGTGCTGACCTCTCCCTTTGGTCCTATTTGCAGGTTCCTCGCCGAAGACAGAGGCCTTTGTAAAGGAGGAGACACCGCTTCCTTTTTTCAAACGAGAGGTGTACATTAAGGAGGAGGTGATTCCCAAAGTTGAAATCAAGGAAGAGCCGACGGCAATTGACGAGGAAGTAATTCTGAAAGCCGAGGTTATTGTTAAGGAGGAAATAACACCGAAAGGTAGTAGTACTGGGAGTTCTGACACTCCTGTCTCAGAAGAGGACCTCAACCAGTTCGAGCCTTTATATGCAAGATGGCTGCAGGAGTGGTACATGCCTCAATGTAACTACGATCCATGGCTGTAGGGGTTCATCATCTGACTTGTGGCCTTTGCTGAGGCCAAAGTCAATTTTCCTTTTTAGTGTCTCTGATCTTTGTTCCATTTTGGAGATATAGTTTTTGCTTTTGTTCCAATCCAATGCTGATTTTATCTTTATTGGAGAAGAAATAAAAGGACTTTTGCTTCTTGTTCTTTTTTGTGATTCTTAGTAGATCTATTATCTTTTTCATACTTTGGTTCTAAGTACAGATAATAAATGATGGTCCCAGCATATTTACTCAGAGGTAATATGGACATGGTAAATATGAGGTCTTCTACTGGGGATTTTATGTGGACTTATCATCCTTGGCGTACCTTGGTTTTAGGTACAGATTGATAGGTTGAAAGAGAGGACAAACATGTAGAAGCATAAAAAATATGGGGTTCATGCGGATCACAACTGACCGCATGAGTACTTTGAAACAAATTGGTCCGCATAAAGAAGAGCCGGATGACAGACTCGGCATCCCCCTGCGGCCCATCTTTACCAGACTGATTTGAGCCGCAGAAAGAATAGTTACCTATGCGGCCAAGCTAATCAACCCTTCTCATAAAGTTGACAAACTCTGTCAAAATTGGCAAAACTGACCGCTCTGACAGCTCTGACAACTCTGACACTCTGACAAAAAGAAGATAAAGGCGTGATCAGGCAAAGTATCATGTCACCAGATTGGACATAGTCATGCGGCGAGAGGGACTGCAACCCGAGCCGCATGAACCTTATGCGGCTCAATCTATGTGCTTCATGCGGCCAAGGGTGACCGCAATCTCAGCTGCATGAGCTTTATATGGCCCAGAATATAGAACCTTTGCGGCTCAAAATTCTCCAAGCTACATACGGACTAAGGGAGACTGCGACTTAAGCCGCATGAGTCTTATGCGGCCCACCATGGCCGAACACTAAAAGACATATGCGGCTCAAAATGACTCAAGCAGACTGATCCTATCCTGCGATAGGACATGGCAGGATGACAAGTCTCAACCACCCAGATTTGCTGCAACAAAATCTCAACAAGTCATCAGCTGGCGGCCAAAGAGCGGGTCTTTGTGTGCTGTTGTAGCCACGTGGTCACATGGCCATCTATGCGGCTCAAAATATCTATCACTATAAATAGCAGGGTACCACACCCATGCAAAAGGCTGGCAACCTACAAAGGAAAATTTCTTCAAGAGCAAGGATCGTGTCAGATAGTCCAAGGAGTAAGGCAGAGTTACGACAGTTTTCTGAGCCTTTATCGTCATCCCCCAGAATCAAAAAACTAAACAATTGTACTTAGATTGTTTCTTAGGATTTCTCTCTAGGCTTTCTCTTGTACAAGCGAGTTTGCAATCAAGTTCAATTCTTTTGTAATTTTTTGTTCTTGATATTTAATGGCAAACACGATGGCGACTCTGCTGGGAACTTCCTTCTCTTCTGATGTAAAGTTGGTGACGCAATCTGACACGTCCAAACTCGGCTCCGTATAGCAAATGCGCGTGGTTCGTTTTGACCAACGAGCATTCGAAGAAATGCTCTCTGAAGAGAGCGCCAGCCCATCGCAGAAGCGAGGCAACCCAAAGAGAACCCGTAGGACGTCGAAGCGCAACACTGTTGCCTCCGACCAGGTTCTCGAAGAAGCTCCTTCTGCAGCCCAAGACGGTGATCAAGACTCTCTTGTGGCCTTGCTTTCGACCGTAGAGATTGTCCCCAAATCCAGTAAAGGAAAATACTACGATGCTGAGTTTTTGGGAATACAAGAAAAATCCATGCGGACAGGAAAAGGCTGCATAAGAGAGATGGACAGATGACCCATGCAACAGTTGACTCTGGCCACAGGCAGATAGCCCATACGGCAGCAAACTCTGGCCGCAGGTAGATCGCCCATACGGCAGCCAACTCTGGCCGCAGGCAGATCGCCATTGCGTTAACCAACTCCGACCGCAAACATATCGCCCATGTGGTAGCCAAATCTGGCCGCAGGAAGATGGCCCATGCGGCAACCAATCCTGGCCATAGATAGAGTGTCTCATGCGGCCCTGTCAGAAACTCTGTGTTCGATCGTCTTTCATACAGACATGACTCTATGCGGTCCATTGAGAATGTGGGATGTACCAATCTGGACTCTTCTTACTATGTGCCTTCGGGTGCTAAGTCAAGGAAGTATAGGGCAGTACGGGCCCAATAAGCATAGTCAATTGTCCAAGCTGCTGACCGTCAACAGGCACCATTAACTGTTATACGGGCTCCTGATAGAAAGTTGTATAGGACCACCCGCGTCCAGTCCCACGGGGCTAACGGACAAGGTGGGTCTCAAAAGTCTCCCTCCAACGATCGAGAGCAAGTGCTTTTACTAGCCTCAGATCAGGGAGCAAACATGACACCTACGCACCCGTGTGCTCGGGATACCCGAGTCCACAAATTGGAAGCAAAAGTAGATCAGCCTACTATCAACTTACGAGAGGTGATTACTCACAAATGCAAGGAAGTAACCTTGACATGCGATTTTCGATTCCCTCTGTTCCTGGTTGATTGATCAACTTGTTCTGTTGTTCATGTGTTATGTTTGATTTTCTTCTGAGATGAATCACATGGGCTAGGTCACCTCGGTTATGGGATCTAGAATCTTCGATAGTCGTGTTTAGCTGGCATAGTGAGGACATATAGTCAGATTTAGGACGTATTTCTCGGGTGTGGGAATTTAAGGTTTTCGTTGCCATGCATGCAGCAATGCAAAAATTTTAAATACCATGATTCTAGAGGTATGTGCCTTAGTCGAGGACTCTGTGATTATCGTAGCCTTGCTCACTAGCACGACAAAGATTCTGAGTATCATAATTTTGGACAGACGCATATGATTATCGCACGGTATGTTTGAGACTTTGAATGTGGGGTGTTGACCTAGAAGGACTACTACCATCTTAATTTCGAGGACGAAATTTTTCTAAGGTGGGTAGACTTGTAACACCCAGTTTTCTAAAATAAGGGTAATTTTGAAAATTTATGTTTTGATTTATTTAATTATGGTATTTAAATAATAATATGATTTTTGGTGATTTTTAATCATTTTAAAACTATTTAAAAACATGACTTGTGATTTGATGTGCAGCTAGTGAAACCGTAGAGACTGTCTGGCCTAGAGCCTAGCTATATGATTAGGGTGTTTCAATTATCATTTTTAGTCTAGGGGTATTTTGGTCATTTCTGAATTTATTAGAGCTTATTGTGATTTATTAGAATTAATTAGAATTTATGGAAATTTATGTGATTTTAATATTAATTAATTAGTTGTTATGTGGTATCTTGGTTCTAGACTAGATTGGGCCTAACCTAGAAGTGAGACTTAACCTAGAGACTAAGTAGGACTTGTTAGTTTAAGTCATGGTTAGAAAATTGGTAGATAATTGCTTTTGGACTTAATGGTTAGAATGAGGTGTTTTGAGAATAGGCCTTTAACTAGGAAGCCTAGAAATCCACCAAGAGAGGAAGGCCCATGGCCCAACTAAAATAAAACCCTAACCCTAGAGTTTTGGCCAGCCAACATAGGGAATCCCACCCCTATATAATGTCCCTTCCATTAGTTGTAGCCTCCCTAAGAAATTTTACAAGTTTACAAGAAGGAGAGGTATAGAAATCTTCCTCAAGCCCTAGTTTCTTCATTTTAATTCCTTTTCCCCTCTTGTCTTTTGCATTAATTCCTAATCCAGCTCTATTTCATGTCCATGGAGAGAAATCTCAGGTTTGAACCAAATTGGAGCATTTGGCTATCAAGGAGAACACCCCCCATTTGAGGCTTTTTCTTGCAATTTGCATATATAGGTAAATCCCTATTTCCCTCCACCAAATTTCATTTTCTTTGCATAGTTAGGAATCCCTAGGTGTCCTCTAACTGTTGGTATAGGTTTTGCTGGGTTTTATGTCCTTTACGTGTCCGTATCGGACACGTATCAGTGTGCATTCATAGGTGTTCGATGAAATGCCACAGTGGGCATTTCGTTCTTATTTTTGATTTGGTTTGAATAGAAAATTAGGGTTTTGTGTTGCTTACAAGTTTCTAAAGGATTGAACACGTTTTGTGTCGTGTCGGGGTCGTACTGGACCCGTGGACACGCCCCGCGCGCACGCGGTTGGCTGCCCTGCTACCCGTGTCCTGTTTCTCTTTGGACACGCCACGTAGACACCTCATTTTTGACACAGAGGTGGGGGCCATCACTGACAGACCCCCCCTCGAGTCTCATGGACTCTCGTGTCGTGTCAAATGCGGAATGTAGTGCCCCATCCCGCTCAGTCAATCGGAGGAATAGGAACGCCGACGGCGTTCGGACTTAGCCTTGCAACGGCTGCTCAGAGACATCGCTCGGTCGAGACGACCGTTCGCTCAGGTGGCGTAGTTTCGGAGAACTCGCCTCATCTTTGCCTTCACTTAATAAATCGCATATTTTCAACTTGCACAAGTAGGCTTAATAATAAAAGAGATGAATCCATATAGTAAAAGGGAGTAATCCCGATGGGTTGAATTGAGATAAAATATGGAAAGGTCCAACGGTCGGCTTAGAGTTGGTGCACAACGTACTTTGAAAATGACACTCGATCCTTCGTCCCGTGGCTTGGAAGAAGGAAAATTGGTTGAGTAGGAAAAGTTATGAACGTAGCCTAAGTCATAGGCGTCGCCCGCGTAAATGCTCGATAAAGCATGCACGCTTCCATGATGCAAGGCTTGGCATAGCCTTTGCTCGTCCCTTGAGTTAAGTTGTAGGCTTGGTGAAGTTAGGCAAAGTGATGGTGGTCGACCTAAGTCATTCCAACTACGGTACTATAAGTTTAACGGCTGGGTACAACCACGACTTGGGAAGTGGTGTCACAGAGAGTTTCAAGTTAGTTTAAGACGATGGCACGGTCCTAGTATTTTAAGGCACGGGCCACAGTTGATTCATTGAGTTTGAAAAATATCTAAATAGTTGTTCTTGAGTTGAGTGAAATGATAGGGCAAGAAAGAAAGAAGAATGCTCACGACTGGGTCGTTGAGGCAAGAAAGAAGAATGCTCGCGACTACGGGTCATCGATGCAAGATCTCAGATGTGAGAAGTATTGAATTTAGCCCTGAAGAGATGGTAACACTAGAGGTACAATGACTGTATGTGACGTCATTTTGAGTCGAGTCTTGTATGGTCATGGACAACTTGTCGACAAGGTAGAGTTTTCCCGTACCTGTGGCGCCACGAGACCGTTGTGGGCAATAAGGGAAACAAATAAATAGCTGCGCCTGGGGCAAAGTATTCGGTGGATACGGATTAGGGCTAGCTACCCAAACCGGTCCATCCTATACTCAGCTAAAAAGGAGTCTACCATGGCTTTGGAAGTCAGTGACCAAATCATATAGATGAGTCGGCATGGCGGCAAATCCGCGTGAGTACCTTTGGATTGAGTTAAGTTGTTGAATGTGTATACAAGTTAGATTACAAATGTTTAGGCTTAAGAATGGCTACAACATAGGCAACGTGCTTCGGCACGAGATGTGGCGTCGAGTCTTGAGTTGTCGGCATATAAGTTGCATAAGTTGGTTGAGTTGTGTGAGTTTAAGTCGGGATACCGCCGCAAGGCAAAGTTGGTTGAGTGACACTAAGATTCATAAGTCTTGATTGGGTCAATTGGTGATCAAAGTAGCACGGGCCGTGAAGCGGCGATATGGTTAAATCATAGTGAGTTACGAGGCACGGCCTCAATATAGGTTTTGTAGTACGGTCACATGGAAAAAGGAGTCTATCATGTAGCCGCGTCTCTGATTTTGGCCGAAAAGCAAACACGACTCGATAGGTTAACGTTAATGTTGCAAGTACGGGATGGTCTAGAGACACAGAATAGGCCAAGGCGTCGGTCCTAAAACTGATCCTAAGGCAAGAGTAGAAAAACAATAAAAAAGGGGACTATGTTGCACAAAGTAAAGTAAACGTGTTGGTTTTGTATGGGTGGACGAGGAGCTCATTCCACCAGTACAGTTGAGTACTGACACCCACATAGTTTACATGTACAGGCACAGGTGGAAGCTCGTGGCGCGGAGCTCACTTGGATGCGTCGAGGCACGGAGTTCCTTGGCGATTCGAAGCGTACGGCCGCATGGAGAAAAGACTTATACGGGACATAATGTATGGACATCGCCTTCCGAAGCTTCTGCTGGATCGACAAATCTATTTAAGAGATGAGAGAGAGCTGAGTGACTTGAAATGTGAGAAGAGTGAGCTTGAGCGATTGTAATCTTGGCCTTGCGCCCCAAATATAACCTTTATTTCAATATCAATAAAAGAGTGTTTTGGAATGACTTGTATATTGCTTCAAATTCTGCTGCTATTATTCAATGTCTCTGCATGGGACTTCTGTGCGACGACCCCGTCGCAGCCGCTGAAATCGGCCGTTATGGAATCCGTCTTGCACGAGCGCAATCTAGGCTCGTGCGGCATCACGCCTTAGCGGGGACGATCGCTCTTACGGGAGTAGGGCATGACATAATGGTACCAGAGCACGGCTTTACGTCCTTGGACTATCGATTGAATTCTTTAACTCGTTGCTTCCGCAAAACTCTGAATGTTGCTTCCGCACATTGATATCGTTGGTGCGCTCTCTCTCAATCGTCCCACGGGACGTCCATACAATAAGTCTAACTATTTTGCAAAACGTAGGAGAACAGTTTTTGACAAAACAAAAAGATAGTTCGCGTAAGCACGGTTGGCTAAGTCGGGCTGGGCATATACACCAAAAAGTAGTGTCAACCTTAGAAAAGTCGAGTGCGGGATTCGAATTGTATCGAGCAAGAATGAGTTGAACTCGATTGAGTAAAAAGAGAGATAACTATCGATAGGGGCGCTATCGAGCGACGATAACGTCGGTGAGATATAGATGTGCGTGCTTGAAATTCGAGGAATGGTTCAAACGGGATTCAAAGAAGCCGATTTTGATTCAAATGATAGTTGAGGATTAGTTGAATGACTTCATCCCTGAGTGGTTTATGCGATAGTCTTAGGGATGTCGATCGATCGATTGAGGATTTGGGGTGTCGGTGAGTCTATCAGCAAGCGTCGCACATATGCAAAGCCGTAGATTGAGTATCGTTGAACAAGTTATAGTCTTAAAAGATTTAGCGATGTGTGATTCGAACAAATTAGAAATTGACGTGCACGGGACGTGCACGGGATTGAGGATTGTACGAAGTATGAAACGCAAAAACGATTGAGCAGGTGAAATCAAATCGAAGAAAAAGTTAGGGTGTACGAATGGATGACTTGATCGAGAAAATTGATGCGGATCGTATACAAAAAGTTAGCACGACAGGAAGATAGCGTGCATGAAATGTTGAATTTTGAAGTTACACAATGACTCTAAGGATTGGATTGAATGTTGCTTGATGACTTAAGATAAAGGGATGAACGAATACGCGAATTTAGGTTTGAGGAATTTGATGTTGTGAATGATTCGAGGGATAATGATAGAAATTGAATTGAATGTCGAGGAGATTATCCAGTCGGATAATAGCACCATTTGTACGACTCAGAATTTGTTGTAAAAAAAGATCGTCAGGTTACGCATATCGTCGATGGTATTGAGGCGTATCAAAGATCGCTATACGATAACTCAAGGGTACTCTAACTCGGCAAATGACGATCGTGCAAGTGTTATTGTTCGATTGGATGCTATGCTTAGGATTTTGTTTGAGATGAATGTCGGATAAAAATGAAAGTGTCTTGATGGTTACACGGATAACCGCAGCGTCGACATCCTTGTCTTACGCGAGCGCAACTCTAGCCTCGCATATGCATCGCGTCGGATTTAAGGCGATCGTTCCGCTGAGCGCTGACATGGTGATTCATGTCGCAGGAATGATCGAACTCAAAAAAATCAGGATACGACAACTTTGATTGTCTCGACTTGTCGGTTTGATGCAACGGAAAATTCGAGGATCTTTAGACTTGAGATTGATGAATGAAATAAACTTGAGGATTGAGTAGGTCCAATCCGCACATCGAGAATGAATTAGTCTAGACACCAAAACAAGAGTTACGTCCCAATGAGGATGACTATCCCGCGGGAGCGTGCATGGTGATTCATGCCCACTGTAGATAATCTGAATCGCGTGAGATCGGGGCGCAACATATTGTTAAGCTAGACGACCTCATGATCGAATACGTGAGTTGGGATGAATGACTTAGGGAATATGAAATGTGAATTATGGTTTAGCGATAGATTGTGTCGTAGTGTGCTTGACTTGGAAGGGATGATAGACGGATTATGTCGAACGTATTCGAAAAGATAGACTATGCGAAGATGGTTTATTGAACGAGCGATATTAAGATGTCATGGAATTAGTTGAACGTAAGTTGTCGTAGGATGGCTTCGCTGAATGACTCAGACCCCGTGCGACGAATGTTGAGATGCGTATAGGGAATCGATGCTCGATGTTTAGAAATTGGAGTGATACGAGCTTGGGTAGAAAACCCTGTACTATGAGCTTGGTTTGACCTTAGGATGGGGTCAGTATTGATATTGTTGTTTGGGAACTATGATTCCAGTACTGACGGATTGACTATAGCCTAAAAGATATAGCCTAGCGGTTAGATAAGACGTCCATGTTGCGAGAGTTAGTATCGGTGCGAGTGATCTCGAGGATTGATTGGTTGGGATATGGGTATTGACGAATGGAATGATTCGGGAATATGAAAATACCACTCATGAGCCTCGGCTGACATGCATGTATATCAAGGACGCTTGAATGTGTGCACGATCCGACTCGAGTGGTAATGGCAGAATTTGCTATCACGAGGCATGGTTAAAATGCATGTATTTTTGGGACGCCTAAAATATGTGCACGATCCATACTAAGTGATATGTTGAATTCAAGTGAGACTTGAGGAACAAGAAAGTGTCGGAGATTTTGAGATTATAAGTTTTGAAGAAAAGATTGAGGGTAGTGCGAGCGTGGCTTGGATTGAGAAAACGCATAGGCGTAGTGTGTGCGAGAGTTCTAGAATGTTGAGTAAAGTGATGAGTCGATAAGTGTACTCAGTCAGTTTCGAGGACGAAAATTTTTCTGAGTGGTGTATGATGTAGTGCCCCATCCCGCTCAGTCAATCGGAGGAATAGGAATGCTGACGGCGTTCGGACTTAGCCTTGCAACGGCTGCTCAGAGACATCGCTCGGTCGAGACGACCGTTCGCTCAGGTGGGGTAGTTTCGGTAAACTCGCCTCATCTTTGCCTTCACTTAATAAACCGCATGTTTTTAACTTGCACAAGTAGGCTTAATAATAAAAGAGATGAATCCACATAGTAAAAGGGAATAATCCCGTGAGATAGAATATAGAAAGGTCCAACGGTCGGCTTAGAGTTGGTGCATGGCGTGCTTTGAAAATGACACTCGATCCTTTGTCCCGTGGCTTGGGAGAAGGAAAGTTGGTTGAGTAGGCAAAGTTATGAACGTAGCCTAAGTCATAGGCGTCGCCCGCGTAAATGCTCGATAAAGCATGTACGCTACCATGATGCAAGGCTTGGCATAGCCTTTGCTCGTCCCCTGAGTTAAGTTGTAGGCTTGGTGAAGTTAGGCAAAGTGATGGTGGTCGACCTAAGTCATTCCAAGCACGGTCCTATAAGTTTAACGGCTGGGTACAACCACGACTTGGACAGTGGTGTCACATAGAGTTTCAAGTTGGTTTAAGACGATGGCACGGTCCTAGTGTTTTAAGGCACGTGCCACGATTGATTCATTGAGTTTGAAAAATGTCTAAATAGTTGTTCTTGAGTTAAGTGAAATGATAGGGCAAGAAAGAAAGAAGAATGCTCACGACTAGGTCGTTGAGGCAAGAAAGAAGAATGCTCGCGACTATGGGTCGTCGATACAAGATCTCAGATGTGAGAAGTATTGAATTTAGCCCTAAAAAGATGGTAACACTAGAGGTACAATGACTGTGTGAGACGTCAGTTTGAGTTGACTATTGCATGGTCATGGACAACTTGTCGACAAGGTAGAGTTTCCCCGTACGACAACATGTAGCACCACGGGACCGTTGCGGGCAATAAGGAAAACAAATAAATAGCTGCACCTGGGGAAAAGTATTCGGTGGACGCGGATTAGGGCTAGCTACCCAAATCGGTCCATCCTATACTCAGCTAAAAAGGAGTCCACCATGGCTCTGGGAGTCAGTGACTAAACCATATAGATGAGTATGGCGGCAAATCCACGTGAGTGCCTTTGGATTGAGTTGAGTTGTTGAATGTGTATACAAGTTAGATTACAAATGTTTGGGCTTAAGAATGGCTACAACATAGGCAACGTGCTTCAGCACGGGATGTGGCGTCAAGTCTGGAGTTGTCAGCATATAAGTTGCATAAGTTGGTTGAGTTGTGTGAGTTTAAGTCAGGATACCGCCGCAAGGCAAAGTTGGTTGAGTGACACTAAGATTCACAAGTCTTGATTGGGTCGGTTGGTGATCAAAGTAGCATGGGCCACGAAGCGGCGATATGGTTAAATCATAGTGAGTTACGAGGCACGATCTCAATATGGGTTTTGTAGTACGGTCACATGGAAAAAGGAGTCTATCATGTAGCTGCGTCTCTGATTTTGGCCGAAAGGCAAACACGACTCGATAGGTTAACGATAATGTTGCAAGCACGGGATGGTCTAGAGACACAGAATAGGCCAAGGCGTCGGTCCTAAAACTGATCCTAAGGCAAGAGTAGAAAGACAATCAAAAAGGGGACTATGTTGCACAAAGTAAAGTAAACGTGTTAGTTTTGTATGGGTGGGCGAGGAGCTCATTTTACCAGTACAGTAGAGTACTGACACCCACATAGTTTACGTGTGCAGGCACAGATAGAAGCTCGTGGCACGGAGCTCGCTTGGATGCGTCGAGGCACGGAGTTCCTTGGCAATTCAGAGCGTGCGACCGCATGGAGAAAAGACTTATACGAGACATAATGTATGGACATCGCCTTCCGAAGCTTCCGCTGGATCGACAAATCTATTTGAGAGATGAAAGAGAGCTGAGTAACTTGAAATATGAGAAGAGTGAGCTTGAGTGATTATAATCTTGGCCTTGCGCCCCAAATGTAACCTTTGTTTCAATATCAATAAAAGAGTGTTTTAGAATGACTTGTGTTTTGCTTCAAATTTTGCTGCTATTATTCAATGTCTCTGCATGGGACTTCTGTGCGACGACCCCATCGCAGCCGCTAAAATCGGTCGTTATGGAATCTGCCTTGCACGAGGACAATCTAGGCTCGTACGGCATCACGCCTTAGCAAGGACGATCGCTCCTACGGGAGCGGGGCATGACACGGAATCTGTCATGTACTAGTTTTTGCACTGCACACGCACGGGTTGAATTGGGTCCTGATACGGATCTCGTGACCATCTTAGACACGGCTTGGTCCTGTGTCAGGCCCCTAGACACGAAGACCTACCCTAGGCGAACACGCAGGCATGTGCACGTGACACATGGTGTACTGTGTCGTGTCCACGAGTGGTGTGCACGCGTACACGACACTGTTAGTGCACAGTTCGTGTCTGTGTGCGCTTTAGTGTCGTGGACACAAATGTGTCGACTTGGTTGGACATGAGGTGACCCTATGACACGTGCACATACTCTAGTTCATTACCAACCTTTTTGAATTAATTATTCATTGTTATTTGATTTCGAAATCAAAGAGTTTTCCATGTTCTGATACATGAACACTAACAGTAAAAATTTCTGAGAATTTAAATGGCTGGTGAACTGTTTATTGATTTAAATTGTGATGTATATTACACCCATAACCTGTGATCCCCTGCACTCTTCACTTCACATTTTATTTCACTTTTAGATCATTGCATTAATTTAGCCATTGCATATGCATGTTCTTCACTGCATTTGACTATTGTTGAGCCCTTTAGTTATCTGTCCCGCCTACAATTGATTCATTATATACCTGTCCATCTTATTCTCTTGCTGTACAATTTCCCTGCCTATGGGTTGTGTATCAGACATTCTTGATTGGTGTCTCTTTGTATTCTATCCCCTGCTAATTCAAATCGTCCTGTCCCAAATTACTCCTTAAATATATGTCATGCTACCAATATTGACCAGCCTTGAACATACCGTATGTATCTGTCTCATGAGCAATTGAGTTCATACCCCACTATTGATAGACTAGATATGAACTCTAATTCAATTGAATGCCTCATAGATTTTGTCCACATGTGTATCCTATTGTTCTGTCCAATACCTCATTGTTCTGCATTTACTATTTGTTGTTGTTCATCCTAGCTTGCTCTTTATTGCATCTCATTTGCAGAACATGGGCAATTGTATTGTTATACCTTTCTTGTACAGGTCACATGTTCTGCTCCTCGAAATACCTGTCCAAGTGCAGGCAACCATTTGAGTTCAGTAATGAACCCAGTGGTTAATTTTATTGGTGTTTACCCTTACCTCTTGAACAGACCATAGTATTTTGCCCATATTAGATGAGATGTCAACTCCTTGGTTCCACTCTGTATTGTGGCTTTGTCCAGTTTAACCCTTGATTTCAGTATTTTGTCCGTCCACTGTTATATCATTAGATGCCAGGTTTTCCGTGGAGCAGTCCACTTTAGCTTCTTTAGTGTCAAGTCCAATTTGATGATACCAATCCCACGTTCATCTATTGCTACAATTGATTAGTTGAAGCCTTGTTTTAGCATTATCCCCATACTAGGATTCAGACCCACCTAACATGCTTAATTGTGCAAGCCCTTGATTAAGTTGGGGGCTCAGATTTGTGGAGGGGACTCGAGTAACAGTTGATACCTGATCAAGTATCAATGAAGATGATACAGGTTTTGGAGTATATATGACTTTTGTATAGAGATGGGGATCTTTATGTATTAAGAAAGAGGAGAGGGCCAGGTTCTGTGGGGCCAACAAGGTATCAGTTAGTGAGAGTAGAGTATCATAGAAAAGAGCTTCTTGCTGTAGCTTTTAGGTTCATTTTTATTGTTCAGACACTTATCCTTGGTTCATTTCCATGTTTGAAGTATTTTAGCAGTCTGTTGGTTATCCATTCCATTTGTTAAGTCTTGGTTCTAATGTAGTATCAATTATTATTAGTTAAGGATTCATCTAATCTGCCATGTCCCCTTGAACTGTACATCCTTGTTAAGTGAGGTCCCGTGCTAATTCCTTGGGTTAGTCTTTTTACCCTTGTCCAAACCTTGTTATGAATTATTCAGATACTGAACTGGGTGCTGACCATTCTCATTTGATTTTCAATCTCCTGCATCATATTGGATCAGTCCACTTTGTGACTAAACATGGGGGTTCAGACCCTGTCTTTCACTCCCAGGGTTAGTTGGGATTTGAGTTCAGTCCTACTGAACTTGAGTTAAGACCATATCCTTTCTTGGGTTGACTTTATGTAACTGTTTTGTACACTTCATCCTTGCATACATATATACTACCTACTAGTCCAGATCACACTCTGGTCAGTCCATTTTCCTCTCACAAATAACTCTATACACACAATTGCCTACACACACACTCATGTATCTACACCATATCACATACACACTGTTTTCCATCTACACACACACATGTTCATAGTTCTTTACACACACAACACCCTCACATGTGCCCTCTACCTATCCTTCTATGTATATACATATATATATGTATATATATATATATATATATATATATATATGAGATACAAATATTTTATGTAGCCTATATATTATAATATGGATATTATATTAATTTAGATATATATATTAATATGTGTATATGTGAATATGTGGGTTGGTATAGGCATGATATTGCCTATGGCTCATAGCCTAGGTATATGGTTTGAATGCCAATATAGGGTATAGTTGGCTTGTATAGCCTAGATGTGATGTGTGCTTACTAGAATAGACTAGTTGGGCCTAGTGAGACTTGTCTGGCTTAGGTTTGACCTAGTTTGACTAGTCTAGTTGACTAGAGTTGACCAAGTGTTGACCATAGTCTAGCCTGACCTAGACAGCATGCAGATGCATTGTAGATTTCAATTATCATCTCATGTATACATCTTGACTTGTGTTGCTCTAACTAGGAGTCAGGTACCTCATCTCGGACAGTACATTTACTTCAGACATTCAGATACCAGACAAGTACATTCTCTGATCATTTCATAACTTGCTTAGAATTATATTCCTGCTCTAGTTTACCTTATCTGATGTTGTCACAATATTATCACGGATTGTTACTATATGGATCCCTATATTGAGATGTTATCCCCCTCGGGAGCATCGGATACATCGTGTCGTGTGTTTCATGTACATCGTGTATTCCTCGCTCTCATGTTATTCATGTTTATTATGTGTTTCATGCTCGTTCGTGCTCGCTCGTGTACTCTCATGTGCTATCATGTTTGGTCATGTTTCTCGTGTATTCATGGATAACCTATACTTCATGTGCACCCTTCATGGGCCTTTATGTGGAATTCGTGTGCACTCAGTTTCTGAGCCCTCATGTATTCTTCATGTACACCCATCTATGGGCTTCATGTGAAAATCATGTACGTAACATAACTTGTCTGGATCTTTGTGTATTGATTGGGATATGGGAGAGTATAAATAGTCATGTGAACAATTCTAAAGTAGTATAGCCATGTACGCCTCTTTAGTATAGTCATGTGCAAATCAAGCCGTTCACATGTCGACTTTGTACTCTAAATCACTAGTCACTGGTAGCTCTCTACTTATAGTAGATATTTCTATTACAGTTCTCTCTCTGTTTACATCATGTACTTTCTTTCAGTTTCATGTATCGTACTCTCTTGCATGTTTATATTCTCTAACCTGTTATGATCTGCGTGAGATGTATTGTGCTCGCTCCCGTCCTGACTGGACCTGTTGAAAATTTTATAGAGGGAGATGAGGAACCCTGCACCCCTTACTTTGGAGCTTGCCTAGATGACACTCGCGACCTGGACCCCTGGAGAGGTTCAGGCAGCTGCTGAGGACAATACCTTGCTTAGTATAGATAGCTTAGACTGTTTTTTCTTTTCATGTTTAGTTGTTGTCCTTGATTTCAGAGTTGTATATTTTAGAGATGTTGAGACTGGTAGTTGTTGAGACTTATGTTATTTCATTCTGCTGTACCTCAGTTGAGGATTTCTCTATCTTTTCCATCGTGCTATATTCTACCTTTAGATGTGATTGAGACTCTATTCTGCTATGTCACCTCCATTTGGAGTGTATATACTGTACAGGTACCTTATATATAGTTATAATTCATGACCTTGAACATCGTTCTACTGCCGATACTGCAGCGTAGGCTGGGCGCTGTTACATACTCGTACCCTCACGGTGGGTGCTGGTCGTGACACGTTTTTAGTGGTGGCCCATGCAGGTCGAGTTGTGTAGTGGTATTCGAACTAGAGTACGACTACAGCCTGCGGTAGGATTAGGATTATTTTGAGGTACTCAATCATATTAGGAAAAACTCTTAACAGAATTCCTGCCATCTAAATTCTTATTGAAGTTTGCTTCCTTGAATAACTGTCTTCCCTTGAATTATCATTTCTATCTCAGTATTGATTCCTTGTTGATCTGTCTCCAGGATGGTGATCGAGACACGATCGCATCGCTCTGGCCCAACAGACGCTGGCGAGAGGCCTACCACCCCTCATCCGATTGTGGATGCTGGGACCACAGCACCCCCTATTTCTGCTCATATTGGAGTTTTTGCAGCTTTTGGGAGTGCACCTCCACCTGTCCGGAGGTCTTCCTCCATCATTCCAGATATGTATCAGCAGCAGTTACCTTCAGGGACAGTAGATACGGCTCAGATGTTTACCCTTTTCCAGCGATTTTTGGAGTCTCAGCAGCAGATGCAGCAGAGCCAGTCTGCTGATATCCGACAGAGCATACAGGATACTCACCGGTTGGTCATGACGACAGTAGAGCTGGTGGCTGCTCAGCCACAAGGAAGTCAGATGCAGCCGTATCAGCCGAAGACTCCACACATCCAATCCTTTAAGAAAATAGGACCCCGAGACTTCAAGGGTATAGAGGGCATCATATACGCTGACTATTGGATAGAGCACATTGAGGAGATATTTCGATTGGCACAGAGACCAGCTGGATTATAGATCGAGGCAGCAGCCAGTCAGATACAGGACTTGGCCCGTACTTGGTATCAGACGGACCCGAGGGTTGGTACAGTCGGTCAGACTTGGGCATCGTTCAAGAAACTATTCAAGGAGAAATTTTTTCCCGATACAGCACTCGGTGCTTTGGAGGCGCAGTTCGAGAGTTTGGTTCAAGGGAACCAGACCATTGAGGAGTACGTAGGAGAGTTCTACCGTTTGAGCAGATTCGTCGAGGATCTTACTGAGGCCGGCAAGGCGAGAAGGTTCCGCAGGGGTTTGATTAGGGAGATCAGGTCATATACCAAGAGCGGCCGCGACGCCACTTTCGAGCAGATTCTGGTAGAAGCCATGGCAGCGAAGGACGATCTTGGGCTAAAGGAATAGAGGATGCGAGACACTCAGGAAGCTAGTGGAAGTACGGGCCCGGCTAAGAGGCCCCACCTATAGATTCAGCAGCAGTATACGCGGCCGATGCCCTATTTGCAGTTTCAGCAGCAGTATCAGCAGCCGAGAGTCTACTTTCAGCAGCGGCAGTTTCAGGACCGTGTACCCTTTCAGCAGGTACAGCGGCCACAGAGGCAACAGCAGGCCCCGGTACATCAGTTTGTCATTATTTGCCCCTTCTGTAAGAGACCAGGGCATGATTGGGGCGAATGTCGGAAGAGGTTGGGCAGATATTTACTTTGCGGAGGATCTGATCATCGGCTGAGAGAGTGTCCCGAGTCGTCGGGACAGACAGTTCAGGGAGTAGGAGCTAGGGCTCCGGTAGGCCAGCAGATGGGATTACCCTTACCGACTCAACAGCTGAGGTACATGCAGCATCAGCAGCAGGCCAGGGGAGGCCAGCAGGAGCGAGCTTTCGCCAGGACAGTCGAGGATGCTCAGGCCGTTGGAGATCTAGTTGTAGGTTCCGTTCTTTTGATTCCATTTCCGCAATTGCCTCTTATAGCTGTCTTGAATTTCGATTCCCTCTGTTTCGGGTTGATTGATCAACTTGTACTGTTGTTCATGTGTTATGTTTGATTTTTTTCTGAGATAAATCACATGGGCTAGGTCACCTCGGTTATGGGATCTAGAATCTTCGATATTTGTGTTTAGCTGGCATAGTGAGGACGTATAGTCAGATTTAGGACGTATTTCTTGGGTGTGGAAATTTAAGGTTTTCGCTGCCAAGCATGCAGCAATACGAAAATTTTAAATACCATGATTCTAGAGGTATGTGCCTTAGTTGAGGACTCTGTGATTATCGTAGCCTTGCTCACTAGCACGACAAAGATTCTGAGTATCATGATTTTGGACAGACGCATATGATTTTCTAACGGTATGTTTGAGACTTTGATTGTGGGGTGTTGACCTAGAAGGACTACTACCATCTTAATTTCGAGGACGAAATTTTTTTAAGGTGGGTAAACTTGTAACACCCAGTTTTCTAAAATAAGGATAATTTTGAAATTTTATGTTTTGATTTATTTAATTATGGTATTTAAATAATAATATAATTTTTGGTGATTTTTAATCATTTTAAAACTATTTAAAAACATGACTTGTGATTTGATGTGCAGCTAGTGAAACCGTAGAGACTGTCTGCCCTAGAGTCTAGCCATATGATTAGGATGTTTCAATTATCATTTTTAGTCTAGGGGTATTTTGGTCATTTCTGAATTTATTAGAGCTTATTGTGATTTATTAGAATTAATTAGAATTTATGGAAATTTATGTAATTTTAATATTAATTAATTAGTTGCTATGTGGTATCTTAGTTCTAGACTAGATTGGGCCTAACCTAGAAGTGAGACGTAACCTATAGACTAAGTGGGACTTGTTAGTTTACGTCATGGTTAGAAAATTGGCAGATAATTGCTTTTGGACTTAATGGTTAGAATGAGGTGTTTTGAGAATAGGCCTTTAACTAGGAAGCCTAGAAACCCACCAAGAGAGGAAGGCCCATGGCCCAACTAACTAAAACCCTAACCCTAGAGTTTTAGCCAGCCAACATAGGGAATCCCACCCCTATATAATGTCCCTTCCATTAGTTGTAGCCTCCCTAAGAAATTTTACAAGTTTACAAGAAGGAGAGGTATAGAAATCTTCCTCAAGCCCTAGTTTCTTCATTTTAATTCTTTTTCCCCTACAGTCTTTTTCATTAATTCCTAATCCAGCTCTATTTCATGTCCATGGAGAGAAATCTCAGGTTTGAACCAAATTGGAGCATTTGGCTATCAAGAAGAACACCCCCCATTTGAGGCTTTTCTTGCAATTTGCACATATAGGTAAATCCCTATTTTCCTCCACCAAATTTCATTTTCTTTGCATAGTTAGGAATCCCTAGGTGTTCTCTAACTGTTGGTATAGGTTTTGCTGGGTTTCGTGTCCTTTATGTGTCCGTATCGGACACGTATCAGTGTGCATTCGAAGGTGTTCGACGAAATGCCACAGTGGGCATTTCGTTCTTATTTTCTGATTTGGTTTGAATAGAAAATTAGGGTTTTATGTCGCTTACACGTTTCTAAAGGACTGAACACGTTTTGTGTCGTGTCGGGGTCGTACTGGACCCGTGGACACGCCCCGCGCGTACGCGGTTGGCTGCCCTGCTACCCGTGTCCTGTTTCTCTTTGGACACGCCACGTAGATACCTCATTTTTGACACAGAGGTGGGGGCCATCACTGACAGACCCCCCTCGAGTCACATGGACTCTCGTGTCGTATTGAACACGAAATCCGTCACGTACTGGTTTTTGTACTGCACACGCACGGGTTGAATTGGGTCATGATACGGATCTCGTGTCCATCCTAGACATGGCGTGGTCCTGTGTCAGGCCCCTAGACACGAAGACCTACCCTAGGCGAACACGCAGGCATGTGCACGTGACACGTGGTGCACTATGTCGTGTCTACGAGTGGTGTGCACGCATGCACGACACTGTCAGTGCATAGTTCGTGCCTGTGTGTGCTTTAGTGTCATAGACACAAATGTGTCGACTTGGTTGGACACGAGGTGACCCTATGACACGTGCACATACTCTAGTCAATTACCAACCTTTTTGAATTAATTATTCATTGTTATTTGATTTCAAAATCAAAGAGTTTTCCATGTTCTGATACATGAACACTGACAGTGAAAATTTCTGAGAATTTGAATGACTGGTGAACTGTTCTTTAATTTAAATTGTGATGTATATTACACCCATAACCTGTGATCCCCTGCACTCTTCACTTCACATTTCATTTCACTTTTAGATCCTTGCATTGATTTTGCCATTGCATAAGCCTGTTCTTCACTGCATTTGACTATCGTTGAGCCCTTTAGTTATCTGTCCTGCCTACAATTGATTCATTATGTACCTGTCCATCTTATTCTCTTGCTGCACAATTGCCCTGCCTATGGGTTGTGTATCAGACATTCTTGATTGGTGTCTTTTTGTATTCTATCCCCTGCTAATTCAAATCGTCATGTCCCAAATTACTCCTTAAGTATATGTCATGCTACCTATATTGACCAGCCTTGAACATACCGTATGTATCTGTCTAATGAGCAATTGAGTAGTTCAGACCCCACTATTGATAGACTAGATATGAACTCTAATTCAATTGAATGCCCCATAGATGTTGTCCACATGTGTATCCTATTGTTCTGTCCAATACCTCAATTTTCTGTATTTACTATTTGTTGTTGTTCATCCTAGCTTGCTCTTTATTGCATCTCATTTACAGAACATAGGCAATTGTATTATTCTACCTTTCTTGTACAGGTCACATGTTCTGCTCCTCGAAATACATGTCCAAGTGCAGGCAACCACTTGAGTTCAGTAATGAACCCAGTGGTTAATTTTATTGGTGTTCACCCTTACCTCTTGAACATACTATAGTGTTTTGTCCACATTAGATGTGATGTCAACTCCTTGGTTCCACTCTGTATTATGGCTTTGTCCAGTTTAACCCTTGATTTCTGCATTTTGTCTGTCCACTTTGTATCATTAGATGCCAGGTTTCCCGTGGAGCAGTCCACTTTAGCTTTCTTAGTGTCAAGTCCAATTTGATGATACCAATCTCATTTTCATCTATTGCTACAATTGATTAGTTGAAGCCTTGTTTTAGCATCATCCCCATACTAGGATTCAGACCCACCTAACATGCTTAATTGTGCAAGCCTTTGATTAATTTGGGGGCTCATATTTGTGGAGGGGACTCGAGTAACAGTTGATACCTGATCAAGTATCAATGAATTAGATGATACAGGTTTTGGAGATGACTTTTGTATAGAGATGGGGATCTTTATGTATTAAGAAAGAGGGGAGGGCCAGGTTCTGTGGGGCGAACAAGGTATCAGTTAGTGAGAGTAGAGTATCATAGAAAAGAGCTTCTTGCTGTAGCTTTTAGGTTCATTTTTATTGTTCAGACACTTATCCTTGGTTCATTTCCATGTTTGAAGTATTTTAGCAGTCTGTTGGTTATCCATTACATTTGTTAAGTCTAGGTTCTAATGTAGTATCAATTATTATTAGTTAAGGATTCATCTAATCTGTCATGTCCCCTTGAACTGTGCATCCATGTTAAGTGAGGTCCCGTGCTAATTCTTTGGGTTAGTCTTTTTACCCTTGTCCAAACCCTGTTATGAATTGTTCAGATACTGAACTGGGTGCTGACCATTCTCATTTGATTTTCAATCTCCTGCATCATATTGGATCAGTCCACTTTGTGACTAAACATGGGGGTTCAGACCCTGTCTTTCACTCCCAGGGTTTGTAGGGATTTGAGTTCAGTCCTACTGAACTTGAGTTAAGACCATATCCTTTCTTGGGTTGACTTTATGTAACTGTCTTGTACACTTCATCCCTGCATACATATATACTACCTACTAGTCCAGATCACTCTCTGGTCAGTCCATTTTCCTCTCACAAATAACTCTCTACACACAATTGCCTACACACACACTCATGTATCTACACCATATCACATACACACTGTTTTCCATGTACATACACACATGTTCATAGTTCTCTACACACACAACACCCTCACATGTGCCCTCTACCTATCCTTCTATGTATATACATATATATATATATATATATATATATATATATATATATATATATATATATATGAGATGTATATATTTTATGTAGCCTATATATTATAATATGGATATTATATTAATTTAGATATATATTAATATGTGTATATGTGAATATGTGGGTTGGTATAGGCATGGTATTGCCTATGGCTCATAGCCTAGGTATGTGGTTTGAATGCCAATATAAGGTATAGTTGGCTTGTATAGCCTAGATGTGATGTGTGCTTACTAGAATAGACTAGTTGGGCCTAGTGAGACTTGTCTGGCTTAGGTTTGACCTAGTTTGACTAGTCTAGTTGACTAGAGTTGACCAAGTATTGACCATAGTCTAGCCTGACCTAAACAGCATGCAGATGCATTGTAGATTTTAATTATCATCTCCTGTATACATCTTGACTTGTGTTGCTCTAACTAGGAGTCAGGTACCTCATCTCGGACAGTACATTTACTTCAGACATTCAGATACCAGGCGAGTATATTCTCTAATCATTTCATAACTTGCTTAGAATTATAGTCCTGCTCTAGTTTACCTTATCTGATGTTGTCACGATATTATCACGGATTGGTACTATATGGATCCCTACATTGAGATGTTATCCCCCTCGGGAGCATCGGATACATCGTGTCGTGTGTTTCATGTACATCGTGTATTCCTCGCTCTCATGTTATTCATGTTTATCATGTGCTTCATGCTCGTTCGTGCTCGCTCGTGTACTCTCATGTGCTATCATGTTCGGTCATGTTTCTCGTGTATTCATGGATAACATATACTTCACGTGCACCCTTCATGGGCCTTCATGTGGAATTCGTATGCACTCAGTTTCTGAGCCCTCATGTATTCTTCATGTACACCCATCTATGGGCTTCATGTGAAAATCATGTACGTAACATAACTTGTTTAGATCCTTGTGTATTGATTGGGGTATGGGGGAGTATAAATAGTCATGTGAACAATTACAAAGTAGTATATCCATGTACGCCTCTTTAGTATAGTCATGTGCAAATCAAGCCATTCACATGTCGACTTTGTACTATAAATCACTAGTCACTGGTAGCTCTCTACTTATAGTAGATATTTCTATTACAGTTTTCTCTCTGTTTACATCATGTACTTTCTTTCAGTTTCATGTATCGTACTCTCTTGCATGTTTATATTCTCTAACCTGTTATGATCTGCGTGAGATGTATTGTGCTCGCTCCCGTCCTGACTGGACCTGTTGAAAATTTTACAGAGGAAGATGAGGAACCCTGCACCCCTTACTTTGGAGCTTGCCTAGATGACACTCGCGACCTGGACCCCTGGGGAGGTTCAGGCAGGTGCTGAGGACGATACCTTGCTTAGTATATATAGCTTAGACTGTTTTTCCTTTTCATGTTTAGTTGTTGTCCTTGATTTCAGAGTTGTATATTTTAGAGATGTTGAGACTGGTAGTTGTTGAGACTTATGTTATTTCATTCTGCTATACCTCAGTTGAGGATTTCTCTATCTTTTCCATCGTGCTATATTCTACCTTTAGATGTGATTGAGACTGTATTCTGCTATGTCACCTCCATTATGAGTGTATATACTGTACAGGTACCTTATATGTAGTTATAGTTCATGACCTAGAACAGCGTTCTACCGCCGACGCTGCGGCGTAGGCTGGGCGCTGTTACGTACTCGTACCCTCATGGTAGGTGCGGGTTGTGACACTTTCCAACAACAACTTGAAAAACATGTACAAATTCCGGGAGACGAAGAATTTTCTTTCGCCTCTTGTAATTCAACCCGGACGGTTCTTCCCGGCAAGGGAGGACATAAGACAGGCTCTTCCAGCCGGACAATCTCTGCCAGCACTCCAAGGAAACTCTTGTTTGGAGGATTGCCACAGACAACAACAGGGGGTGTCTACCTAGGCACTCGCTCCAGAAAGTAGCTTCCAACACCTAGGGGTGCATCCTCGACCTCCCAAGGGGTAGATATAGCCGGGGGTAGCAGTCCCCTCAATGTATGCGACAACCCGCTGTTCCAAGACCATACACAGGGGATAGCGATCCATTGGAATTATCCAACGGACGTGGAAGTCCCTGAGGGTGACCGCCTTCGCCAAAACGATGCGGCTTCCTGTACAGGGGGTAGCACCCCTTTCGAGACCGAGGAGAAAGACATTCCGACATTTCCCGACGATTTCTCGGTACAAGGTACGACACGTAGAGCACCTCTTATACAGTCCCTTCCATGTCTACCCACGTGCGGACAGTCTTTATGGCCGGCGATGATCATGAAGCACCTACTGATCGACAACGTTTAGAAGTACTTGAAGCCATGCTCCTGTCCTTGGTCAAGTCAGTAGACGAAGTCAAAACTGCCTTGCCGACTCAACCAGCAAGGATGCCTGGACAAACAAGCTTGGGACCCGCAGTCAACGTGGACTCCAATACGACCGCTCCTCCTTTGGGTGACAATCCTCTAGGAGCCTCCGCTCCTTCAGCTACAGATGAAGCAAGGAAGGCAAGGAGGGAAGTCCAGGAGCTTCGAGCAATGTTCAATGCCCAAGACTCCTCCCGGGACCTCAGAATACGGCAGCCGTATCCCGTTGCGTGGAGTTTTCCGCCATGGTACAAACCATTTCATATTGATTCGTATGATGGGAAGACCTCTGCTAGTCGGTACATTACTTATTTTAAGGTTACAACTGACCACTTGCCGCATAGTGACGCCATCCTCATACGATTATTCATCGGAGCATTAGAGGGAATCACGTTCGACTGGTACCACAACCTTTCGGACAACTACATCCATTCTTTTGACGGCTTCAAGCAAATATTCCTAGAAAGATTCTACGAAGTGGGACATGATGTGATAATGTCATCCCTCATGAATGTCGTTCAGGGGGAGAAGGATCTAACAAGGAACTATATCGAATGGTTTTGCCAAACCGCGGTGAGATTGCCCCAAGGCATTCCCGAAAGCTCCTTGATCGAAATCTGCCAGAAGAAGTTGCTTCCTACAATCAGCCTCTGGATGGGTGAAGATCAGTTCAAGGATTGGACGACCTTCATCATAAGCGCCACCAATGCGGAGGCGAAGTTAAAGAAGGCTCGCCAGCTGAGATTACACATCCCGGATGGAGAGATCAAAGGCAAACGTCCTGGTACCACCCCCAATAACAATAACACTGACGACATCTCCAATAACCGAGACAATAAAGGCAAACAGGCCCTGGTCGTTAGTACGACCAAGAAGCCTGAGCAAAAGCATGCAGAAGTTCAGTGGCCCAAAGTGAATTACTCGTTCGAAGATAGTCATGTCAAGCCTATCTTCGACATGCTCTTGCAAGGGGACAGGATCCAACTCCTTCTACCAGGGCATGCGCCTCGAGCGGCAGAGATGGAGGACCCAAAATACTACAATTTCTACCGCTATGTTCATCATGCCACTCATGACTGCTTTCAATTAAAGCGGTACATCCAGAGTCTTATCGACTCCAAAGCTCTGTCGCTAGACGTTGAAGAGGTTACCGTAGTGGAGAACATGGTGTCAATTCAGTTTGACGACTTTCCTCTAACAAGTACTCAAGACGGGGTAATACCTATCCTCCGAGAAACGATGGAGGTTACTAATCTTCTTCCCGTCTGGGACCAGATAACTGGCTTGGTACCTCTCACCACATCACGAGGAGAGGTCATGTGGGTGCATCCAGACTTAGTGCCCGAAGTTACCCAGGCGGTATCATCTCCAGCAAACAAGAAGAAGGGCAGGAAGTCCAGATCCTGCCATACAATTTCAACCGAATTTGAGGAGGAGGCGTCTATTGTTACCCGGTCTGGGGCACAAGTCCAGCCCACACCGGATAGTTCAGTTGAAGTCCCTCAGCCAGTAAAGATGTCTGCTACTGATGTTTTGGGGCCATCTCAGCCTCCACCGGCGGACAGGTCCAAGCCGAAAGAAACCCGCTTCGACAGACCTCTCCGTAAGGATGCACCTCAGGGAATGGAGAGACCTTACAACTTTGACATATTAGCACAATTGGCTAATACGCTGACAAAGGTGTCGTTATACGAGCTCCTAATGCTCTCCAAGGATCTTCGTATCGCATTGAGCGAAGCACTTCAGAATGCTGACGCTTACTTAGCCCAGGTCAAACCTACAGGGGAAGACTCATCGGCAAATCTCCAGGGCAGGAACTATGTGGATGCAATGCCAAGCATCGTATTCACCCTACAGGACATGTTGATCCAGACCAACTTGCATGATCGCCCCTTGTACTACACTGGATACATAGGCGACATCAAGGTGGATCGGATGCACATTGATCCTAGCTCGTCGATAAGCATCATCTCAAAAAGCTTGCTTCAAGTCCTCGGCATCCTTATGCACCGGCTAGCGGTGACCAACACTGTCAAGAGCGGTTTCAACTCAAAAAGGAGCTATCCCTTAGGAAAGATCCGATTGAAATTTCAGATCAGCGACCTGAGGACAGTGGTTACCTGCTACGTCATAGTTGTAGATATGTCCTACAATATCCTTTTAGGACATCCGTGGATACATGACTATATGATCGTGCCATCCACACTCCACCGGTGCTTCAAGTATGTCAGTAAGCACGACTTCGTGAAGACTAAATTTGCCGACGTCGATCCCCTCAAAGGGGTTGAGTCTTATTATTCTTCGGAGGCTTGTCTATATGAAGAATCCAAGAAGCACGTAACTGACAAACTGGAGGCCATCAAAGGGCCAAAAGAACCCTTGAGAATTCATCTCCAGGCCCTTAAATCGGGCAAAGCCGTACCCCTTGTCGCAACTTTGAATAAAGAGGTGCCCAGTTCTTCCGCCCCAGCTGTGCAGTCGGAACCGATGGTCATTCGACTCCCAAGGTCCAGCCAAGAGCTAAAATCCGTCATAGGGCCGAGGGTGATCCAATTGTCGAAATCTAATCAAAGGTGACCAGAAGATGCGATGCCCTCTACGGAGCCGATGGTGATCCGATTGCCAAGATCCAGTCAAAAGCAATCGGAAGACACGAAGTCCTCTGCTGAGGTGATGGTCATCCGTCTTCCCAAGATGAGCCGGCAAGCAAGTGTCGATCCGAGACCCTCAGGCAAGCCAATGCCACAAGCAGAACCCTTGGTGGTCAAGTTGATCAAGACAGCGTCCCAACCTCCAGTCACGCAGGGGTAGCTGAAGAGGATGCAGAACTTGCGAAGTATCTTGTTGCAAAGATGGATAGTCCCTCTCCTGATGATGTAATCCATGTGGATAAAATTCCTTATTTCATCAATAAGAGGCTGCCATTGAACTATTCTGAGTGTAATAGACCTAATCTGATTTATACTGTAGGGCACGGTCGGGACATCAACCTGCACACACAGGTGACAATTGTCCATACCGTAAACTGGCTTACTCCCATTAGAGGTGTCTATGTCCCAGGCAGAAGAGAAGGGGATCACACGATCATCTTCGACCGAAAAGAAGGTCTTCAACCTTTCATGCCTCAAGAGTTTGATCTCGAACCCGATGCTGGAAGATTACCACTCTACCTGTATAGTCCTCAAGCCAAATACTTTATGAAAAAATAGGGGTACGATATGGAGGCTACCCCTGGTCTGAATCACGGCAACGGTCGGCGATCGCCTCTGCAGCTAACAGCCACGGCCGAAAAACCTAGAGATTATTACGGCAAGTCCAAATGCGACCTCGGTTATCTTATACCAGCAACAACGCCCGAGAGCTTCGATGAGAAATGCGAGTGACATTCTCGCTCATACGAATCACCTACATACGATTCCGATGACAGCATTGGAGATATATTCAGGCAGACATTATCTGTCAATATGGCATCCATTGACATTGAAGAGTAAGACGAAGGTCTACTCGAACCTCTTGAATTAGAGCCATGGGTCCAATAACTGGATGTACAATGGGAGAAGCGCTTTGAACTACGTGACCCTCCCACTGAAGATGAGGTCATGCAAGTTAACTTCGGTGATGAATCCTCTCCAAAGCCAATCTTCGTCAGTAAAAGCCTGACGGACGGCAAACGGGATTCGTTGTTGCAACTCGTCAAAAAATATATCGACATTTTCGCCTGAAGCTATGAAGACATGTCAGGACTAAACCCCGAGATCGCACTTCATAAGCTCAATATTCATCCGGACGCAAAACCAGTCAAACAACAGCATCGGCAGTTCCGTCCAGACATCATGAACTCCATTGAAATGGAAGTAAACAAGATTATAGCTAGTGGTTTCATCCGCGAGGAGCGGCAACCATGCTGGATAGCTAATATAGTGCCAGTCGTCAAGAAGAACGGGAAGATCCGAATATGCATCGACTTTCACAATCAAAATACGACATGTCCTAAGGATGAATTCCATCTTCCCATTACCGACATAATGATCGATAATACGTGTGGCTTCGAGCGCATGTCCTTTATGGATGGTTTTTTATGGTACAATCAAATCAAAATGTCTCTTGTCTCTTGACGATGAGAAGCATACGTCATTCTGAACACCGATCGGCGTGTATTGTTACACAGTCATACCTTTCGGCCTAAAGAACGCCGGTGTTACATATCAATGAGCTATGAGCGTCATATTAAGAGATCACTTGCGCAAGACGGTGGAGTGTTACGTTGACGACATCGCTGTCAAAAGCTGCTCCAAGGATGACCACTTACACGATTTGAGAACAATGTTCGACCTTATGCGAGCGCACAATCTGAAGATGAATCCCACCAAGTCCTTCTAGGGTGTGTCCAGCAGAAAGTTCTTGGACTTTGTTATTACTTCTCGGGGCATACAAATAGACCCCGATAAGACAAAGGCAATCCTGGAGATGAGTCCATCGAGGAACCTCCGTGAACTCTGCGGCCTTCAGGGAAGACTAGCCTACATCAGGAGGTTCATATCTAACCTTTCAGGGCGATGTCAATCCTTCACACAACTCATGAAGAAAGGAGTCTCTTTCGTATAGAATGAGGAATGCCAATGCACATTTGATGACATTAAGGAATACTTGACGAATCCGTCGGTTCTGGTGGCTCCGGTTGCCGGAAAGCCTTTTCTGCTCTATGTACGAGCGATGGAACACTTCTTCGGCACCTTGCTAGCACAGAACAATGATGTGGGGCACGAACAAGCCATCTATTATCTCAGCTAAATAATTGTGGGGCCAGAGAATAGGTACACCGCCGTGGAGAAGGAATGCCTTGCCTTGGTGTTCGCCATTCAGAAAATACGATACTATGTGTCCGGGCAGACCATCCATGTTGTCTCGCGAGTTAATCCCCTCTGGGTTCTCATGACCAAGCCAGGCGCACTCAGTTCTCGTCTAGCCATATGGATGATACTGTTATCCCCCTACGACATGGTCTTCGTTCCGCAGAAGGTTGTCAAAGGTCAAGCCTTGACCGACTTTCTAGCAGCACATCTAGGCTCAAAAACAGCCAGAATCTATGAAAAAATCCCAGACGAAGTCTTTAACTCAAACATGACTTCACATGATGACGTTTGGCGAATGTTCTTCGATAGTGCTTCAAGAACAGGGCCACAAGGTGATATCATCGCTGGAGTCGGGGTAGTATTAATTTCTCCCTCTGGGTTGGTAGTCAATCGGGCATATTCTCTCACAGAACCCTGTTCAAACAATGTAGCCGAATATAACGCTTTGGTCATCGGGCTCTGACTTGTAAAAAGATGTGGGAGTCGAATACCTAGAAGCATATGGCGACTCGCAGTTGATTATCAATCAAATCCGAGGCTCGTACGAGGTTAGTAACGTAGACCTGATTCTTTATCATCAGACAGCAATTGGTATCATAGCAACCTTGGAGGGTTTCTTTATAAAGCATGTTCCTAGACTCAAGAATATTGAAGCCGATGCCCTAACAGGCCTCGCTGCTTCTTTGGCGGTTCCAAATTATGTTCATCATCTAGTTGACGTGATAGGCCATGAGTTGGTCTGTCCAACGTTCAACTGGATATAAGTTACTCCGTCCAGATAACCAATGATGTGCAAGACTGGAGACTCTCGTTCATCGACTTTACAGTCTACGAAATCATGCCTGAGAATATGAAAGAAGCAACTTCAATCAGAAGGCGTTCTCTCAGATTTTTTATGACACAAAAACGAAAATGTTCTATCGACGATCTTACGATGGACTACTGCTAAGATGTCTGTCAAATACAGAAGCCAAAGAAGCCTTATACGAGGCTCACAATGGCATTTACGAGGCTCACCAATCGGGCCAAAGTTGTAGGACTGTCTCCGTCGGATGGGTTACTACTGGCCTACTATGGTACCAGACGCAGTCGATTATGCAAAGAAGTGTAAGGCTTGTCAGATCCACACATATTTCATATATTTTCCATCTGAGTTCTTGCACCCAACAGTGGCCTCTTGGCCATTTGAAGCATGGGGAATAGACATTATTGGCCTAATCACCCCACCGTCGTCCAAAGGACACCGGTTTATACTAGCAATCACCGACTACTTCTCCAAGTGGGCGGAGGTTGTTTCGTTGGCAGAGGTAAAGACATCAAACGTGATCAGTTTCATAAAGCATCACGTCATTTACCATTTTGGACTGCCACGGAGGATCATTCATGACAATAGTCCGCAGTTCGCAAGCCATGCCTTCTAACGATTCTGTGACAAGAACCGAATTCAGAATATGGATTCAACGGCATACAACCCATCAGCTAATGGTCTGGCCGAAGCTTTTAACAAGACCATAATCAAGCTTCTCAAAAAGTTTGTGTCTTCAAACAAGCGCGACTTGAATAAAAAGTTGGGCGAATGCTTATGGGCGTACCGCACTATGAGTCGAACGGCTACCGAAAATACAACGTTCCCTCTGGTGTACGGTAGCGAGGTAGTTCTTCCATTAGGGACTCAGATCCCTTCACTTCGTGTGGCCCTTACTTACCGGTTGTCGTTGGACGATAACTACCGTCGACGGCTACAAGAATTGGAAGCTTTAGACGAGAAGCATTCGCAAGCTCAACAAAGCATCGAGCTCTATCAAGAACGCATATCTCGGGCCTTCAATAAGAAAGTCAAGCAGAGGGCATTCCAAATAGGCGATCTCATCTTGGCCGTTCGCACACCGATGGTCATGTCTCACAAAACCGTCGGCAAATTCCAACCCAAATGGGAAGGTCCATTCATCATCGAGACTGTGTTCTCCAATGGCGCATACCGGATCGCGAAACAGAACGGGGACTTGCTCATGATGCCCATAAACGGCAAATTCTTGAAGAGATAATATATCTAAGGACATACTGGTACTTCCTTAAACCACCAAACCTTCCAAGCCATCGAGTTATATAAACCAAGTACCTCTGAACTCACACTCTATTTTACTCTGAGTAGATTCACATCGCATCTTCCTGAGTGGCGAGTCATGTATGATGATACGTTTGAACTTCCACTCTACTGCTTTATCACACAGGAGTCTGCCCAGCTTATCGTTATCTCTGAGTAAACTTTCTGGTCTTAATTATCGGATATCACGTCCATATTACCTCTGATACCGATAGTCTCCCAACTTAACACCTGTACCCAACCCGGGATAAAAGATATGGTGTTAAGACCACAAAACCTATCACGTCCATATTACCTCTGTTGGGTTTTGTCTCAATGTCACGAGCTGCACCCAGTATAGGGGCACGAGAAGTGGGTACGTCCAGCCTATGCTGCAGTATCGACGGTAGAACACTGTCCTAGATCACATACATCTAACAGTTATAAGGTACCTGTACAATGTATACGCTCTGAATGGAGGACAATATAGAAATGAACAACTTAATCACAACTAAGGTAGAAAGTACGATAAGATAGATAAGATCTGAATCCACAATGAAATACAAATAAGAGAAAGAATCTATGTGTCTAAGATAACAACTCCACAATATCCGATCATCACAAAATCTCAGATATATATACAATGAGTATCCAAATGAGATAACAACTGAAAATAAGATAAAGCCTAATCTATGGGATATCAGCATCAACTGCTAGTGGATCCTGTTAGAGGTCCAAGTCGCAGGTGTCGTCTAAGGCTGCTCCATAGTATGTAGGACAGAACTCCTCGATGTCATCTGTAATATTTTCAACAGGTCCAGTCAGGACAGGAGGGAGCACAATACATCTAACGCAGTTTATAATATGACAGCATATGTAAATATGCTATAGAGTAAGATACATGAAACGTTGAAGAATATATAAAGTAAAAGAGATGACTGTAAAGAAATATCTACTATAAGTAAAGAGCTAACAGTGGCTAGTGATGTAGAGTACAAGATAGACATGTGAACGGCTTGAATTTGCACATGAGTAATCTAAGAGTTTTCACATGAGTATACTACTTTGGAATTATTCACATGACCATTTATACTCCCCCGTACCCCAATCAATACACAAGGATCCAGACAGGTTATGTTATTGCACATGATATCACATGAAGGCCCATATATGGGGGCACATGAATGTATACATAGGGGCTTTGTGAACATGAGAGTACATGAATTAAAAGAGTGCACATGAATCGTAAAAGTATCGGAGTACATGATGAAAGTGAAACGCACATGACAGACTGTAACCTGATGCTCCCGAGGGGGATAACATCTCATGAAGGGATCCATATAGTACCAATCCGTGTTAACAACGTGATATCATCAAGTAAAGTAATCTAGAGCATAAATGTAAATCCTATCAAGTATGAAACGGTCAGAGAATGTACTCACCTGGTATCCTGAGTATCCGATGAATATATATGTCCAGACAGAGTAGATGAGTCCTAAACAGAGCAACACAGGTCACAACATGTCCTGAATGGTAATACTGAAGATTACAATACATTCTATATGATTTTTAGGTCATCTAGGCCAAAGTCAACTCTTGGTCAACTCTGGTCAACTACACTAGTCAAACTAGTTCAACTAGGTCAATCCTAGTCCAATCAAGTCTCACTGAGCCTAACCAAGCCTAGGCTAGCACTCACACACAATTTCAAAGCTAACACAAGCTATCAAACACACATTTCATATATATATATATATATATATATACATATATATATATATATATATATATATATATATTTTATATATATATATATATATACACTCAATGTATATTAAGCATACATATTATAGGCATTCATATAAAGGCATACATATATACATAGGCAAGTGTCAATTGAAATATTGTGTGTAAATACATTGCTATTTACATACATACATATATACATGCATATTTACAAATATATAGAGAAATACATACATAGATCGATATATATAGAGGGATAGGGATGTGCATGTGTGTGTGACAGGTCACTCTGTGTGTGTGGTTTGTATTTCAGTCCAATGTGTGTGTGAGAGAGATGAGTGACAGTTCAATATGTGGCAGCACATATATGTGTGCGTGTGTGTGTGTGTGTGTGTGTGTGTGTGTGTGTGTGTGTGTAATATAGATGGGAGTGTTATTCTCAGATTTTGTGTCTGTAGCAGTGTAATATAGGTATGTGTGTTGTTTTCAGATTTCTGTGTGTGTGTCTAGATGGGTGGCATAGAATTATCAGGTTTACACATCAGTGTAGTATAGATGTTCTTAGATTCAGTTTTTTTAGTGTAGGAGTGAATACATGTGTGTGTGACACTGTGTATTCACAATGTGGCAGGTTGGGTTCAATTAACATACAATTTGAATGTCATAGCACACTCGAAAACACTTCCAAGTCCAAGTAAATCTCCACACATTAAATCCCAACATACCAACACATATCCCAGCCATATAACACATAATTTAGCATATGAAATTGCATTTGAAACTGCATTTAAACCATTCAAAATTCATAAAACTGATTACTGATACTGTGCGTTTCAGACAAGGGGAAAAGTGTAATTTGATTTCGAAAATAACATAATTTATCAAATTAATGGTTGGTAAACAATCGTGCACATGTGTGTGTGTGCCAAACATGACAATTTGTGTCCACCAAAACAAGACACGACGTGTCCACACCCATATGAACTCGTACAGACACAAGCACAGACACACAGTCTCGTGCACGTGTGTGTGTGAGTTTAGGACATGACACACGATACGACACCACTCGTGCACGTGTCCACGTGTTCGCCTAGGGTAGGGCTATGTGTCCAAAGGCCTGACACGTTACCACGACTCGTCGTGTCGTGTCACGAGAGTCGTATCAAAGCCCGATACTGGCCTGTGCACGTATAGTGCAATCCCCATGTGAGTTCGATTCCTCACGAATCACTCGAGAGATTTGCCTCGTATTGTGTGCACAAGGTGTCAGTCACTGCCCCTTCGTGTCACCAAAGTATCGAGCCATATCGTGTCGTGCCCTGTGCATACGACACAGCAAGTAGCAGGACATGCGCGCGGCTCGCGTACGAGCGTGGCCATGCCCTGTTACGACTCGGACACGACACGAGGACAGCTCAGAACAATATGAAATCACATAACACATATAGATCTAAGGATTCAATCAAAAAGTTTTAGAAAAATAGGAAGAAATTATTTTTGTGATATTTCATCAAACACCTTCATACAACCCATTATACGTGTCCGATACGGACACCAAAACGACACAAAATCACACAAGACTAACTCCACAGCTAAGGGACACCTAGATCTATGCAACCATGCAAGGAAATCAAGAAATAGAGGTGGTTTGGGGGGTTTACCTATTCAGTGTCAAACTCAATAAAAAAGCTCAATATAGGAGAATCCCTCTAGCAACTCAAAAACCCCAAATTGCACAATAGTTGTGATTTCTCACCATAAATAGTAAATAGGCAATGATTAGATCCTAATACAAAAGACTAGAGTCAAAAAGGAAGAGAAATGAAGAAATTAGGAAAGATTGCAAAGGGGGACAAACCTTGTTCTTACCAAAAGTTAAAGTGGTGTAAAAAGAGGTAAGAAAGAAATAGGAAAGATTAAATAGAAAGGGGGAAATCCTAGGAGGCCAGTCACATGTAGGAAAATTAGGGTTAGGGTTGATGGCTAGTGGGCTATGGGCCAAGTACAATGTCAAATTGGTTCAATCCCTTAGCTATTAGTTCAAACACCTATAACACCTAATCTCTTCATACAACTTAGTCCAACAAGTCAACTTGGGTCGACTTAAGTTAGATTCGGGTTCCACCATGCTAACCAAGTCACCATAGTCAAAGTCAACATCTAGGCTAGTCTCCAAAGTCTCAACTAACAAAGGTCAAAAATAACAACCATCACTCAACAAATCAAATTAAATTCAAAATTTTCAAAATTACCAAAATGCCCTCAAGATAAAATGTGGTAGTGACAAATCTACCCTCCTTAAAAGAATTTCGTCATCGAAATTGAAAGGCAAAACTAAACTGATGAGAAGGATAGACAATCATACCTCAAGGTCCAAATAGATATGGGTATCGCTCGCGCATCTCATTCTCCCGCTCCCAGGTAGACTCTCCTAGAGAATGATACCTCCATGCGACGCGAACCAAGGGTATCACCTTGTTTATCAAAACCTTCTATCGTCGATCCAGAATCTCCATAGGCTGCTCTGGATAGCTAAGAGTAGGTGCCACCTCAATCTCTGAATGATCGAGTACATGGCTAGGATCTGCCACATACCGTCTCAGCTGCGACACGTGGAATATATTGTGGACACCCACTAGTGCAAGTGGCAAGTCTAGCCTGTAAGCAACGTCACCGACTCTTCCGCTGATCACGAAAGGTCCGATAAAGTACCGGCTAAGCTTCCCACTTCCACCAAAACGTATCGTACCTTGTGTCGGAGATATCTTCAAGAAAATCAGATCTCCAACCTAATCACAAACAAGGTCTCAAATTACTAAATAATCAAACATGATCAAAAAATTCACAAACATAATAACTCCTAATTCTAATCCTATTTCTAATCTATACCTCAAACTCTAAATGTCTGCGGTGGCTATTGGCCCAGTGCCGATGTCTGTCCTGCGCCACGCGAATCCGGTCTCTGATGAGCTTCACCTTCTCGGCTGCATCTACAACCATTTCAGGTCCCAATAAAGCTTGCTCTCCAACAACATCCCAAGATAAGGGTGTACAACATTTGCGTCCGTACAGTGCCTGGAACGGTGACATCTTAATGCTGGCCTGAAAATTGTTGTTGTATGCAAACTCTACTAAGTGGAGGTGATCCTCCCAGGATCCTCCAAAATCCAAAACACAAATCTGCAGCATGTCCTCTAGTGTCTGAATAGTACTCTCTGACTGTCCGTCCGTCTAAGGGTGGTATGTAGTACTAAACTTGAGCTGAGGGCCTAAACTAGTCTGTAGACTCCGCCAGAAATGGGAAGTATAGCGACTATCCCAATCCGAGACAATGCTCACTGGAACTCCATAAATCCTGAAAATCTGCCACATATACATCTCTGCTAGCCTCTCAGTAGACGTTCTAACTTTAAATGAAAAAAAGTGGGCCGATTTGGTCAACCTGTCTAAGATGACCAAAATTGCGTCTTTTCCTCCTAGAGTACGCGATAATCCAGAAACAAAATCCATCGTGATGTGCTCTCACTTCCACTCTGGAATGGGCAATGGCTACAACAAATCTCATGGCCTCTTCCTCTCTGCCTTGACTTGCTGACAGACCAAATATCTGGCTACGAAGTGAGCTACCTCCTGCTTCATCCTATACCACCAGACGTGCTCCCTCAGATCCTTATACATCTTGTTGGCACCTGGTTGTATAGAGTACTGAGATCAATAGGCCTCCTGCATGACCTGCTTCCTGAGCTCTCCACTGGGCACACACATCCTGGAACCGTGCCTCAAAGCGCCATCTGTTACGCCCCAGTCCCAGAATAGTTAGGACTAAGTACGTAGTTATGTCAGCTGTATACATACGAAGTACACTCTAATATATGGAACCCTTGTATGTATACATACGCTGTAAAATGCAGTATAACCAAAATAACTAAATCTCATCCACAATGTAAAGAATAATAAAATAGAATCAACTTGAATAGTTATGGTACAATCGTTGGGCGGAGACAAATTCCACTACCAACTATCTCAACTAAAATGTACAAGAAGTGATTGATAAAATAACAAGACGAACCAAGCGCAATCATCTTCGAAGAAATGGAGAAGATCACGGCCTTGGCTAGAACAACTGCGAAAGTCACAAAGCACACACATGGAGAGATAACCAGGACCTCAGAGGGATGTAACAAGATACAAAAAAATACCATACTATATAAACTGTAATATATAATAGAAAATAAGGGATGCATGCAATAGGGTACCTAACCGTACTATAGTAAATATGCAATAAAGAACAATCATTCACATATGGGCACTTGGGCTGTATAGCAGTGGCATCGTCCCTTCCTTCGGGAACCAGTCGTCTTCGTCCATAATATTCGGCGAACGTTAGAGAGAATCAGTAAGAAAATATCCATAACGCTCCATGAATATTAGAGGGAATCAGTAATAGTAAGGTGAACCTGCGTCTCCAGCGGAGCTTCAGGTACAATAGCAATTAATATGTGGCCCATACATCAAGGAACTGTTCTTTCCACCCCATGCCTAGTGGAGTCACATCCATGACTCATATGACCCTCTAGTAACTGCCAAGTCCACTAGCATGCAATTCTATTGGCAGTTACTCCTAACCGTCGCACGTCTCATACGTATCGGTGGCCGACCGACTACGCGAGTACGTATACTGTATATGACTCACAATATATGGTAAAGTAAGTGTCAAGGCCGTATGAGATACACTAATACCTCATCAACAATGGGTGGTCACTAGGCTAAGTCGATGCAAGCAAAATAAATAAAAGCAAGAAAATGATCGGTCGAGTCGCTTGCACCCAAGTGTGACTTGGACGCACAGTTTTATAATGACAAATAAGAAATGTTGAACATAATAACTAAAAATAAGAATATATAAATCACAGAGTAAGGTGGCAAGGTATCTTGCCTGAGTTTATGTGCAAAAGGGAATAATCCACTAGCTCGAACCGACAAATAAACGAAGCAAGAAAAGCCAAATCCCGCAGATGACCCCGGATGCTGCAACAAACATCACGAACGAGTTTGGAATAAAAAATATGCCTAGAAAACGTCTGTCCAAAAGTTAAATTCTAGAACAGGGGCAAAATCATAATTTTGAGTCAGTACGATGTCCGCCGTTGGACTTACTTTGCACCAAAATGTGCGCCAGAATCTACGGTCTCTAAAGTCGTCAAACTATATGTCTACAGATTTATTTTGATGAGGCGAACCCAACGATATGTCTAATTTTGGATTCCAGTGGGCCGTGCACAAAATTGCTCGTTGAGTGGGATTGTGGGCCCGCCAAAATAATATCCCGGTCAACCTTCTCAGAATTGAACCAAAATGGCATACATGACCAAAAAAATAATACGGTCATGTTGGCACAAGTTTCGTCTCAATCCGACGAACGTACACGAATTTATGGCCAAGTTTGCAAAAGGTCGATAGGGGGGTATCTCGACGGATACGCATTGATTTCGTCGCGCACATGCAACGAAGTCGGGTTCCGTCAGTTCCCACACGTCGACAACATCCATACGCGCCTTTCGATGCGTATAGTATGCGACCAGGTCACCCGGTTTGTCGGAGCCCACGCCGTATCGGGTGTTTTTCTTATTTTCAAAAACAAAATTTTACATTTTTTGAGAACTTTAACTACGTGTAACTTTTTACATAATTGATAAAAAATAATTCAGAATACAATCTCGGTTATGTTGTATTTGACCGTCTTTAATTAGTATCTACAAAATCCTATTGTACAGAAAGAAAAGTGGCCGACAAGTTGGTGTTTTAAAACAGTTTTTAATATTCCAGAAAAGTGATTTTTCACCGACTTCGTCTCGATTTTTCGAGCAAGTTGGATGGCCATGTCAAAATCCACCTGGGGGATCTCGAAGAGGGTCATTTGGGCTTTCTACAGGAATTTACGGATCTAAAAACGAATTTAAATTGATAGAGAAATCGCATGGAGAAGTTAGGTACCTTGGTTTTGTTTTCTGTTGATGTTGTTGTCGTTTGTTGTTGGTGGTGGTGTTGGCGTGGCGACCGTGAGGCAGGGCTGCTGTGGCTGGGCGCAGAGGTGCTCGCCGGGAAGGGGGGAGGAGGAAGGAGAAGAGTGGAGGTAGAAGATGAAAGGAGGAATTAGGGTTTGGTCATATATATATATATATATATATATATATATATATATATATATATTTTTTTTTTTTTTTTTTTTTTTTTTTTTTTTTTTTGGGGTCGGCTAATAATATGTTGCTGCTACTGTTGCTTGTTTCTTTTGGTGGGCGGCCAACAATGCTGCTGCTTTGTTTGTGTTGTGGTCGACCTTCCCATGGTGGGGGCCGACCACAATAGTGGTTTTTTTTTCAATCAAAACTTTTCTTTTTCTTTCTATATTTATAACTATATATATGCATATGTATATATCCATTTATACCATAATCTATTTAAAAACCAAATAACAAATTAAATATTATCTATCCAAATATTGAATATATTTAAACATATATATATATATATATATATATATATATATATATATATATATATATATATATATATATATATATATATATATATATATATATATATATATATATATATATATATATATATATATATATATATATATATATATATATATATATATTTATAAATATTTATAAATATAAATTCAATTCACAATAAATAAACTCAAAATAATAATAATCTTAATAGAATAAACATGTTTAATAAATCTCCACAAAATAACTTTAATAATAATAAATTAATAAAATCGTCCCAATGGGTGAACTTAAATTTGTACAAATATTGGGAACATTATTTGTACAAATATTGTACAAATATTGGGAACATTATTTTAATAATAAAATATAAGTTTTGTACCAATAATTTATAAATATTTATCAAATTCTAAAATAATTTAAGAATATTTGCACACACATAAAATATGCTTACATGGCCATATTTGGTCACACCACATGCCTACATGGGCTTAAATTGGTCCGGACCCAGTTCGAGCTGGTTTGGACAAACCGGGTCATCTAAAAATCAATATATAAAATAATATCTTATTAAAATAATTTAAATGAGTCAATTCACAACTTGGCCTGGTTTTCTAGTTTGGACAGAACTATGGCTAGGCCTCCCACGGCATGGCTAATATACTGGTCAAAGTACACTGCTATATCTTCCGTGACAAAGTTCATGGTCGTCTAGTGCTCCAAAACTCAACAATGGCTAAGGTTATTTCTAATAAAAAAATCATAAATTACATAAATTCATTTTTAAGTCTTTTTAATAATAAAATAATAATTAAATTTTTTAGGGGTTTTATACCATCCTCTGCAAGAGTAAACTCATCATCCACCAGCCATGCTCGAACCTGCTCTCGGATACACCGCAGAGCAACATCCTCGAACAGTGTCGACTTGATCCTCTCCATCAAGTCCGACTGAATCTGAAGGCCCCACATCTACATTTGAACTCCTGACACAATTACCTCAATTTCCAGGCTCTCCAAATCTGCTAGCAAGTGACGATCCATAGTCAAACACATGGCTGTCGGATACCTACTCAAGGCATCGGCAACCACGTTGGCCTTCCCTGGGTGATACTGCAGTGAAATGTCGAAGTCCTTCATCAACTCCAACCACCTGCGCTGCCTCATGTTGAGCTCCTTCTGTGTAAACACATACTTCAAGCTCTTATGATCTGTAAAGATCTCCACCCGCTCTCTGCATAAGTAGTGTTTCCACAACTTCAAAGCAAAAAATAACTGCTGCCAACTCCAAGTCGTGGGTAGGGCAGTTCTTCTCATGGGGACGTAATTGCCTGGAAGCATAGGCAATCACCTTCCCATGCTGCTGCAAGACACAACCCAAACCCTTCCCTGAGGCGTCATTGTAGATAGTAAACCCTCCTGATCCTGATGGCAATGTCAGAATCGGAGCTGTCGTCAGTCGCGTCTTCAACTCATCAAAAGCGACCTGACACACCTCTGACAAGATAAACTCTGCATCCTTCCGGGTCAGCCTAGTCAATGGCTCTGCAATCCGGAAGAAATCCTGCACGAACCTCCTATAATAGCCTGCCAATCCCAAGAAGCTCCTTATCTTTGCTACTGAACTCGGTGCTGACCAAGCCTCAACTGCTGTGATCTTCTTCGGGTCAATTGAGATCCCGTCTCCAGTCACCACATGACCAAGAAGTCAACTTTGTCCAGAAAGAACTCACACTTCGAGAGCTTGCCATAAAGCTCCTCCCTCCTGATAGTCTCCAGAACCACTCTCAAATGATCCTCCTCAGTCTTCGAGTACACTAGGATATCATCGATGAACACCACCACAAACTTGTCCAAGTACCGGTGGAACACCTTGTTCATTAAGTTCATGAACACCGCCGGGGCGTTGGTCAGCCCAAACGGCATAACCACGAACTCAAACTGACCATACCGTGTCCTGAATGCAGTCTTCGGGATATCCTCCTGGGAGACGTCCATGAACATCGCTATCAAAGGGTGTGGCACTGCCTGCTCCTCAACTGAAACTTCGCAGAAGAATCCGCTGCTCTGCTCCGCCTACCGTCGGGTGAACTTGAACTCTGGCTCTCCGGGTGCTCTGAAAAGAACTCTAGCCTCGCGACAATCTATGCTGGCGTGGTACTTGCTCAACCAATCCATGCCGAGTACGATATTGTAGTTCGGCAATGGCATCACGAGCAGACTCACCTCCAACTCTCGGCCTCCCAAATCAACTCTCTGACCCTTGCAAATATTACTAACGAGGATAATGCCACCCCCGGTCGTGATCTTGTAAGTCCTAGGCAACGATTCGGATACAAGGTGGTGTCTAATAGCAAACGATACAAATACGAAACTGTGGGACGAATCGAACAATACAAAAGCTGGAATGGAGTCGAGAAGAATAGAACCTGCGATCAGGTCCCCGATAGCCTCTGCGTCCTCAGCTGCCATGGCGAAAGCTCGCACCTGCTGACCTCTCCTGGCCTGCTGCTGATGCTGAGCGAACCTCTGATGCTGAGAGTGCAACCTCTTGGCCGGTCCTCCGCTACCACTGGCTCCCTGAGTGTCTCGTTCCCTCTTGAGCCTCAGCTCAAGATCATCCTCTGCTGCTAGGGCACCCACCAGAATCTCCTCAAAAGTGGCACTCCGATCACTCTTGGTCAAGGACTTGTCCTCCTTGACTAATCCTTTCCGGAACCTCCTGGCCTTTGCCGTCTCACTGAGTCCCTCAACAAATTTACCCAGATGGCAGAACTCCCCAGCGTACTCCTCGACAATCTGACCCTACTGAAGGCATGGCTGATGAATTATGGGTCGTTGTCGTAGATAATCCTTCGAGGTAACCCAAAATGGTAGATGACATGATGCTTGATGAAGCTGATCACTTTTGAGCTTTTTACCTCTGTGAGAGGTACTGCTTCCGCCCATTTAGAGAAACAGTCGGTGATTGCCAGGATAAAACAGTATCTCTTTGACGAAAGAGGAGTGATAGGCCCCACTATATCCACACTCCAGGCTTCAAATGGCCAAGAGGCAACCGTTGGATGTAGAGGCTCTGACGGTCTGTGGATGAAGTCGGCGTGCAGCTGACAAGCACGACACTTCTTCGCGTATTTGACAGCATCGGCCATCATGGTGGGCCAGTAATAGCCCATACGTCAGAGTCGGTCCTGTAGCTTAGGACCTGGTTGATGAGCTGAGTACGTTCTGTCATGAGCTTCTCGAAGAGCTTCGGCGGCTTCTTCGTTAGATAGACATCGGAGGAGAAGTCCATCATAGGAGCGTCGGTACAGCATTTTGGAGGATGTATCGTAATAGAACCGGAGGAAGCGCCTTCTGACTAAGACTGCCTCCTTCGGGTCGTCCGGGAGGATTTCGTAGACAACAAAGTCGATGAATGGGAACCTCCGGTCTCTAACGTTGATGCCAGGGTCCGTGGCCATGGCATGAGTTATCCGCATGCACAGATTATTTCTGGGGCAAGCCAAGTCCCGATCCATCACCTTAACGAAGTGTTGAGTCCCGACGGGTGCAGCCAATGAGGTTGCGAGGCCGGCCAGAGCATCGGCTTCCAAGTTTTGCAGCCGAGGCACATGCTCTATGAAGACTTCTGCGAAGGTTGAGATGACGTCCAACGCTGCTTTGTTATAGGAGATAAGGTCTTCATGGCGGACCTCATATTGTTCTCGGATCTGATTGACGACGAGCTTTGAGTCATCGTAAGATTCAAGGTAGTCTACCCCCAGCTGTCTTGCTAACTGAAGCCCCAAGATGAGGGCGTTGTACTCCGCAACATTGTTGGAACACAGCTCTGAAAGAGAATAAGCGCGTTGGATGACCAGTTTGTCTGGAGAGATCAAGACCACCCCCACTCATGCAATAATTTGGCCTTTGGGGCCTGTTCTAGAAGCACCGAAGAAGAACATCAGCCAGACTGGAATTTCTTCGGTAATGTTTGCTTCTTACACCTCATCGGGAATACCTTCGTAGAGCCTGGACGATTCCGAGATTAGGTGCGCGGCTAGGAAGTCCGCCAATGCTTGGCCCTTGATAGTATTTTGTGGTACGAATACCATGTCATATGGTGTCAACAATATCGCCCACGTAGCCAACCGAGAGTTTAGCGCTCCCGGTTTTTTCATAAGAATTCTGAGTGGATTGACTCGGGAGATGACATGGATTGTTTATCCCGAGACATAGTGGCAAGTCTTCTGGATGACGAACACCAAGGCTAGACACTCCTTTTCCATGGGGTTGTACTAGTGTTCGGCCCCAACCATCGTCCTGCTGAGGTAGTAGATGGCCTGCTCATGGCCTGCTTCGTTGTTCTTGGCCAACAAAGCGCCAAGGGAATGGTCTATTACACGGACATAAAGCAAGAATGGTTTTCCTACGACGGGTGCCACTAGGACTGGGGGACTTGTCAGATAAGCTTTGATGTCGTCGAAAGCATTCTGACATTCTTTCGTCCAGACGTAAGAAACTTTCTTCTTCATAAGCTTGGTGAAGGGTTGACATTTTCCAGAAAGGTTCGCGATAAACCTCTGGATGTAGGCGAGTCATCCTTGTAGGTCTCGAAGTTCTCTGAGGTTCTTCGGAGGGTCCATGTCAAGGATAGATTTAGTCTTTTCGGGGTCGACATGAATGCCCTTCGCATTGATGATGAAGCCCAAGAACTTTCTACGAGAAACCACAAGGAAGGATTTAGCAGGGTTCATTTTAAGCTGATGCGCCCTCATGAGGTCGAAGACTGTCTTCAGGTCTCATAAGTGATCGACCCTAAGATGGCTCTTGACGGAGATATCGTTAACATAGCACTCGACTGTCTTGCGAAGGTGTTGACGAAAGATGATGGTCATAGCTGTTGGTATGCGGCACCTGCATTCTTCAAGCCAAAGGGCATTACTGTGTAGCAGTAAACCCCCTTTGGAGTTCTGAACGACGTGTGCTTCTCATCGTCTGGAAACATCTTGATCTGATTGAAGTCTGAGTAGATGTCCATGAAGGACATACGCTCGAAGCCACATGTGTTATCGATCATTACATCGGTGATCGGGAGTGGGAACTCATCCTTTGGGCATGCAGAGTTGAGGTTCCAGAAATTGATGCAGACTCGGATCTTCCTGTTCTTTTTGGTGACGGGGACGATGTTGGCTACCCAGTCGGGGTGTTGTTCTTCACGAATGAACCCGCTGTCCATGAGCTTGTCGATCTCTTTGTCAATAGCGTCCATGATGTTAGGACGGAAGCGTCGCTGTTGCTGCTTAACGGGCTTAGCGTCAGGTAAGATGTTAAGCTTGTGCATTGTGACTTACGGGTCGAGTCCCGACATATCTTCGTAGCTCCAGGCGAAGACGTCGATATATTCTTTGACCAGGTGGATCAAGGATTCTTGGTCCTCCCCCACCAATCTCTTACTGATGAAGATGGGTTTGGATGAAGATCTATCCCTAAGGTCGATCTGCTCGACTTTGTATTCGGTAGGGGGTTGTCACAATTCAAAGCGAGACTCCCATTGCGTACCTAGATATTGAGCCCAGGGTTCTTCTTCGAAGAACTCTCTTGTTTGATCATCGTCTTTATCTACTGAAGGATGTACGAATGTCATGTTGGCTTACAACACCCTCCTGAAGACTGAGCTGATGCTGGTGTCGGAGTCCCAAGTTGAAGTTTCAGATGAGTGAGAATGTATGACATCCTCTACTTCTGATTCTTCTGGAGTTATTGAAGGCGTGATATAGCCTACGCCCCATCGGGTACGGTGATAGTAGTCTTGCAGCTTTCCTTTTGGCACTAGAAGTCGTAGGGGAAGGCGTCGACCTTTACCGCAGTTGAGACCTTGGCCGCTCTTCAAGTTGTAACCCATCTTTTGGATGAGATACTTGGCTCGATCGTCGTACCGGTAGGTTTGTATTCTGCCGGTGTCAGGTTCTGGCTCCGTCGGTGGGAGGTCTTGGTGACGCTCGACTTTGCCAAAGATAATGGGCTTCTCGTCCTTGTTCCGAGGCAGGACTATGTAACAGACTCCTTGTTACAGGACGACTTAATTTTTATGACTCATAGTTGTTATTTGTGTTTGCAACGACTGTAGAGCATTATCTAGAGTGTACATAGTATTCCAATATGAAAGACTAGAATAATTGAATGACACTCTCTTATTAATAAAATACGGGATCTTGTCCCGAGGGATTACATCATCGAGGGATGGGGCATCGACATTAGCCGATATGTACTCTCCAAGTTCTTCATCGGTGAGAACTAGAGCAGCCTTGGGAGGTTCAGAAGAGTTTTTCAGGAGCTTGCCCCGTACTGGCTCCTGGGACTGTACTGAGAAAGACGCCGAGGTCTTCTCTTGTGGCCTAAAAATCCATTTTACTTATTTTAGCCAAAGCCCAAAACTATTTCCTAATCCAATTCATTAATGATAAACAAATATTAATCAATCATGAAAATTACTCAGGGTACATAATCAAAATTTGGGGGGAAAACAGGAGCTGCTGGGTTCTCATTCATTCTTACACTATCAATACATTAATACCTAATAATAAAATAAAATAAGCCATTTCCAAAAAACTATACGTAGCTTTTCTCATTGATAACATATATAGAGGGAATGAGATAGAGAGGTTGTTGTGGGTATGGATAAGGGCATCCATTTTTGGATTTATCCAAAGCACACTCCCCTTGGATGCCCACTTTAATTGTTGCCTCATTAAAAACTTTTCTAGGAAAAACCCTTTTGGAAAAGTCCATAGAAAAGAAAAGAGTACAATAATATTCTTCAGGAATATAAGTCTTCAGGAATCTAAGTGGGTACGACTTATACTGCCTCGTTAAAAATCTTTCGAAGGAAAAATCCAGTGAAAAAACCTCAACGAAGGAAAAGTATACAATGTGCAAAGACACGCTTCAAGATGTCTCCATTAGCATCTTCAGGATGCTTGCATCTACAGGATGCTCCCCCTCAAAAATATAACATTATTGTTCTTACATCAATTCAAAATGAAAAATTAACCCCCAATACAATTTAAATATTACATATCACCCCAATACTTTATTTGTCTATACATTTATACTTGTATCTTTATCAAGAGGTTGCAGACTTTATTTGTGATTCTTGAAAGCTCGCAACTCCCCCTGATATGTCGAACTGTTGAAAACATAGCCATGCACATTCCCTGTTCGCTTTGGTGAAATTGTCGTAGTGATTTGATTTATTCTCTCTACCTGCAGCGTTATTTATAAAAACATACCTTGTTTGTGGTATCCGCTTAATAGAGTATCAGATAAATATCATCCATTTGCATATCTCATTAGATCAGAATATTCATCAAGAATAATTTATGTGCCTAATATTATTCTAAAATATTGTGCTGAGTAAATGACAATAAAGAATTTTATATTCTTTAAACATGGTACTTCAGGACCCAGAACATGTTCTTTTGGTTGTAAAAGATCCTATTGATCTGACCATTATAGGTATATCATTCATATTAGATCTCTGCAGGAGATTTATCGCTACAGGAGATTTATAGTAGATCTCTTCTAGAGATTCATCTTTTCATGAGATTACATGAGATCTCTTTTGAATATTTATCTTTATCTCTTCAGGAGATTTCTCTCTTCAGGAGATTCCTCTCTCTTCAGGAGATTTTTGACATATACGGTAGATTCCAATCTCTACGGGAGATTCCAATCTATACGGAAGATTCCAATCTCTTCTGGAGATATTTCAAATCTCTTTAGGAGATACTATCATATTTTCTATCTCTTCAGGAGATTTTCTCTTCAGGAGGCACTTTTAATCTCTTCAGGAGATCTTCTCTTCAGAAGGTGACCATTTTGATGAATCCGTTCAGGGATTTCTCCATAAACTCAATGAGCCTATCACATTCTTCTGGATGGTTTAATCCATATGTAGATCCTTTGGGGATAAGATGATAATATCAAATCCTTCAAGGATTTACCTAAAAAATTTAAATCCATGACCTTCGATAATATATCTTATCGTCTAAGTTATCATGATCGAATAATATATTTTATTCATATTCTATTCATGATCATTTCATGAATCCTGTAGGACCGAACACTCCACATCTTGCGAGAGATATCGCATCTATTCATTAGATTATTCGTGGTTTTAGTGTTATCCTTTAATTTTATCACCCTTTTTATTCTCATTCGATAATGTCATCTATGACAATTTTTCTTGATTCCAAATTTCTCTTAACTATGTATAAAACGTAGATCTATGGGTACCAGTACCTCTTTCTCAGTCTCTTCTGGAATCTGAGGTATATCCTCTACCGGAGCGATATACTTTGAGAAATTTGATCTTTGGTTCATGACATCTTCCAGATCGTCATGAACTTTCTCTTTAGGAGATGCTACTTCAGGAGCGGCTTCTTCAAGAGCATTAGGGTGTGTTATATTATCCGGCATATTCTTCTGGAGAGATGAACTTTATTTTTAGTATTATTCGGCCACTTCTTCGTCACGAGGTTCTAAATATTTAGAACCTTTAGGTCTTACGCGTTCTTACAAAAGAACTTATTCATTTGCTGTCTTTATTTGGTTCTTTTAGTACTTCTATTAGAAAATAAATTTATAGATGGTATAGCTATTTATGCAGCATAATAAAACGTAAGCAAGCAAAGGATAATTTCTCCTAATTTAGTCAAGATTAGATAAATTAGAAATATGCCATGACACGTTCTTCTGGAATGATGTGTTAGAATGTACTTCGAGAACGATGATGCAATACGTTCTTCTAGAACGATGCTTTACGACGTTCTTCTAGAACGATGCTTTACGACGTTCTTCTAGAACGATAATTCACGACGTTCTTCTAGAATGATAATTTATCTTCTTCATATCTCCCTATAACGGTAGAAATTATGTCTTATTAACGTGACAGATCACAGAAATATTCTATCACAAAAATATCTCATGTCTGGAAGATTTAATAATTTAAGAAGATAAACATAATAATTCATAAAACATAGATGCTAATATTATAGTTTCAAACAATACCAACATAAGCCATCTAAAAGAGATGCAATTCAAGACTATTCTACTAGTTATTCATATACAATCTTCAGGATTTATGGTTTTTAAAAAATTTATCCTTGAGATCAAGGATGTATGCTGCAATTTGGTAAGTAATGATCACACGAATTAGTTATAATAATTTTATCATCATTGTCCCAAAATGTCTTAGTCGAAATATTTTATTCGACCATGTCACAGATTAAAAGTTATAGGACCAATCAGCTTCTGGCTCACAATGGACCCGTAGGATTGAGCTCCTGGCTCAACATAGTATATATGTGACTTGACAACCCTAATTTGAGTAACGTGTATCCATAGTGAATAGTTGTATAATATCTCTAGGACAACTTCTGGTTCTCTAGGACAAACTTCTGGTTCTCTAGACTAGTGGTTTAGACAAAAAGTTATTTCACTTGTCCAACATTTTAATACGAGACCCATTTTTACTCCCAAAAAGTCTTATGGGATAATGAGATTATAAAACAATTTGTATATGTGGGTGGGTCTATTAGGTAAAATAAAGTGGGCTCTGTCGGAGCCTTCAATAATATGACCATGTCTAGCTATTATGGATACTATTTTGACACTAGTATTCTCGTTGGAAGAAAAATTCCATCCTTAATGATGGTGTTGGTTCGAAGCACTATCAGTCATGAATAAAAAATTTCTTTTCCATTCATTATAGTTCTAGATATGACAATATCCTATCAATAGATGCAAACATAGATATTATTAATCAACAATAATAATAATAATTCTACACATAGAACTTTGGGTCTATGATAGTTGGTAGGACAATGATGTATCCTTAGTATCCCTACGAATGGAACAACCTTATGTCACCAACTTTAAAATTCTCTAATTTATATGAGGTTTGCAATTCTAAAACATATGCACCTATAAAATACCAATAATCGGGTTGGTACAATATATATATATATATATATATATATATATATATATATATATATATATATATATATATATATATATATATATATATATAACTTTTGGCCTTTTGAGGGCCAGCCGCCCATGCGACCTGCAAAATTAATTTGCAGGTGACTGGTTTCATCCAGACATGCAGCGGAACACCTGTCATGCATACTCCTATTTGGGGTTGTACGAAACTTAAGCAAGCAAATAGCTTTTCTTATGTAAAATCAATACAAGTTACAATTTTTTCCAACATAATCCAACTTTCTAGCAGATAAAAAGACATGAAATTAATGACATACAGGCACATTTCACTACATTTCTCTGTAGTTCCTAAAGTCAAATTCAAAACCTTAACTTCCTTTCATAAGCTAATTAGGCATATGATGCAAACATCAAGAAGTGTACCGTTTTGTTTCAACTTGTAATTAGAAATTACAGGAATTTATCATTAAAAAATAAAAGAAAATGCCAGAATAGGATTAGACACTGAGGATCTCATCCACATGTCTTGACTCATTATTGGTCTCTAATACTTGATTTCATTAAATCCTTGGCTTGCATCCTGCTTGAAGTCCTCCAGCGGCCAAAATGTTTTCTTTTGTTTCAGTAAATGGATTCTCAAGACAGGAACAACGCTTCCCTGAACACCCTATCGACTGCAGGAGGACTCTTCACGTACATGACTCCACCGACGCAGGGAGGCCAACTTTCTCATATGGGCAATCCTCCACAGCCATAGTTCTCGAGAATCCATAGAGACGACATTCCACCACCTCCGTAGTTTCCTCCACATTTTCCACCTCCAGCACCCGTTCTGCCCTCAGCATCTGTCCCACCACCAGCACAAGTTCCACATCCAGTACCAGTCATGCACCCGGCACCAGCGATGTATCCAACATTTCCCATGCATCCAATACCGGTGATGTATCCAGCTCCTATGATGTATCCAACACCTGTTCTGCCTCCGCCACCTGCACAACGTTGCTATCCTCAGAATCTTCCAGCAGATCATCACCTCCCAGACAGAGCAGGCCAACACCTTTCGCGACACCTTGAGAGAGGCTCTCCAGACTAGAGATGCTCCACGACCGTGTCCTGGAACTTCCAATAATTTCATGGACCTTAGGCCCAGAGAATTTAAGGGTACGGAAGGGATTCTCTACGCGGATGAGTGGTTAGAGAACGTGGATTGAATTCTTCGGATGACTCGAGTTCTTGAAGACCTGAAGATCGAGTCAGCTAGCATGCAGCTTTACGACATCGTCCGCATGTGGTATAGAGACGAGCCTTGATTCACCACGCCCGATGTGACTTGGAAAGAATTCAAGGAGTTGTTCAAGACGAAGTTCTATCCTGAAGCAGCCTGCGAAGAGTTGGAGAATGAGTTTGAGAGCCTAGAATAGGGCAACCTCTCTATCGACGAGTACACCGCTGAGTTCTCTCGCCTCAGTCGCTTCGCAGATGCCTTGATCCCTGCAGCCAAAGCCAAGAAATTCAGAAAAGGGCTATCACATGAAATTCGTATAGCCAACGCCACCAGCCAGGCCACAACCTACGAGAAAATCTTGAAGGTCGCACAGGCAGTAGAGAAAGAATTGAAGCATAAGCGAAAGAGGGACAGAGACGCATATGGAGGAGGCAACAGCCAATCGGGAGCGGCAAAATGTCCCAATGTCCCAAAGAAGACCCTAGCGCAGCAGTATCGTCAACAGCCGCGAGCAGCCCCACATCAAGTACAAGATGTTCCCACCTGCCAATATAGCATGGAGAGAGGCCACGTACAAGAAAATTGTCGTTGTTGGTTAGGTTTGTGTTGGACTTGTGGGTCCAACCAAAATAGGTCTCGCGTTTCTCTTCGGACAATTTCGAGACCTATATTGGTTGGACCCACAAGTCCAACACAAACCTAACCAACCACGAAATTTTTTTTGTACGTAGCCTCTCTTCATGCAATATTGGCAGGTGGGAACATCTTAGACTTGATGTGGGGCTGCTCGTGGCTGCTGATGATACTGCTGCGCTGGGGTCTTCTTTAGGAAATTGGGACGTTTCGTCGCTCCCAATTTGCTGTTGTCTCCTCCATATGCGTCTCTGTCCCTCTTTCGCTTATGCTTCAATTCTTTCTCTACTGCCTGTGCGACCTTCAAGATTCTCTCGTAGGTTGTGGCCTGGCTGGTGGCGTTGGCTATACGAATTTCATGTGATAGCCCTTTTCTGAATTTCTTGGCTTTGGCTGCAGGGGTCAAGGCATCTGCGAAGCGACTGAGGCGGGAGAACTCTGCGGTGTACTCGTCGATAGAGAGGTTGCCCTGTTCTAGCCTCTCGAACTCGTTCTCCAACTCTTCGCAGGCTGCTTCAGGATAGAACTTCGTCTTGAACAGCTCCTTGAATTCTTCCCAAGTCACATCGGGTGTGGTGAATCGAGGCTCGTCTTTATACCACATACGGACGATGTCGTAAAGCTGCATGCTAGCTGACTCGATCTTCAGGTCTTCAAGAACTCGAGTCATCCGAAGAATTCGATCCACGTTCTCTAACCACTCATCCGCGTAGAGAATCCCTTCCGTACCCTTGAATTCTCTGGGCCTAAGGTCTATGAAATTATTGGAAGTTCCAGGGCGTGGTCGTGGAGCATCTCTAGTCTGGAGAGCCTCTCTCAAGGTATCGCGAAAGGTGTTGGTCTGCTCCGTCTGGGAGGTGATGAGCTGCTGGAAGATTCCGAGGATAGCAACGTTGTGCAGGTGGCAGAGGCAGAACAGGTGTTGGCTACATCATAGGAGCTGGATACATCTCCGGTGTTGGATGCATGGGAAATGTTGGATACATCGCTGGTACCGGGTGCATGGCTGGTACTGGTGTGGAACTTGTGCTGGTGGTGGGACAGATGCTGGGGCAGAACGGGTGCTAGAGGTGGAGAATGTGGAGGAAACTACGGGGGTGGTGGAATGTCGTCTCTACGGAATCTCGAGAACTGTGGCTGTGGAGGATTGCCCATATGAGAAAGTTGGCCTCCCTGCGTCGGTGGAGTCATATACGTGAAGAGTCCTCCTGCAGTCGATAGGGTGTTCAGGGAAGCGTTGTTCCTGTCTTGAGAATCCATTTACTGAAACAAAAGAAAACATTTTAGCCGCTGGAGGACTTCAAGCAGGATGCAAGCCAAGGATTTAATGAAATCAAGGATTAGAGACCAATAATGAGTCAAGACATGTGGATGAGATCCTAAGTGTCTAATCCTATTCGCAGACTCACGATGGTACGATGACGTAACAAAGTGATTAACCGAAGTGATTAACCTTTCGAAGGGAAAACCCATTGGTCCTACACCTGTCGTGCATCCAAAGAAGTGGTGGCCAATTATCAGAAAACCCAGAAGGTTAAAACGAATGCCATTCTTGACACGGACAATGATGACCTCCTTGTTGACGAATTTGAGGCATAAGAGAATGCCAATATGACATCTTCAGATTTCTTTGGGGATGATTAGTCACTCCATTTTCTTTAGAGTAACAAACATTTTTTTTATTTTTAAAGACTATGTTGGTAGCTATTTAGACTGAGTCTTTGCATTTATGTTTTGAATTGTTAAATAATTAACACCCAATGTTGATTGGGTATTTATGTTCAATTTTGTTTCTCCTCCAATAAATATTTTAGAGATATGCAAATTTATGTTTTTTTTTTACTTTAATAAGACAGAATTCTCGCCGTTAGGGGAAGAAATTGGAAGATAAATAACTTGTTCAAAGAGAACGTCATGAATTTTTATTCTAGAAGAAATTTATGAATATCATCGTTCCAGAAGAACGTCATATTGTTTCAAAGAATGTAGAATGACATTCTTTCTTCTTGAATAAATTAGGAGATATTATTTCTTACGTTTCACTACAAAGAATTATTAGATGTTTACTCAATTATGTTGCATAAAATAGTTATACCAACTATGTATTTATAAGAATCAAATATAGGCCAAATAAGGTTCTAAAGATTCAGCTCTCCAGAAGAAGAGACCAAATAATATACACACCCTAATGCTCTTGAAGAAGCAGCTCCCGAAGAAGCATCTCATGTAGAGAAAAAGTTCATAACGGTCCGGAAGATGTCATGAACCAAAGATCAAATTTTTCAAAGTATATCGCTCCGGTAGAGGATATACCTCAGATTCTAAAAGAGACTGAGAAAGAGGTACCGGTACCCATGAAATCTATGTTTTATACATAGTTAAGAGAAATTTGGAATCAAGAAGTTTGTCATAAATGACATTATCAAACAAGAATAAGAAGGGTGATATTAAAGGATAACTCTAAACCACGAATAATCTAATGGAAAGACGCAATATTTCTCGCAAGACGTGGAATGTTTAGTCCTACAGTACAAAACCCAAAAAGGAATAAACCCGGTAGGTCTTAAATGGGTGTCTGTAACAAATAAGAGATCCAAAAGTATTGAGCAATTTTAGCTCGAGGAATCTTTCGAAGAGATCAAATATCTCCCGAAGAGATCATAATCTTCGGGAGAGATCGGAATGTCCCGAAGAGATCGGAATCTCCCGAAGAGATCGGATATCTCCCGAAGGGATCGAAATCTCCAGAAGGGATCGAAATCTCCAGAAGAGATTTGAATCTGCAGAAGAGATAAAGGTAAATCTCCTGAAGAGATGTCATATAATCTCATGTAAAGATGAATGGAAGAGATACACTATAATCTTCTGTAGAGATTTAACATAAACAATATCCCTATAATGGTCAGGTCAATAAGATCCATTACGACTAAAAGAACATGTTCTGGGTCCTGGAGCACCCTATTTAAAATATAATTTTTTTATTGTCATTCACTCTGCAAAATACTTTATGTGAATCTGCTGATATGCATATATACACACATATACTGGAATGACATAATTCATATTAATTATTCTTGATTAATGTTTTTTTATCTAATGAGATATACATATGAATGATATTTATCTGGTACTCATTAAGAAGATACCACAAGCAAGGTATGTTTCAAAATAATGTTGCAGGTATTTTAGTGAGAATAAATCAAATCATCGCGGTAATTTCATCAAAGCGAACAGAGGATGTGCATGGCTATGTTTTCAACAGTTCAACACATCAGGGGGAGCTACGAGCTTTCAGGAATCACAAATAAAGCCTGCAACCTCTTCATAAGGATATGAGTATAAATGTATAGACAAATACAGTGTTGGGGTAAGATGTAATATTTAAATTGTATTGGGGGTTTATTTTTTATTTTGAATTGATATAAGAACAATAATATAATATTTTTGAGGGGGAGCATCCTGAAGATGCTAATGGAGACATCTTGAAGCATGTCTTTGCGCATTGTACTCTTTTCCTTCGTTGAGGTTTTTTTCCACTAGGTTTTTCCTTCGAAAGGTTTTTAAGGAGGCAGTGTAAGTCGCACCCACTTAGATTCCTGAAGACTCATATTCCTGAAAAATATAATTATACTCTTTTCTTTTCTATGGATTTTTCCCAACGTGTTTTTTCTAGAAAAGTTTTTAATGAGGCGATAATTAAAGTGAACATCCAAGGGAGAGTGTTGTGATTTGGATAAACCCAAATGTGGATGCCCTTATCGATATCCACAACAACTTCTATCATATTTCCTCTATATATGTTATCAATGAGAAAGCTACGTACACATTCTTTCTGGCTACCAATATTCTTCTCTTTCTCTCCTATTTTTACAACAATTTCTAATTTATTTAAATCCAGAAAGAAAGGAGAGGGGGTTCACTTAGCTGCTCACCATTTTCCTTAAATTCCCCAAATTCCTATTTAAAGTAGCTGAAGATGCTGGGTTCTCATTCCCAAATCCTCAATCGAGCTCAAAGGAGAGAAGGGGAGAAAAGGAGGTCGGGGCGATGTCTGTCGGGGGAAAGGCGCTCGGATCTCGCCGGCGGGTGTAGGCGGCGGAGCAGATCCGAGCATATATATATATATATATATATATATATATATATATATATATACATATATATATATATATATATATATATATATACAACTTATAGATTCCCTTTAAGTGGACAAAATTTAATTAACGTAACATCTCACAAAAGTTTTACAAAACCAAAGACAATAAGGACCGATAGCAATCACGGTCGAAAAATATTTCAAAAAAATAGAAATTCACGTTTTTCGAGATTCAGAAAATTCAGAGTTTTGAAAAATACAAAATTTCAAAAAAAAATCCAAGAAATTGGTTAACGGAGGTTACACCAAATGCTTCCAAGCTAGACAGTAGAGGCCTCCTCCAAGGAAAAGAGATTGCAATTCGTTTGGAGGAATTTGGACTCAATTTGGATGTTGGAGGCAATTTGGGGAAGAACACAATTTAGAATTAGGATTTGTAATGAATGAGGGAAGGAGGCTAGTAGGCTATTAATAGAAAAGGGACACCTAGTGTGGCCGGCCAAGATGGTTTTCTAGCGGTTGGGTTTGGTGAAAATGGCTAAAAGCCTTTCTAACATGTCAATTTAAGGTCCCTTAAGAGAAAGGTCCAAAATGGTTAATGTTTTAAATCACTAAATGGATTCTAAGTGTTAATCTAGCGAGATTAGAGCCTCACTTAAGTTATCTAATCTCTCTACTAAGTTTCTATGGTCATGGCTATCGTCTAATCAATGTGGTTCTAAGGTTTCACTTAACAAGACACTAATGCAATTTATCAATTTAAATAATAATAAAATAATTAAAAATTTACCAATTACCAAAATACCCTTTTTCTAGAATGTGGTGGTGATACTATTCTAAGATGGATTTGATTTAGAAATAAGAATTGCATTATTTAGAAAATATGTTTATTTATTTGGAAAAATATTTGTATCTATTTAGAAAATATATTAACATTATTTTGGAACATAAAGATTACTAAAACTGATTTAGGTAAAACGTATATATGTGTATAACCAAACTATATATAAAGCTCATTTTGCAACCAAAAGCCCCTATAATTTCTATTCAAAACCATACGTTAAAATTTATGGCTAAATCCCTTAAACAATCCATATATATATATATATATATATATATATATATATATATATATATATATCCCCAAAATAACTAATAACCAAAATAATCAAAATGTTATTAATAATACCATTGTATTCTGCCATACACATATACATATTAATACAATATACTAATACCTACTGTTTATCCATTAGGCCCAAGCCCTTGGCCCATTACTATAAGCCAAAACAAATTTAAATTACCCAAACTTTAAACTATATTTAGTTTCATATATAATTTGGGAAAATAATAATAAAACCTTTAAATAACTAATAATAATATTAATAACAATAATAATAATAACTAACTAATAATAATACTATCAGTATACTTTTACATGTACAAGTACATAATATACATATATACTGATATTAATGTATACTTTAATAATGAAATAACACCCACCTACTCCTGTAGTTGGTCATCAAGAAAAGGTGAGAGAGCAGATGCCTAATAGTTAAGAATTTAAGGTACCGTTTGGGAAGGGTGGAAAATGGGAGGAAGGAAAAAATTGAGGAAAAAGTGAGAGGAAAATTTTAAATGATGGTGTTTGGAAAGGGGGAGAGAACATGGGGAAGAAAAATTTGAGAGAAAAAAGTAGGTGGGTCCCACCAAAAAATTTTCCTCCCAAATGTGGGAGGAAAATGGAGAGAGATGAGAGAAATTTGAGTGAATTTACCCCACCACCCTTCAAAAAGTTAAAATTAAATTATCATTTGAGAATAGCAAGGAGGAAATAGTAATTATACCTATATCCATAAACAAATAAAAAATTATTTTTAAACTTTTCCTTCCCCTACTTTTTGTCTATCCAAACAAAGGAAGGAAAAATTAACTTTTCTCCATTTTCCTTCCCCTCCATTTTCCTTCCCCTCAAATTTTTCTCTCCCTCCCCCCAAATGTTCCCAAACACAGTGTAAGAGACTAAGAGAGAGAGAGAGAGTGGTTGATGGGGAAGAGAACGAGAAAGACAAGGGAGCTCACCTCAGGCGGTGACCGGAGAGGCGCCAGGCGTGCTCGGCGAGGCGACCCCGACCTCTGCTGGCGCCGAGACGGGGATCGGACGGCACAGCGGAGCAGCGGCCCGCAGCGATGGCGCTAGGGCTCAGTGGCGGCGATCGGTGCGCGGTGGACACGTCGAAGAAGAATACGGCCGCGGCGGCGAAACAGCTGGACGCGGCGTCGGACTCGAGGCCGCGAGTTCGGAGAGTGTTCCACCGTCGGCGCGGCAGTCGGATCCGTGAGCGTCGGGATCGGCTCGGACGTCGGAGGGATCGGTGAGGGGAAAACTCGTGGGGGGCAGCGCTTCGTCTAGCGAGCGCCGGCGGGGAAACCAGAGAACGGAAACAGCACAGGTGCGGCGGTGGCTCACCGCGGGGACCACGCTATGGCGTCGGCTCGCGGGAAACACACGATGGCGTGCGGAGAAAAGGCCGGTCAGGTAAGTGGCGATGGTCAAGTCGGTCGGAGACGCGGAGAATGCAGGAACGGGGATCATGTCCAGGTCGGACACATAATTTCGCTTGTAGTTGTAATATTGGAATAAGATGGGAATGACACGGACGCACGGGTCCAGACACGATTGAAACTGTAATGTCTGAGGTGGACACACGGACACAATCGGACACGGATACTCTGGCATGAAATTTGTGTACTTGCTTTGTTGGTGGTGGTGCCTGCAATCGGTGGTGGTGAAGATGGCTTGGGATGGTCGGATTTGGCCGGGATTGGAGAAGATGGGTGCAGGGTTGCTGTTGGTGGTTTCGTCGGGGCTCTGGGAGTTCTGTTGTGTCGAGAGGATATGTTTTCATAGAGTTTGGTTAATGCCTCTTATTTATATATTGATTCGGATTAGTGTTAATTCTAGGAGGATTAGAAGCGATCAATTTAAATTCGGATGTGAATGCAGGATAAGGAATATTTGGCTGGCGCAAAGAATTTGAATATTCCTTTGTAAACCCTCCTCTTTTTCTTTTGTTATCTAGTCAAAGTTAGAGATCAATCTTAATTCTTATAATTTAAATAGAACAAATCCTCCAAGTAGTTTAAAGTATATCTTTATTAATCACCTCTTAACCTAAAAGAAGCTTAAAACAAAATTAGTCTAATCTTACTCACAATTGATTACCCAACCAATTTCAAATCCATGTCATCTAAGCAATCAACCGAATAGCCTTAAATACTATTTAAAGTTATCAAAACAACTTAAATTATATTAGTATAAAACTAATCTTAATAATAGTTATCATTGCAATTCAAATATAACAATATCATCTATTAAATATCATTCTATTAATCAAATCTTATTTAAAACAAAAGAAAAAACTCTTTTTATTATTCAAAATATTTATAACCTTTAAAACTATTTTAGAAACCAACTTTTGAACGACGTATTCTACAATTCCAAAGATTCGAGAACAAATGTTTTCATAAAATTAATGGCATTTTCAACATCACATTTTTAATAATAATTGTAAACTAATCTTTAAATGCTTCCAAAGAAAGTAATTCTGATCATAAAAATAATTGGTTGGAAAAAATAAAAATAAATTTTTTAAAATTCGGGAAGAGGGGTTACAACCATATACCTAGACTAAGGGGCTGTTTGGTAAACATGAAGTGAATTTGGATTTGGACTTTCATGAAGGAAAGAAGGATAGGAATCCATGCACTTTCTTGTCTCCCTTGTAGGGGACAAATGTGTTTGGTTGGGATAGGAAGTAAGAAGTAGGAAGTGAAAAATCAAAGAAATGTGTTTGGTTGACATAGGAAAGTAAAAATTGGAAAATAAAAAATTATAATTAATTCACATAATAATTTAGTAAATTAAATAATTAGTTTGATAACTTAAGATAATTAATTATTAACTAATTAAAATTACAAATTTATCAATTCAAAATTAATTACTAATTACGAGTTACTATGTAAATTAATTAATAAATTACTTTATTACCTAATACATACATTAATATATTGATTAATAGATTAAATAGCTAATAACTAATAATGATCCTTTTTTTTTTTGAGATGAACCTCATTAATAAAACATCTAACTTCTCTCTCTCTCTCCACTGGCTGACTCTTTCTTCACCCAAAAAAAAAAAAATTCCCATTTCTTCTCTCCTCCGACCCCAAGCCCTTCGGCCACCCACCGCCACTGCTACGGCTCCGCCCCCCCAACCCTCCTTCTCCTCCTCTGCTTGCTCCGGAGCTCCGGATCCCGACCTCCGCTCTCTCTCCACCGCCAACCCTCTCCTCCTCCTCCTCTGAGCGACCTCCTCCGGCTAGGCAGCGGCGGCGGCGTAGCGGAGACTGGAGCTTGGCCTCGCCGGACGCGGGCAAGGTTGGGGGTGATAGTGGCTCACGAGCAGGTGACAACGGCTATTTTTTTTTTTTTTGTGCAACATTCAAATTCCTCCACATCCGGATGAGAATGGAGGAAGTGGAATTTGGATTTTGAGAGGGGACAAGGAGGAGACAAGAACTGCACTTCATGATTCTCTCCCCAAATCCATTTCCAAATTCCGGTTACCAAACACTGGAATTTGTGGATTTTGGATCACTTCCTACCAAAAGTGGAAATCCAATCACAATTCCCGGTTACCAAACAGGCCCTAATAGGAAACCCCAAATCATAGATAGGTTTACCATTACCCATATAGGTACACCATTACCTTCATTAGGTAGGTAATACCTAACCTAGACTAATAGGTAATACCCATTACAATATATATAGATAATATCCTTTACAATACATATAGATAATATCCTATATAATACATATAGATATCCTCTCTACCCCTACCCATACCAACCTTAACTGATACCCATTTCCTTCTCATTCCAAGTGGCCATATGGCCTAAACCATACTAACCAAGGGGAAGGATCCTCCGCTGCCTAGTGCAGCAAGGCAGCTGCTGTTGCTGCCTGTATGCTTTGCTGCTGTTGTTGCCTGCATTACAAAAGCTAATGCAAGATGCTACTGCAGCTGCTGCCACATGCTGCTGCTGCATATGCCTGTTTTGCTGCTGCTGCTGCTTGCATTGATGCTACTTTGCAAAGCAAGCCAGAGCAAAGGCAGGCAAGCAAGTGCCCTGCTATACTGCTAAAACAATTTCAAATGCAATTGCAAATGCTGCCATGCCAAAGCCCCTTACTGAAAACCCAAAAATCCTAATTGACACTCTCATGACTGATACCTAAATGTGACACTCATTCAACTGAACTAACACTCAACTGAACTTAACCTCCAACCTAACATTCTAACATATAATACACTAACACTATCAAATACTAACCAAGCTAGCTTAGGATACTAACCTAATATTGACTGATACTAACATAACATTAATACATACTCTCATCAAAGCACTCATCCAACACATGACACTCTAACTGTCACTAAGGCTAATCCCACATGCCTATGGCCTATGGCCCAGTGTTATGAGCCAATGGCTAATTGGCCAACACTCAAATAGAGGGTGTCCCCTGCTGCTGCTGCAGGCAGCACCAAAATCCATGCTGCCCAAACCAAATACATCAATGCAAAATCCCCTGCTGTCATACCAAGCTACCCGACTGTAGGCAATGGCCAACCCAAGGCCAAGTGACCTGGCTCACTACCTACAGCTGCCAAGTGTTACTGCAGTGTTTCACTGCTGCCAAGTGGTACTGTAGTGTTTTACTACTGCCAAGTGGCCTGCAGGGAGGGTCAAGGCAGCTGCTGCCAGTGGCAATTCATTTGCCAAGTGACCCCCTTGCAGAACACATGCCTATGGCCATAGCAGACCCACTGCCTGACCTGACCACTCTCTTAACAGTGTACACTTACACTCAAAACCCCATAGCAACACACAACAACAGCTCACTTGACAGTGAACATCAAACCACCTCAACCCATATACATACATATATATTATATATAGATAACACACACACACACACACACTTATATATATATATATATATATATATATATATATATATATATATATATATATATATATATATATATATATATATATATATATATATTAGACAAAAATACTAGAAAATCAATCTAAATGCCTAGCTATTGAAGAACCAAGCTATCTATGGACACAAAACTGAATACAAAGTCAAAAATAGTCTATTAGGCATTTTAACAAACACTTGGGGGCTCTTCTAGGATTTCTCCAAGGATAGCACAAAAATTCCAATAAAATTCACAAAAATGAGATCTAGAACCTTGCTCTCCTCCCCATGGGTACCCCTAGCCAATGTGAGTGTTCCTACATGTGTCATGCATGAAAAAGGAGCTAAAAACTATCAAAATACAAAGGTTTTACCTATTGGGTGGTTGATTCCCAATGGAGTCTTCTATGGATGCTCTTGTGTCAAGTTTGACACAAATTCCTCCTCTGGACTACTTCCTGTGAGCTCCTTGGTCTCCAAGCTTCTAGCCTTGTAGAATAAAGGTTTGAGAAGGTTTTGGAAGAATCTGGAGGAGTTTTAATGGTGGGAATCCATGGAAATGGGAAGGGCTTGAAGAGGGTCTCTTTTAGGGTTTATGGAGGCTTCCAAATGAAGAAGAAGAAGATGGTTTAATAGCTCATTATTACCAGCCAATATAGGAGCCCTAAAATCTCCTCAAAAATATCCATTTTACCCTTTCAAGTCATCATGAACACTCTCCTAATTAAAGTGTTAATTGTGCTCAAAGTGTGGGATTAATTTCTAGTCTAAACCAAGCCTAACATGACTTAAATGAGGTTAGTTGTGTTCATTCTAGGTTGTGGGCTCAAGTGGTCATGTCTAGTATAATTGGGTTCACAAAGTTAAGGTTCAATTAATAAGCTAAACTAACTATATATGAAAATTCACAATAATTTATTTAAATAAATATTCAAGCAATATAAATAATATAAATTTACAAAAATAACCCTATCTAGAATTATGGCAGTGACAATATATATATATATATATATATATATATATATATATATATATATATATATATTGGCCCTAATCAAATTTCTATTATCCCTACTGGGATAAGCCCAAAACTCAAAATCTATTTCTTTTTTTTTTCTCCTTTTTTTTTTACTAAGAAGCCCACTAAATTGGGCTGCCAACCGGCCCAAGCAGGCAGGCAAATCTCTAAATTATTAGTCCGCAAATTGTTTGGAGGGGGTAGTTCTGTTGTCGATCACGAACACCCCAATCCCTAAAATAGGAACGAAAGGGGGGGGGGGAGAGAGAGAGCTGTGATGCTCATATATTAACTCCCTAAATCCCTACTTATTTCAACAAAGTAGTAAGAGAAGAAGAAAAAAAAGGAGAAGAGTGGGAGAGACAGGTGAGGCGCTCACCAGAGCTGCGTTGGCGCCGGTAGCTCACGCCGACGGGGGCGTAGGCGTGGAGCGCCGGCACTGGGTCGACGAAGGGAGGCAGCGCCTGTTAGAATTTATTGTGCCCTGTCGATTCACGAGATGAAGAACATAAATAAAATTGCGGAAGCGTACCTGAATTCATTGCTAGGCTTGATGGATCTTGAGGCGGTCGTCCTTTTATGGGGTTCAATCTTCCAACCTGCTACAACCCTTAATGACAAAGGTGAATCCGAATCCTTTGTCCCTCTCTTTCTGTTGATGGGGATGCAGAAGAGAAAAGAGAGAACATTCTCTTTGGTGGCCGTATAAGTTGGGGACCATAACCCTAATGAATACACATATATATAGATATGTGTGTTGTGATATTTCTAATTTGGCCCCTCATCAAATTAGAATTATCTCCGGTATCTACATATTAATTTCATGACAATTATACCCTTAAGCCAATTTCCAAATAGACCACTTTAATTTGGCTTAATTATTTAGATAGTCCAAACACAATTAATTTTACATGTGTGGCCCCATAATTATTGAATAATTCCATCAATCTCCCACTGGGCCACATTTGTGACGTTATAATTGTGTTAACCTTAGTGAGCTCATAAATTGCTATCTTAATCCTTAGGATATATCCGGACAGTCTCGTCCATTAACCATATCAACATAGGATCAAAGCGGCCTTCGTCACATATAGCGTAACTAAACCATCAATGGTCACATATACCAATATAGCTAAACGACATAGATCAATCATGGATGCGTAGCATGGAAATTACACGCAATGTGATCAATACATGTCTATTTCCAACTGGTCCTCCTTAACTTTAATGAGATCAATACTTTAACATAATGAAAACAGAATGAACAGAATTTCCATATATCTGATCAGATAAATATCCAAAATACTTTAATACATAAATGTGTCCAAAACCAAATAGCACCCAAATACATAAAATACAAACTCCCACTATATTGCCATATTCTTAATTAACACCCATTTGAGCAGTATGCTCATGAAAGACCCTGGGTGATAATGCTTTTGTGAGCGGATCCGCTAATCATGGAGTTTGTCCTAATGTGCTGTATGGACACTTAAACCATTCTGAATTCTTTCCTTCACAACTAGAAACTTTATGTCAATATCCTTTGACTCATACAAGTTTATGTTGTTATTAGAATACAGTACTGCTGATTTATTGTCACACCATAATTTCATGTGGTCTTTTAATACCGTACTGTAGGTGCAGCCTTGTGACAATTTCGCAACCATATTTCCTGAATAGATACCCCACAACATGTTATAAACCTTGCTTTCATGGTGGAAGAAATTATGAGTGTATGTTTGACACTTATCTAAAATATACCTCCATTAGTCAGCATAACCTGATGTGGATCTCCTGCTGTGTTGGCATCCAACAAAATCGGAGTCGGAATACCTTATGATCTCCAGAATTATCCGATCTCCTACAAAGAGCATATAATTTCTTGTTCTCTATTAATTACTTAAGTAGTTTGGCTGCTATCCAATGATCCATCCATATTTGCTTAAATATCTGCCTAACATCCTAATATGTACGCAATATCCTGACGCGTACATACTTGAGCATACATTAGACTCCCTATAACTGATCATGGAGGAAAAATCTATTGTATTTTCTTAATTTAAAGGCTAACCTTAGGGCACTTGATTGAGACCGAATTTGTCTCCTTTAACGAGAGGTGTCACCTTGTTTGCATTGAATACTTTAATCAATATACAAAACCAGAAAATTACTCATACTCCCACTGAACTTGTGATACACAATATCTTCGTTAGTGTTTATTTCAAAACCAAAAGAGATAATCACTTGGTAAAACTTAAAGTATCTTTGACGAGAAATCTGCTTGAGTCCATAAATAGATTCTGTCAGTTCGAACCATATTCTTTGGGTCTTCTGACACAAAAATTTTTGGTTGCACCATATAAATTATTTCGTCAATGTTACCATTGAGAAATACCGTTTTGACATCCATTTGATGTAACTCAATATTAAAATTTACAACAAGTACTATGATTGGTTTAAAAGAGTCTTTTAAAGAAATCAAAGAAAAGTCTCTTTTAAAAAAACAATCCCTTCCTCTTCTCTTGAGGTTGTTGAGTTTGTTCCTAAAAAACAATTACCTTATCTTGAATGGGGGGTGCCTTTATGTTGTCTTGTTGAGGTAGCTCAACATCGACTTATAGAGGTAATTCGACATTGTCTTATTGAGGCTCCGAATTCACTTCTTGATCAATGACAGGTGTAGAATCTTGCACATCGTCAAAAGTGATAGTAGGAATCGCAATCGATTCCTCCTCAAAGACAATGTCATTGACTTTATTTCTCCCCCAAACTCAACATCCTCAAAAAATATTACACTTCTCGTCTAAAAAAATTCTTTATTTTTGTGTTTAGTACCACGTGGTTCCATATGCAAGGTTTCTTTATAGGACGCAATAGTTTCAAGTGATAATAACATGTCACGAACATTTAAAAAAAATAATACCAACATTATTTTGAATTTAAAGATAGATCAAACTTTATTGTTCCCAAATGAACAATGATAAATAAGATTGTCAAACAAGAAAACTGAAATAAATTTCGTCTAATAGACGGTACAATAAAAGCTTTAGATAAAATTGTCTATCAAATTCAATAATAACTAATATCAAAAATTTGTCCTATTGCATCCACTTCTACCGACTTGCCGTTTCCCACGTAGATGTGTCTTTCACCATCAATTGACTTTCGGTAGATCTGGCAACCCTGCATAGAAACACTGATGTGAGTAGTTGCACCAAAATCTAATCACCATGTGTTTCTTAATACTGAAGCTAAATCATACCAAATTAAGAAATGTACCTTTCTTTACACGCCATGCGTGGTACTTTGTACATTCCTTCTTTACGTGCCCCGGCTTGCCACAAAAGAAACAACCATTAGCCTCAGTTTATTGTTTCTTTTGCACTGGACCCTTAGTAGCTTCTGTATTCTTTCGCTTAGTGCCCTTATACTTGTCTTTAGGAGTAGTAGCCAAATTAGCACTTTCAGTTTTATCTTGCTTCAATCTCTCTTCTTCTTGTACACAGTACGAAATGAGCTCATTTAGAGTCCATTTTTCCTTTTGACAGTTGTAACTGACCTTGAACTGATTGTACTGTGTAGGAAGTGAGAGCAATACCAAATAAATGAGCAAGTCATCCGACAAGTCGAGCTTAAGTGCCTTAAATTTTGAAGCAATATGAGACATCTCCATGATGTACTCCCTTATGTTACCTTTGCCTTTATACTTCATGGTAATCAAGCGCAACAAAAGTGTGCTTGTTTCCGCCTTATCATTCTTTGCAAATCGCTTCTCGATTTCAGCAAGGAATTGTTTGGCATTAGTAACCTCATCAGATACTGCACCCCTGAATGCCTCTAGAATACCGCATTTTATGATCATTAGACTCATACGGTTTGAGCGTTCCCACTTCTCGAAGTTCGCTCTATCATCAGATGAACTGTCATCCTTAGGAGTAGTGGGACGCTCAATCCTAAGTGCAAGGTCTAAATCCATGCAGCCGAGAACAATATATATGTTCTCTTTCCAGTCCTTGAAGTTTGTCCCGTTAAGCATTGGAATTGAGTTCAGATTTAGCAGATATTGTAGCAACACTAGCTGAAAAGGAGAACAAAAAATAAATAAACAAATATGCTCTAATTAATAACCAAAGAATAAAAGATAGTCAAACAAATTCAAATAATGGTGAACCCTATCTCAAGATACCTAATGCATCATTAATATCAAGTCTTTGGACAGTGATATTAACTGTAAGTGGTACTCTTGGTGTAGTGATCAAATGTTGACAATAAGTCATGTCAAATAGTAAGCCTATCTTTGGATCGGGTTATTATTCACATGTAAACCGTATAATTGTCACACATTTATCACCACAAGTATGTGTACAATTCGGCCAAGTATTAACCTTCCTTTAGGCCGGCTAATATCCGCGTGAATATACACACACAAACATCCAACATCCCTCATAGACCATCTACACAAGAGAGGTCACTTTGGCGACATCTTGTTTCAATGAGTCTACTTAGAATATTGGACAACTATTGCTAGTCATAAAAGGCACCAAAAATTTGAATGTTGACTAAATTTTACAAAACTGAATTGTATCCAAATCTTTATACTTATTTAAATTAAATAATCATAAATCCTTATGTACATGCATATTCATAAGATTATTACTCAAATAAAGTAATCAAAAGCATAATCATGAATTTTAATTTGACAAAATTGGATATTATCACTATAACAAAATTCATGAAATAATCTGCGGAGGATATGCATCCAAATATAATATCAAATAATGCATAAGGATTACTTTAAATAGAATAATCTATAGAAGACCAAATATATGCGTTAACAGATTACATAAAATAATCTATAAATATTATACCAAAATTGATCTACTAAAGATAAAATAAAATAATCTAACAGTTTTCATTGACCGAATCATGTAATTATGCCCAAAAGATATTAATCTAATCATAAACATGTTACTGGATTGCAATGACAATAATTCAAAGATTGAAAAGAGAGCACTTCACCTGAGAGAGCACAATGCCCAATCATTTTCTAGAAACAGATGGTGAACCGTGCCACCAACAAAAGAACAATAATGCTGATTCTTACTGCTCGAAGCCTTAAGGACAATAGGATATAACACTCATTTGAGTTCAATGATAGGAAGAGTACAAATTGTAACAGGTCATACATAAGTTCCCAAAGCAACAGGAAAAAAAAAGGTAAATAGCATATATTAGCACCTACTAATGAAAAATTGACCACAAATGGTGTTCCACTTCCCTAGCGGAGAACTGTTATTTCTGATATTGTTGAAATCATTAGTTTCTAATAGAAGGTATTGAAAAATCATCTGATTTTGATATGCATGAATATAGCCTTGTCACCTAATGCCTTTGCAAAATATTATATCCAGGATGGTTCAAAATAAAGATTGAACCTATGGCCGACTCGGCAATAATTAAAGTTTGCTAAAGTTTGCAAAATATTATATCCAGGATGTTAAAATTTGCCCTATGGCCATGGACTCTCGCCCATTGATTCCCGAAACACTGATTTATGCATGACATTCAAACCAATCAACGTATAAAAACACAGATCAATCCATATGGTGATGAATCCCAAATAAGCTCTGTTGCTTATTGATTAAACTCGAAACAATCAACAATAACAAATTAACACAGAACATTCGGAACCCACAATCGGAACCCTAAATTAAATTAGATGGAACGAACTAGGGTTCTGAATCCAACAAAAAAATTAAATTATAAAACTTCGATCTCATAAATCAAACAGGTAGGCTCTGATACCACTTGTTAGATTTTATTGTGCCCTGTCGATTCACGAGATGAAGAACATAAATAAAATTGCAGAAGCGTACCTGAATCCATTGCTAGGCTTGATGGATCTTGAGACGGTCGTCCTTTTATGGGGTTCGATCTTCCAACTTGCTACGACCCTTAATGACAAAGGTGAATCTGAATCCTTTGTCCCTCTCTTTCTGTTGATGGGGATGCAGAAGAGAAAAGAGAGAACATTCTCTTTGGTGGCCGTATAAGTTGGGGACCATAACCCTAATGAATACACATATATATAGATATGTGTGTTGTGATATTTCTAATTTGGCCCCTCGTCAAATTAGAATTATCTCCGGTATCTACACATTAATTTCATGACAATTATATCCTTAAGCCAATTTCCAAATAGACCACTTTAATTTGGCTTAATTATTTAGATAGCCCAAACACAATTAATTTTACATATGTGGCCCCATAATTATTGAATAATTCCAACAGCGCCGAGCTGAGGAGCCGGGAAGGTCGGCGCTGGCGGGGACTCGCGCCGTGGTTCGAGCGGGGCGGCTGCTGGCCTGGGTGTGAGGCGGAGCGGGGAGCTGGCGGAGGAGATCCAGGGAGGAGCAATGGTACGACGAGTGAGTGGCATCTTCCTCTTTCTCTTTGCGTGGTGGTTTTGGTTTTTGTGGTGGTGGTTTTGGTTGTGATGGTGTGGGATTGGTGACGGGGTGGGGTACCCATGGTGGTGCATGGCAGAGACAGGGTGGTCGTTTTTGGATCGGAAAAGAGTGTTGTATTGGCAATGGTGTGCATAGCTGGAAGTAGGTTATGTGAGGGAAGGTCGGTGATGGTGTTGGGCGGTGTCAGGAGGTGGTAGTGGAGTTGTGAGCATAGGAGCAGCGGGGATGGAGGTGCCAGTGGTGGTGGTTGTGTTGGACGAGCAGTCAGAGGTGGCAATGGCTTAGGCAACATTGGTGGTCGGTTAGGCAGGGGAAGAGCAGTAGCTGGGGAGTGGCGGCTGATGTGTGGAGTGTAGAAGTTAGGATTTGCTTCTGTACAATATTGGGAGTCCCCAATATTTATTGGGTAGGGTAGGAAATCGTAATGGCAAAAATGTAATTGTAATAGTAGTAGAAAAATTAGTGAAAATCACTAACAACTAACCTGGCACTAACCACTAATAATTAGTAACAAAAGTGTATTTAGTTAAAAATAATATTTTGACGAGTCATTTTCTTATATAAAAATAAATATTTATAACTTATAGATTTTTTCGAAATGGACAGGAATTTATTTGGGATAAACACCCTATAATATATTTTTCTCGAAACCAATGACCCAATAAAATATCGATAGCAAATTACGATCGAAAATATATTTTATATTAAAAATTCACAATTTTCAAAGATTTGTGAAAGTTCAGAAAAGAAAATAGAAATTTAAAATATTAAAAAAAAATTAAAAGTTGGGTTAACGGAGGTTACAAATATGCCATCCTTAAAGAAATTTTGTCTTCAAAATTTAAGGTTGGCAAATGGATCAAAACACGATAGAGAGTTTAGTCAATAACATAGGCACACGATCAAAGAACGATGGCTTTGACACGATCAAGATAATCAATTCGAAATAAACTCAAGTCATTTAGTCACAGCTAGGAGAATCGAAGTTAGAATTCAAATTCAAGTATAGAATGATTCAGATGAAAACCAAATTTTTGGTCGCATAGGCATGATCAAGATTAAAACTTAGTTATGACCAAAGATAAAATTTAGGCATAATCAAGATTCGAAGTCAAGGTATTAGAAGTATGATTTGGAAATAAATTTAAGCTATTTAAGCACGAAGTCACGACTAGGAGAATCAAAATTATTCAGTTACGATCAAGTTAGAATCAAATCCAAGTATAGAACGATTAATAGGGTATTGGCTCGATAAACTAGATATAAAGTTGTTAGGCACGATCTAGTACAGAAACGATGCAATTTTCATCATTTAGAATAATCAAATGTTTGGCATGATCAATTTTTCAAATCAAGGCTCGGGCGTGCTTGAAATGATTAAAATCATTTCAGCATGATCTAGGATAAAGCTATGAAGAAGATTAAAACCTAGGCACGATTAGGAATGAAATCTGAGCACGAGCCACTATAGAATCAAAATTTAGGCACGATATAAAATTTATTTTGACATGATCACGCCCAAATTCTGACAAGACTAAGTTTGTAACAGATAGTCGTGATCAAGGATCAAAAAATTTAGGCACGATTTAGTGGTAAAATTAATATGTATAGTAACAATCATTAAAATTACGATCGTTGGAAATCAAGATCGTTTAGTCGTGCCGGGTCATCTAGGCATGACCAAACATGAAAATTCAGGTATAATCAGTATGAAATCCAATCATGGTCAGAACATAATTTAGACATTATTGAGAATTTAAATCGAAGTTTTATACACGAGCGATAATGGTACTGAAATCTAAACACGATGAGAATTAAAGTTCGACACGATCAAGGATAAGATCAATTCTAATCTTGATTAAAGCAGGATCAGACGCGACGAAGTATATGATCGAAGTCTGAGCACATGCAACAAGGATTGAAATCCAAGTCACAGTTGAATTTTTTAAATCGTTTGAGTATAGTCAAGAACCAAGAATGTCGGCACGATAAAGAAGATGACCAAAAATCGATTGGTCACGATTAAAAGGACCAAAATTTAATGTGATTAAAAACGTAAGGATCAATTCAAGGATAGGGGAATCAAATTTCTCCTATTAGGATAGGAAACAAAAGGTTGGATTTGCAGAAGGAAGTCGAGGCAATCATCTCACTCTACTTCGACTACCTCCAAGTTCATCCGGTCATCATTTCCAATTATACTTTTATCTTACAAGCCGAGACGTACCACTACAAAATCGTGATCTTCAATCACAAAAATCAACCCTGATATGACTACTACCAAAAATATAAAAATTTCAGTCATGAAGATTGAACCTTCTACAAATACTATAGGCTAGACCTTTATTCCACTAATAAGACGTACTCCTTGTTATACTCCTCAATTAGCCCATTATCAACTTATTCATCTTGAAGTCCAAATTTCTCTATCTTGTCTTTAACTTAGATCTGAAATCCTTGAATCAGGGTTTATAGAAATCCTTGAACATTTGTTCAAATTATACCCTCATATTACTCAAGGTCTAATGCCACCATTACCATTAAAATTTATTCTTAATTATTTTAAAAATCAACCTTCATATTTCTTTCAACTTATACCTTCAAGTATTATCCTTCTTAAAATTTAGAATTCCCATATAGTCTCTAAATTTTCCTGTAATTCAAAAATCTTGTGTCCTACCAGTTCTCAATCATTCTCCTACCAATCCTTTACTCAATCTCGTATCACCACCGTATGCGGTTATAATCTCTTCTCCATTATTTAGATTCTAAAATTTATGTAAAACCCCTCAAAATTAAAAGAATATTTAATTCAGTTAAATATATTATTTTGAATTTTTATTTATTTCTAATTAATTTCTATCCTATTTTTATTATATAAAAAGGGCCTTAGTCATGATTGAGTTTGATTAATGTGCAAGTTGACTAGAAAGTATGGCATACCTAGTATAGTCAGGTGTTTTAACTAGCATACTAGTCATGATAGGGATGTTATAGTCATATTTTAGTCTCTTTCATGTTAACAAATCAAGTTGTGGCCCAAGTCATATTTTGATTGATTACTTAATTAGTTAATATAAGCCTTTATGATTTTTTAGGTGACCCGGTTGCACTAAACCTTCCCAAACTTTTTTCAAGCCAAAACCAAACCTATGTAGGCATGTTGGGCTTTAAAATACATTTATATACACATATATATATATATATATATATATATATATATATATATATATATATATATATATATATATATATATATATATTCAGATATTTGGATTTATATTTATATATAGATCTAATTAGTTCTATATTAGGAAATACCTATTTAAATTCTTAGTCAATCAATTAGACAACTCACCAACAACCCAAACAAATCAAGTGGGGCCCCCATGACGAAGTATTCGGCCATAAATTTCCTTCCCCTTGGCCGACTCCCCCTAGAAATAGGTTTCATAATAATACTACATGCATGTATACCCAAAGGCCAATATATAAACCAACTCTTATCAAAACCCAAACCCTAATTTTCTTCTCCCCTCCTCTCGGCCGACCACAACCTCCTCCCCCTCTCCAATTTTGGCAGCACCCATAGCCATCAAACCCCTCCATCTTCATACCCTCCATTGAACACCCTCTCCTCCATCAAAGAAACTCATCCTTTCATTCTCCTTTCATCCAAACTCCACCAAACAAACCCTAGAAACCCCATCTTCCTCATCCAACCATCTAGATCCGTTTCCAACACCTTCAAACCCATCAAGAAAGTTGAGATTTTTAGCAAGGAGGAGTCACCACAACCCATCTAGCAAAGAATTTCGGTAAAGAACCCAACTTTTTTAATCTCAAGCCCATGTTATAAGTTATGTTCGAAATTTGATATTAAATCAGTAAAAATTAAATTTTTATGTCTTTTGTTTTGTATTTTCATCTCTAAAAATTTTATGTTTAATAGTGGTAAAATTCATGTTACAGTAGAATTTATTTTAGCTCGTTGTGAAGGATTTATATGAAATTGATAAAATTTTTAGAAATTGAACTTTATGTAGGTTAATATGTGGGAAATATGATTTAAAGTATTTTCCATGATTTTATCAACTCATATCTGATCGAAAAAAATATGGATTGAAACTAGCTTTTTCGAGTAATCTGCTAGCCTTGAATATCCAAAAATTGTAGAATAAGTTAATCCTTGTGCTCATGAGTAAATTTTTAGTAATAATTGATATTAGTTATTTTTTAAATTATTATTTATTATATTTAAGTCATATTGAGTAATTGACGAGTTCCAGACAAATTTTGGATAGACTAGCTGACATAGAAGTCTACTAGCCATATAATTTCTTTAGAATTTTAAATCTAGAAATTTAGAGTTAATTCTATATAAAATAGTTTAAATATTATTTTTATGAATTTTGAGATGATTTTTATGGGTGCTATTGAAGTAGGGGCATAATCGACAATTTGGAAGTCGAAAATCCTAAAACTATGTTTCGATGTCCCGTGGAACATATGTGTGTTGTGAATGAATCTAAATCATTCCATGAGAGATTTGAATATAGTTAATGTGGTTTAAAATATTAACTTATCTAATTAAGTCATATTATAAGTTTTATGATTAATTACTTAAACTAGTTAAATAATTATTTAGGAGCATTGGATTCCGGAGGCGTGAACACGGGAGCGACCCTTCATATTCACACCGTGGAATCATGCAAGTGCACCTTGATATTGTTCAGTTCCTGTTCTATTTTGTCCTTTATTTCTTGTTATCTTATTTATTGTGTTGGACCTTAGGAGTTATATCAATACGGGCTTCCAGATTACATTTGGGTGCATTCAACAGATAAGTTGTCTAGTATTGATATATAGAGCCTGCATGAGATCTATGGTTTTATTTCCATTGAGACCTGTAGGATACGACACGTGATTGACACATATATTACCCTGTTACCCGAGATTGATTATCTGAGATACCGGATTCCCTGATACTTGCATGATAGGATTGGTTGTGTCATTTTATCTTTTTTAGATGTGTCATTTGGTTGCCGTCTAGATAGAGGTCAGAACAATATGTTGTAGTTGCAACTTATTGGTTCTTGAGAGTTGAGGACAGTTATTACTTGTGCAGGCCATGTTGTGCACATACACTTTATATATATGTATATATATTTATTCGGAGAGGAGCCCTCTTTCCTGAGTTACAGCTTCTCTTAGTTATCGTTGAGACACCGACACGGCGCTACGACTATATGTAAATTCCTGCCATGTTGCATTTACTTTGGAGATATCTGCGTTTGTAAATGTTGTCCTTAAAGCGTCACGTCAGTTTGGTTTAGTCACCCCGAGATACTTTCATTTACTCTACTTTAGCTTGTATATTATGTGCCTTGCTATGTTTCCTGAGGACTTGATTATTCTCCAGATATAGCTGACGAGATCTTTCCTGAGGAGTACATGCCGGGAGTCTATTCTTTTTTTGCACAAGCTACGGAAGACGTGGTCGATCCGGAGTAGTTCTTCATTGTTGGCTATATTTATTTTTGTTAGAGCAGTGGACTTGTAGTGACTACTTTTACATTTTTCATCTATGACTTGTATTGATCATTTATTTTGCTGAGACTTGTATCCATGGGTTTTCCATGCGACTTTTATATTCCTATTTGACCTTATTCTAGTTCCTTTATTCAACATGATATGTCTTGATACTATTCTATAATTTTTTGTTTCTGTAGATGAGTATAGTTTATGTACCTGCCATGTGATTATTTTATAGCTTAAGATATTTTTTATTGGTCCATTAAATTAGGTATACCTATGGAATGTGTCTGCTGGCATACCGCGTGTTCTAGTCCTTATGAATTTTGGGACTGGGACATGACATATTTTTGTGGTAGCCCATGCAGGTCAATAAAAAAAATTATATCAGTTATGTAACCATCACATTTTTAATTTATGGATATTTTAAGTCATTATGTATTTATTTAAATTTTTTTATTAATTTATTATTAATGTGATGCTTGTAGCTTGATTGGTGTTTTGAGTAGTATAAGGTGGTTTTACCTTAGTCACCCTTCATTAAGAGCCTAATATGATAATTAGAATTATTTGTTGACCTATAGAATTAATTTCAGAATTTATTTCATTTTTGGCTTTGAATTAATGATTTAAAGTCATTTTTACATAGGTCTTTTTAACCCTTTTTGACATGGGCCTTTTAGCAACTCATGGAGTGCTTGGCCCATGTGAAAACCCTAACCCTAACACCCCTAGCATGGCCGGCCACTAGCAGCCCCCCCTCTCTCATTTGTAGAAACTCATAGCCTCCATAAAGCAAACCCTAATTTCCTTTTCTCCAAAACCCCTAGATTTCTCATCCGGAGTCCGTTTCACCTCAAACGAATTCCGTTGCGCTCGTTAGAAAGAGGAGAATATTTTGGAGTACTACTAGCAAGGAGGAGGAGGAGGCATTTGCTTGGAAGAAATTGGTCGACAAAGCGCTCGGAGAATTCCTTTTATTGAGATTCGATTCTCAAAAGGTAAAATCCGATCTACCTTTGTTTCTCCTGAATTTTCTTCATTATTGCATCCATATAGGCACCCTCGATCTGTGTAAGAAGTTTGGTAGGGATTTTGGTTTCGTTTGATAGCGGTATCGGACACGTATCGGTCTTATGTTGCACGTGTTCGGCAAAAGGCCACTTAGAACTGAAAGGGGTTAATTTTCGATTATGTTTTCACGAAATCCTTCCTTATATGATTTGTAACAAATTTCGTGAAGACGGATCAAAAATCGACAATATTTCGGCATCCAAACGGACACGGACACGCGTGCACGAGATCCCGTGCACGGTCCCGTGCACGCCCTGCTGTCTGTGCGTCATAACTCGACGCACAGAGCTCCGTCTCGCGTAAAATATTATGACCACGTAAGGTCAACCTCTGCCCACATGTCCGTAAAAT
>JANAVB010025599.1:2954442-3004442 GCA_029216955.1 Iris pallida
CATGACACGTTCTTCTGGAATGATGTGTTAGAATGTACTTCGAGAACGATGATGCAAACGTTCTTCTAGAACGATGCTTTACGACGTTCTTCTAGAACGATGCTTTACGACGTTCTTCTAGAACGATAATTCACGACGTTCTTCTAGAATGAATTTATCTTCTTCATATCTCCCTATAACGGTAGAAATTATGTCTTATTAACGTGACAGATCACAGAAATATTCTATCACAAAAATATCTCATGTCTGGAAGATTTAATAATTTAAGAAGATAAACATAATAATTCATAAAACATAGATGCTAATATTATAGTTTCAAACAATACCAACATAAGCCATCTAAAAGAGATGCAATTCAAGACTATTCTACTAGTTATTCATATACAATCTTCAGGATTTATGGTTTTTAAAAAATTTATCCTTGAGATCAAGGATGTATGCTGCAATTTGGTAAGTAATGATCACACGAATTAGTTATAATAATTTTTCATCATTGTCCCAAAATGTCTTAGTCGAAATATTTTATTCGACCATGTCACAGATTAAAAGTTATAGGACCAATCAGCTTCTGGCTCACAATGGACCCGTAGGATTGAGCTCCTGGCTCAACATAGTATATATGTGACTTGACAACCCTAATTTGAGTAACGTGTATCCATAGTGAATAGTTGTATATATCTCTAGGACAACTTCTGGTTCTCTAGGACAAACTTCTGGTTCTCTAGACTAGTGGTTTAGACAAAAAGTTATTTCACTTGTCCAACATTTTAATACGAGACCCATTTTTACTCCCAAAAGTCTTATGGGATAATGAGATTATAAAACAATTTGTATATGTGGTGGGTCTATTAGGTAAAATAAAGTGGGCTCTGTCGGAGCCTTCAATAATATGACCATGTCTAGCTATTATGGATACTATTTTGACACTAGTATTCTCGTTGGAAGAAAAATTCCATCCTTAATGGTGTTGGTTCGAAGCACTATCAGTCATGAATAAAAAATTTCTTTTCCATTCATTATAGTTCTAGATATGACAATATCCTATCAATAGATGCAAACATAGATATTAATCAACAATAATAATAATAATTCTACACATAGAACTTTGGGTCTATGATAGTTGGTAGGACATGATGTATCCTTAGTATCCCTACGAATGGAACAACCTTATGTCACCAACTTTAAAATTCTCTAATTTATATGAGGTTTGCAATTCTAAAACATATGCACCTATAAAATACCAATAATCGGGTTGGTAAATATTATATATATATATATATATATATAATATATATATATATATATATATTATATATATATATATAACTTTTGGCCTTTTGAGGGCCAGCCGCCCATGCGACCTGCAAAATTAATTTGCAGGTGACTGGTTTCATCCAGACATGCAGCGGAACACCTGTCATGCATACTCCTATTTGGGGTTGTACGAAACTTAAGCAAGCAAATAGCTTTTCTTATGTAAAATCAATACAAGTTACAATTTTTCCAACATAATCCAACTTTCTAGCAGATAAAAAGACATGAAATTAATGACATACAGGCACATTTCACTACATTTCTCTGTAGTTCCTAAAGTCAAATTCAAAACCTTAACTTCCTTTCATAAGCTAATTAGGCATATGATGCAAACATCAAGAAGTGTACCGTTTTGTTTCAACTTGTAATTAGAAATTACAGGAATTTATCATTAAAAAATAAAAGAAAATGCCAGAATAGGATTAGACACTAGGATCTCATCCACATGTCTTGACTCATTATGGTCTCTAATACTTGATTTCATTAAATCCTTGGCTTGCATCCTGCTTGAAGTCCACCAGCGGCCAAAATGTTTTCTTTTGTTTCAGTAAATGGATTCTCAAGACAGGAACAACGCTTCCCTGAACACCCTATCGACTGCAGGAGGACTCTTCACGTACATGACTCCACCGACGCAGGGAGGCCAACTTTCTCATATGGGCAATCCTCCACAGCCATAGTTCTCGAGATCCATAGACGACATTCCACCACCTCCGTAGTTTCCTCCACATTTCCACCTCCAGCACCGTTCTGCCCCAGCATCTGTCCCACCACCAGCACAAGTTCCACATCCAGTACCAGTCATGCACCCGGCACCAGCGATGTATCCAACATTTCCCATGCATCCAATACCGGTGATGTATCCAGCTCCTATGATGTATCCAACACCTGTTCTGCCTCCGCCACCTGCACAACGTTGCTATCCTCAGAATTTCCAGCAGATCATCACCTCCCAGACAGAGCAGGCCAACACCTTTCGCGACACCTTGAGAGAGGCTCTCCAGACTAGAGATGCTCCACGACCGTGTCCTGGAACTTCCAATAATTTCATGGACCTTAGGCCCAGAGAATTTAAGGGTACGGAAGGGATTCTCTACGCGGATGAGTGGTTAGAGAACGTGGATTGAATTCTTCGGATGACTCGAGTTCTTGAAGACCTGAAGATCGAGTCAGCTAGCATGCAGCTTTACGACATCGTCCGCATGTGGTATAGAGACGAGCCTTGATTCACCACGCCCGATGTGACTTGGAAAGAATTCAAGGAGTTGTTCAAGACGAAGTTCTATCCTGAAGCAGCCTGCGAAGAGTTGGAGAATGAGTTTGAGAGCCTAGAATAGGGCAACCTCTCTATCGACGAGTACACCGCTGAGTTCTCTCGCCTCAGTCGCTTCGCAGATGCCTTGATCCCTGCAGCCAAAGCCAAAAATTCAGAAAAGGGCTATCACATGAAATTCGTATAGCCAACGCCACCAGCCAGGCCACAACCTACGAGAAAATCTTGAAGGTCGCACAGGCAGTAGAGAAAGAATTGAAGCATAAGCGAAAGAGGGACAGAGACGCATATGGAGGAGGCAACAGCCAATCGGGAGCGGCAAAATGTCCCAATGTCCCAAAGAAGACCCTAGCGCAGCAGTATCGTCAACAGCCGCGAGCAGCCCACATCAAGTACAAGATGTTCCCACCTGCCAATATAGCATGGAGAGAGGCCACGTACAAGAAAATTGTCGTTGTTGGTTAGGTTTGTGTTGGACTTGTGGGTCCAACCAAAATAGGTCTCGCGTTTCTCTTCGGACAATTTCGAGACCTATATTGGTTGGACCCACAAGTCCAACACAAACCTAACCAACCACGAAATTTTTTTGTACGTAGCTCTCTTCATGCAATATTGGCAGGTGGGAACATCTTAGACTTGATGTGGGGCTGCTCGTGGCTGCTGATGATACTGCTGCGCTGGGGTCTTCTTTAGGAAATTGGGACGTTTCGTCGCTCCCAATTTGCTGTTGTCTCTCCATATGCGTCTCTGTCCCTCTTTCGCTTATGCTTCAATTCTTTCTCTACTGCCTGTGCGACCTTCAAGATTCTCTCGTAGGTTGTGGCCTGGCTGGTGCGTTGGCTATACGAATTTCATGTGATAGCCCTTTTCTGAATTTCTTGGCTTTGGCTGCAGGGGTCAAGGCATCTGCGAAGCGACTGAGGCGGGAGAACTCTGCGGTGTACTCGTCGATAGAGAGGTTGCCCTGTTCTAGCCTCTCGAACTCGTTCTCCAACTCTTCGCAGGCTGCTTCAGGATAGAACTTCGTCTTGAACAGCTCCTTGAATTCTTCCCAAGTCACATCGGTGTGGTGAATCGAGGCTCGTCTTTATACCACATACGGACGATGTCGTAAAGCTGCATGCTAGCTGACTCGATCTTCAGGTCCCACGTTCTCTAACCACTCATCGCGTAGAGAATCCCTTCCGTACCCTTGAATTCTCTGGGCCTAAGGTCTATGAAATTATTGGAAGTTCCAGGGCGTGGTCGTGGAGCATCTCTAGTCTGGAGAGCCTCTCTCAAGGTATCGCGAAAGGTGTTGGTCTGCTCCGTCTGGGAGGTGATGAGCTGCTGGAAGATTCCGAGGATAGCAACGTTGTGCAGGTGGCAGAGGCAGAACAGGTGTTGGCTACATCATAGGAGCTGGATACATCTCCGGTGTTGGATGCATGGGAAATGTTGGATACATCGCTGGTACCGGGTGCATGGCTGGTACTGGTGTGGAACTTGTGCTGGTGGTGGGACAGATGCTGGGGCAGAACGGGTGCTAGAGGTGGAGAATGTGGAGGAAACTACGGGGGTGGTGGAATGTCGTCTCTACGGAATCTCGAGAACTGTGGCTGTGGAGGATTGCCCATATGAGAAAGTTGGCCTCCCTGCGTCGGTGGAGTCATACGTGAAGAGTCCTCCTGCAGTCGATAGGGTGTTCAGGGAAGCGTTGTTCCTGTCTTGAGAATCCATTTACTGAAACAAAAGAAAACATTTTAGCCGCTGGAGGACTTCAAGCAGGATGCAAGCCAAGGATTTAATGAAATCAAGGATTAGAGACCAATAATGAGTCAAGACATGTGGATGAGATCCTAAGTGTCTAATCCTATTCGCAGACTCACGATGGTACGATGACGTAACAAAGTGATTAACCGAAGTGATTAACCTTTCGAAGGGAAAACCCATTGGTCCTACACCTGTCGTGCATCCAAAGAAGTGGTGGCCAATTATCAGAAAACCCAGAAGGTTAAAACGAATGCCATTCTTGACACGGACAATGATGACCTCCTTGTTGACGAATTTGAGGCATAAGAGAATGCCAATATGACATCTTCAGATTTCTTTGGGGATGATAGTCACTCCATTTTTTTAGAGTAACAAACATTTTTTATTTTTAAAGACTATGTTGGTAGCTATTTAGACTGAGTCTTTGCATTTATGTTTTGAATTGTTAAATAATTAACACCCAATGTTGATTGGGTATTATGTTCAATTTTGTTTCTCCTCCAATAAATATTTTAGAGATATGCAAATTATGTTTTTTTTTACTTTAATAAGACAGAATTCTCGCCGTTAGGGGAAGAAATTGGAAGATAAATAACTTGTTCAAAGAGAACGTCATGAATTTTTATTCTAGAAGAAATTTATGAATATCATCGTTCCAGAAGAACGTCATATTGTTTCAAAGAATGTAGAATGACATTCTTTCTTCTTGAATAAATTAGAGAGATTATTTCTTACGTTTCACTACAAAGAATTATTAGATGTTTACTCAATTATGTTGCATAAAATAGTTATACCAACTATGTTTATAAGAATCAAATATAGGCCAAATAAGGTTCTAAAGATTCAGCTCTCCAGAAGAAGAGACCAAATAATATACACACCCTAATGCTCTTGAAGAAGCAGCTCCCGAAGAAGCATCTCATGTAGAGAAAAAGTTCATAACGGTCCGGAAGATGTCATGAACCAAAGATCAAATTTTTCAAAGTATATCGCTCCGGTAGAGGATATACCTCAGATTCTAAAAGAGACTGAGAAAGAGGTACCGGTACCCATGAAATCTATGTTTTATACATAGTTAAGAAAATTTGGAATCAAGAAGTTTGTCATAAATGACATTATCAAACAAGATAAGAAGGGTGATATTAAAGGATAACTCTAAACCACGAATAATCTAATGGAAAGACGCGATATTTCTCGCAAGACGTGGAATGTTTAGTCCTACAGTACAAAACCCAAAAAGGAATAAACCCGGTAGGTCTTAAATGGGTGTCTGTAACAAATAAGAGATCCAAAAGTATTGAGCAATTTTAGCTCGAGGAATCTTTCGAAGAGATCAAATATCTCCCGAAGAGATCAATCTTCGGGAGAGATCGGAATGTCCCGAAGAGATCGGAATCTCCCGAAGAGATCGGATATCTCCCGAAGGGATCGAAATCTCCAGAAGGGATCGAAATCTCCAGAAGAGATTTGAATCTGCAGAAGAGATAAAGGTAAATCTCCTGAAGAGATGTCATATAATCTCATGTAAAGATGAATGGAAGAGATACACTATAACTTCTGTAGAGATTTAACATAAACAATATCCCTATAATGGTCAGGTCAATAAGATCCATTACGACTAAAAGAACATGTTCTGGGTCCTGGAGCACCCTATTTAAAATATAATTTTTTATTGTCATTCACTCTGCAAAATACTTTATGTGAATCTGCTGATATGCATATATACACACATATACTGGAATGACATAATTCATATTAATTATTCTTGATTAATGTTTTTTTATCTAATGAGATATACATATGAATGATATTTATCTGGTACTCATTAAGAAGATACCACAAGCAAGGTATGTTTCAAATAATGTTGCAGGTATTTTAGTGAGAATAAATCAAATCATCGCGGTAATTTCATCAAAGCGAACAGGGATGTGCATGCTATTCAACAGTTCAACACATCAGGGGGAGCTACGAGCTTTCAGGAATCACAAATAAAGCCTGCAACCTCTTCATAAGGATATGAGTATAAATGTATAGACAAATACAGTGTTGGGGTAAGATGTAATATTTAAATTGTATTGGGGGTTTATTTTTTATTTTGAATTGATGTAGAACAATAATATAATATTTTTGAGGGGGAGCATCCTGAAGATGCTAATGGAGACATCTTGAAGCATGTCTTTGCGCATTGTACTCTTTTCCTTCGTTGAGGTTTTTTCCACTAGGTTTTTCCTTCGAAAGGTTTTTAAGGAGGCAGTGTAAGTCGCACCCACTTAGATTCCTGAAGACTCATATTCCTGAAAAATATAAATACTCTTTCTTTTCTATGGATTTTTCCCAACGTGTTTTTCTAGAAAAGTTTTAATGAGGCGATAATTAAAGTGAACATCCAAGGGAGAGTGTTGTGATTTGGATAAACCCAAATGTGGATGCCCTTATCGATATCCACAACAACTTCTATCATATTTCCTCTATATATGTTATCAATGAGAAAGCTACGTACACTTTTCTGGCTACCAATATTCTTCTCTTCTCTCCTATTTTTACAACAATTTCTAATTTATTTAAATCCAGAAAGAAAGGAGAGGGGGTTCACTTAGCTGCTCACCATTTTCCTTAAATTCCCCAAATTCCTATTTAAAGTAGCTGAAGATGCTGGGTTCTCATTCCCAAATCCTCAATCGAGCTCAAAGGAGAGAAGGGGAGAAAAGGAGGTCGGGGCGATGTCTGTCGGGGGAAAGGCGCTCGGATCTCGCCGGCGGGTGTAGGCGGCGGAGCAGATCCGAGCATATATATATATATATATATAATATATATATAATATATATATATATTATATATATATATATATACAACTTATAGATTCCCTTTAAGTGGACAAAATTTAATTAACGTAACATCTCACAAAAGTTTTACAAAACCAAAGACAATAAGGACCGATAGCAATCACGGTCGAAAAATATTTCAAAAAAATAGAAATTCACGTTTTTCGAGATTCAGAAAATTCAGAGTTTTGAAAAATACAAAATTTCAAAAAAAAATCCAAGAAATTGGTTAACGGAGGTTACACCAAATGCTTCCAAGCTAGACAGTAGAGGCCTCCTCCAAGGAAAGAGATTGCAATTCGTTTGGAGGAATTTGGACTCAATTTGGATGTTGGAGGCAATTTGGGGAAGAACACAATTTAGAATTAGGATTTGTAATGAATGAGGGAAGGAGGCTAGTAGGCTATTAATAGAAAAGGGACACCTAGTGTGGCCGGCCAAGATGGTTTTCTAGCGGTTGGGTTTGGTGAAAATGGCTAAAAGCCTTTCTAACATGTCAATTTAAGGTCCCTTAAGAGAAAGGTCCAAAATGGTTAATGTTTTAAATCACTAAATGGATTCTAAGTGTTAATCTAGCGAGATTAGAGCCTCACTTAAGTTATCTAATCTCTCTACTAAGTTTCTATGGTCATGGCTATCGTCTAATCAATGTGGTTCTAAGGTTTCACTTAACAAGACACTAATGCAATTTATCAATTTAAATAATAATAAAATAATTAAAAATTTACCAATTACCAAAATACCCTTTTTCTAGAATGTGGTGGTGATACTATTCTAAGATGGATTTGATTTAGAAATAAGAATTGCATTATTTAGAAAATATGTTTATTTATTTGGAAAAAATTTGTATCTATTTAGAAAATATATTAACATTATTTTGGAACATAAAGATTACTAAAACTATTTAGGTAAAACGTATATATGTGTATAACCAAACTATATAAAGCTCATTTTGCAACCAAAAGCCCCTATAATTTCTATTCAAAACCATACGTTAAAATTTATGGCTAAATCCCTTAAACAATCCATATATATATATATATATATATATATATATATATATATATATATCCCCAAAATAACTAATAACCAAAATAATCAAAATGTTATTAATAATACCATTGTATTCTGCCATACACATATACATATTAATACAATATACTAATACCTACTGTTTATCCATTAGGCCCAAGCCCTTGGCCCATTACTATAAGCCAAAACAAATTTAAATTACCCAAACTTTAAACTATATTTAGTTTCATATATAATTTGGGAAAATAATAATAAAACCTTTAAATAACTAATAATATATTAATAACAATAATAATAATAACTAACTAATAATAATACTATCAGTATACTTTTACATGTACAAGTACATAATATACATATATACTGATATTAATGTATACTTTAATAATGAAATAACACCCACCTACTCCTGTAGTTGGTCATCAAGAAAAGGTGAGAGAGCAGATGCCTAATAGTTAAGAATTTAAGGTACCGTTTGGGAAGGGTGGAAAATGGGAGGAAGGAAAAAATTGAAAAAAGTGAGAGGAAAATTTTAAATGATGGTGTTTGGAAAGGGGGAGAGAACATGGGAAGAAAAATTTGAGAGAAAAAAGTAGGTGGGTCCCACCAAAAAATTTTCCTCCCAAATGTGGGAGGAAAATGGAGAGAGATGAGAGAAATTTGAGTGAATTTACCCCACCACCCTCAAAAAGTTAAAATTAAATTATCATTTGAGAATAGCAAGGAGGAAATAGTAATTATACCTATATCCATAAACAAATAAAAAATTATTTTTAAACTTTTCCTTCCCCTACTTTTTGTCTATCCAAACAAAGGAAGGAAAAATTAACTTTTCTCCATTTTCCTTCCCCTCCATTTTCCTTCCCCTCAAATTTTTCTCTCCCTCCCCCCAAATGTTCCCAAACACAGTGTAAGAGACTAAGAGAGAGAGAGAGAGTGGTTGATGGGGAAGAGAACGAGAAAGACAAGGGAGCTCACCTCAGGCGGTGACCGGAGAGGCGCCAGGCGTGCTCGGCGAGGCGACCCCGACCTCTGCTGGCGCCGAGACGGGGATCGGACGGCACAGCGGAGCAGCGGCCGCAGCGATGGCGCTAGGGCTCAGTGGCGGCGATCGGTGCGCGGTGGACACGTCGAAGAAGAATACGGCCGCGGCGGCGAAACAGCTGGACGCGGCGTCGGACTCGAGGCCGCGAGTTCGGAGAGTGTTCCACCGTCGGCGCGGCAGTCGGATCCGTGAGCGTCGGGATCGGCTCGGACGTCGGAGGGATCGGTGAGGGGAAAACTCGTGGGGGGCAGCGCTTCGTCTAGCGAGCGCCGGCGGGGAAACCAGAGAACGGAAACAGCACAGGTGCGGCGGTGGCTCACCGCGGGGACCACGCTATGGCGTCGGCTCGCGGGAAACACACGATGGCGTGCGGAGAAAAGGCCGGTCAGGTAAGTGGCGATGGTCAAGTCGGTCGGAGACGCGGAGAATGCAGGAACGGGGATCATGTCCAGGTCGGACACATAATTTCGCTTGTAGTTGTAATATTGGAATAAGATGGGAATGACACGGACGCACGGGTCCAGACACGATTGAAACTGTAATGTCTGAGGTGGACACACGGACACAATCGGACACGGATACTCTGGCATGAAATTTGTGTACTTGCTTTGTTGGTGGTGGTGCCTGCAATCGGTGGTGGTGAAGATGGCTTGGGATGGTCGGATTTGGCCGGGATTGGAGAAGATGGGTGCAGGGTTGCTGTTGGTGGTTTCGTCGGGGCTCTGGGAGTTCTGTTGTGTCGAGAGGATATGTTTTCATAGAGTTTGGTTAATGCCTCTTATTTATATATTGATTCGGATTAGTGTTAATTCTAGGAGGATTAGAAGCAATCAATTTAAATTCGGATGTGAATGCAGGATAAGGAATATTTGGCTGGCGCAAAGAATTTGAATATTCCTTTGTAAACCCTCCTCTTTTTCTTTTGTTATCTAGTCAAAGTTAGAGATCAATCTTAATTCTTATAATTTAAATAGAACAAATCCTCCAAGTAGTTTAAAGTATATCTTTATTAATCACCTCTTAACCTAAAAGAAGCTTAAAACAAAATTAGTCTAATCTTACTCACAATTGATTACCCAACCAATTTCAAATCCATGTCATCTAAGCAATCAACCGAATAGCCTTAAATACTATTTAAAGTTATCAAAACAACTTAAATTATATTAGTATAAAACTAATCTTAATAATAGTTATCATTGCAATTCAAATATAACAATATCATCTATTAAATATCATTCTATTAATCAAATCTTATTTAAAACAAAAGAAAAAACTCTTTTTATTATTCAAAATATTTATAACCTTTAAAACTATTTTAGAAACCAACTTTTGAACGACGTATTCTACAATTCCAAAGATTCGAGAACAATGTTTTCATAAAATTAATGGCATTTTCAACATCACATTTTTAATAATAATTGTAAACTAATCTTTAAATGCTTCCAAAGAAAGTAATTCTGATCATAAAAATAATTGGTTGGAAAAAATAAAAATAAATTTTTTAAAATTCGGGAAGAGGGGTTACAACCATATACCTAGACTAAGGGGCTGTTTGGTAAACATGAAGTGAATTTGGATTTGGACTTTCATGAAGGAAAGAAGGATAGGAATCCATGCACTTTCTTGTCTCCCTTGTAGGGGACAAATGTGTTTGGTTGGGATAGGAAGTAAGAAGTAGGAAGTGAAAAATCAAAGAAATGTGTTTGGTTGACATAGGAAAGTAAAAATTGGAAAATAAAAAATTATAATTAATTCACATAATAATTTAGTAAATTAAATAATTAGTTTGATAACTTAAGATAATTAATTATTAACTAATTAAAATTACAAATTTATCAATTCAAAATTAATTACTAATTACGAGTTACTATGTAAAAATTAATAAAATTACTTTATTACCTAATACATACATTAATATATTGATTAATAGATTAAATAGCTAATAACTAATAATGATCCTTTTTTTTTTTGAGATGAACCTCATTAATAAAACATCTAACTTCTCTCTCTCTCTCCACTGGCTGACTCTTTCTTCACCCAAAAAAAAAAAAATTCCATTTCTTCTCTCCTCCGACCCCAAGCCCTTCGGCCACCCACCGCCACTGCTACGGCTCCGCCCCCCCAACCCTCCTTCTCCTCCTCTGCTTGCTCCGGAGCTCCGGATCCCGACCTCCGCTCTCTCTCACCGCCAACCCTCTCCTCCTCCTCCTCTGAGCGACCTCCTCCGGCTAGGCAGCGGCGGCGGCGTAGCGGAGACTGGAGCTTGGCCTCGCCGGACGCGGGCAAGGTTGGGGGTGATAGTGGCTCACGAGCAGGTGACAACGGCTATTTTTTTTTTTTTGTGCAACATTCAAATTCCTCCACATCCGGATGAGAATGGAGGAAGTGGAATTTGGATTTTGAGAGGGGACAAGGAGGAGACAAGAACTGCACTTCATGATTCTCTCCCCAAATCCATTTCCAAATTCCGGTTACCAAACACTGGAATTTGTGGATTTTGGATCACTTCCTACCAAAAGTGGAAATCCAATCACAATTCCCGGTTACCAAACAGGCCCTAATAGGAAACCCCAAATCATAGATAGGTTTACCATTACCCATATAGGTACACCATTACCTTCATTAGGTAGGTAATACCTAACCTAGACTAATAGGTAATACCCACAATATATAGATAATATCCTTTACAATACATATAGATAATATCCTATATAATACATATAGATATCCTCTCTACCCCTACCCATACCAACCTTAACTGATACCCATTTCCTTCTCATTCCAAGTGGCCATATGGCCTAAACCATACTAACCAAGGGGAAGGATCCTCCGCTGCCTAGTGCAGCAAGGCAGCTGCTGTTGCTGCCTGTATGCTTTGCTGCTGTTGTTGCCTGCATTACAAAAGCTAATGCAAGATGCTACTGCAGCTGCTGCCACATGCTGCTGCTGCATATGCCTGTTTTTGCTGCTGCTGCTGCTTGCATTGATGCTACTTTGCAAAGCAAGCCAGAGCAAAGGCAGGCAAGCAAGTGCCCTGCTATACTGCTAAAACAATTTCAAATGCAATTGCAAATGCTGCCATGCCAAAGCCCCTTACTGAAAACCCAAAAATCCTAATTGACACTCTCATGACTGATACCTAAATGTGACACTCATTCAACTGAACTAACACTCAACTGAACTTAACCTCCAACCTAACATTCTAACTATAATACACTAACACTATCAAATACTAACCAAGCTAGCTTAGGATACTAACCTAATATTGACTGATACTAACATAACATTAATACATACTCTCATCAAAGCACTCATCCAACACATGACACTCTAACTGTCACTAAGGCTAATCCCACATGCCTATGGCCTATGGCCCAGTGTTATGAGCCAATGGCTAATTGGCCAACACTCAAATAGAGGGTGTCCCCTGCTGCTGCTGCAGGCAGCACCAAAATCCATGCTGCCCAAACCAAATACATCAATGCAAAATCCCCTGCTGTCATACCAAGCTACCCGACTGTAGGCAATGGCCAACCCAAGGCCAAGTGACCTGGCTCACTACCTACAGCTGCCAAGTGTTACTGCAGTGTTTCACTGCTGCCAAGTGGTACTGCAGTGTTTACTACTGCCAAGTGGCCTGCAGGGAGGGTCAAGGCAGCTGCTGCCATGGCAATTCATTTGCCAAGTGACCCCCTTGCAGAACACATGCCTATGGCCATAGCAGACCCACTGCCTGACCTGACCACTCTCTTAACAGTGTACACTTACACTCAAAACCCCATAGCAACACACAACAACAGCTCACTTGACAGTGAACATCAAACCACCTCAACCCATATACATACATATATATTATATATAGATAACACACACACACACACATTATAATATATATATATATATATATATATATATAATATATATCTATATATATATATATATATATATATATATATATATATATTAGACAAAATACTAGAAAATCAATCTAAATGCCTAGCTATTGAAGAACCAAGCTATCTATGGACACAAAACTGAATACAAAGTCAAAAATAGTCTATTAGGCATTTTAACAAACACTTGGGGGCTCTTCTAGGATTTCTCCAAGGATAGCACAAAAATTCCAATAAAATCACAAAAATGAGATCTAGAACCTTGCTCTCCTCCCCATGGGTACCCCTAGCCAATGTGAGTGTTCCTACATGTGTCATGCATGAAAAAGGAGCTAAAAACTATCAAAATACAAAGGTTTTACCTATTGGGTGGTTGATTCCCAATGGAGTCTTCTATGGATGCTCTTGTGTCAAGTTTGACACAAATTCCTCCTCTGGACTACTTCCTGTGAGCTCCTTGGTCTCCAAGCTTCTAGCCTTGTAGAATAAAGGTTTGAGAAGGTTTTGGAGAATCTGGAGGAGTTTTAATGGTGGGAATCCATGGAAATGGGAAGGGCTTGAAGAGGGTCTCTTTTAGGGTTTATGGAGGCTTCCAAATGAAGAAGAAGATGGTTTAATAGCTCATTATTACCAGCCAATATAGGAGCCCTAAAATCTCCTCAAAAATATCCATTTTACCCTTTCAAGTCATCATGAACACTCTCCTAATTAAAGTGTTAATTGTGCTCAAAGTGTGGGATTAATTTCTAGTCTAAACCAAGCCTAACATGACTTAAATGAGGTTAGTTGTGTTCATTCTAGGTTGTGGGCTCAAGTGGTCATGTCTAGTATAATTGGGTTCACAAAGTTAAGGTTCAATTAATAAGCTAAACTAACTATATATGAAAATTCACAATAATTTATTTAAATAAATATTCAAGCAATATAAATAATATAAATTTACAAAAATAACCCTATCTAGAATTATGGCAGTGACTATATATATATATATATATATATATATATATATATATATATATATATATATATATATATTGGCCCTAATCAAATTTCTATTATCCCTACTGGGATAAGCCCAAAACTCAAAATCTATTTCTTTTTTTTTTCTCCTTTTTTTTACTAAGAAGCCCACTAAATTGGGCTGCCAACCGGCCAAGCAGGCAGGCAAATCTCTAAATTATTAGTCCGCAAATTGTTTGGAGGGGGTAGTTCTGTTGTCGATCACGAACACCCCAATCCCTAAAATAGGAACGAAAGGGGGGGGGGGAGAGAGAGAGCTGTGATGCTCATATATTAACTCCCTAAATCCCTACTTATTTCAACAAAGTAGTAAGAGAAGAAGAAAAAAAGGAGAAGAGTGGGAGAGACAGGTGAGGCGCTCACCAGAGCTGCGTTGGCGCCGGGCTCACGCCGACGGGGGCGTAGGCGTGGAGCGCCGGCACTGGGTCGACGAAGGGAGGCAGCGCCTGTTAGAATTTATTGTGCCCTGTCGATTCACGAGATGAAGAACATAAATAAAATTGCAGAAGCGTACCTGAATTCATTGCTAGGCTTGATGGATCTTGAGGCGGTCGTCCTTTTATGGGGTTCAATCTTCCAACCTGCTACAACCCTTAATGACAAAGGTGAATCCGAATCCTTTGTCCCTCTCTTTCTGTTGATGGGGATGCAGAAGAGAAAAGAGAGAACATTCTCTTTGGTGGCCGTATAAGTTGGGGACCATAACCCTAATGAATACACATATATATAGATATGTGTGTTGTGATATTTCTAATTTGGCCCCTCATCAAATTAGAATTATCTCCGGTATCTACATATTAATTTCATGACAATTATACCCTTAAGCCAATTTCCAAATAGACCACTTTAATTTGGCTTAATTATTTAGATAGTCCAAACACAATTAATTTTACATGTGTGGCCCCATAATTATTGAATAATTCCATCAATCTCCCACTGGGCCACATTTGTGACGTTATAATTGTGTTAACCTTAGTGAGCTCATAAATTGCTATCTTAATCCTTAGGATATATCCGGACAGTCTCGTCCATTAACCATATCAACATAGGATCAAAGCGGCCTTCGTCACATATAGCGTAACTAAACCATCAATGGTCACATATACCAATATAGCTAAACGACATAGATCAATCATGGATGCGTAGCATGGAAATTACACGCAATGTGATCAATACATGTCTATTTCCAACTGGTCCTCCTTAACTTTAATGAGATCAATACTTTAACATAATGAAAACAGAATGAACAGAATTTCATATATCTGATCAGATAAATATCCAAAATACTTTAATATAAATGTGTCCAAAACCAAATAGCACCCAAATACATAAAATACAAACTCCCACTATATTGCCATATTCTTAATTAACACCCATTTGAGCAGTATGCTCATGAAAGACCCTGGGTGATAATGCTTTTGTGAGCGGATCCGCTAATCATGGAGTTTGTCCTAATGTGCTGTATGGACACTTAAACCATTCTGAATTCTTTCCTTCACAACTAGAAACTTTATGTCAATATCCTTTGACTCATACAAGTTTATGTTGTTATTAGAATACAGTACTGCTGATTTATTGTCACACCATAATTTCATGTGGTCTTTAATACCGTACTGTAGGTGCAGATTGTGACAATTTCGCAACCATATTTCCTGAATAGATACCCCACAACATGTTATAAACCTTGCTTTCATGGGGAAGAAATTATGAGTGTATGTTTGACACTTATCTAAAATATACCTCCATTAGTCAGCATAACCTGATGTGGATCTCCTGCTGTGTTGGCATCCAACAAAATCGGAGTCGGAATACCTTATGATCTCCAGAATTATCCGATCTCCTACAAAGAGCATATAATTTCTTGTTCTCTATTAATTACTTAAGTAGTTTGGCTGCTATCCAATGATCCATCCATATTTGCTTAAATATCTGCCTAACATCCTAATATGTACGCAATATCCTGACGCGTACATACTTGAGCATACATTAGACTCCCTACAACTGATCATGGAGGAAAAATCTATTGTATTTTCTTAATTTAAAGGCTAACCTTAGGGCACTTGATTGAGACCGAATTTGTCTCCTTTAACGAGAGGTGTCACCTTGTTTGCATTGAATACTTTAATCAATATACAAAACCAGAAAATTACTCATACTCCCACTGAACTTGTGATACACAATATCTTCGTTAGTGTTTATTTCAAAACCAAAAGAGATAATCACTTGGTAAAACTTAAAGTATTTTTGACGAGAAATCTGCTTGAGTCCATAAATAGATTTTGTCAGTTCGAACCATATTCTTTGGGTCTTCTGACACAAAAATTTTTGGTTGCACCATATAAATTATTTCGTCAATGTTACCATTGAGAAATACCGTTTTGACATCCATTTGATGTAACTCAATATTAAAATTTACAACAAGTACTATGATTGTTTAAAAGAGTCTTTTAAAGAAATCAAAGAAAAGTCTCTTTTAAAAAAACAATCCCTTCCTCTTCTCTTGAGGTTGTTGAGTTTGTTCCTAAAAAACAATTACCTTATCTTGAATGGGGGGTGCCTTTATGTTGTCTTGTTGAGGTAGCTCAACATCGACTTATAGAGGTAATTCGACATTGTCTTATTGAGGCTCCGAATTCACTTCTTGATCAATGACAGGTGTAGAATCTTGCACATCGTCAAAAGTGATAGTAGGAATCGCAATCGATTCCTCCTCAAAGACAATGTCATTGACTTTATTTCTCCCCCAAACTCAACATCCTCAAAAAATATTACACTTCTCGTCTAAAAAAATTCTTTATTTTTGTGTTTAGTACCACGTGGTTCCATATGCAAGGTTTCTTTATAGGACGCAATAGTTTCAAGTGATAAAACATGTCACGAACATTTAAAAAAAATAATACCAACATTATTTTGAATTTAAAGATAGATCAAACTTTATTGTTCCCAAATGAACAATGATAAATAAGATTGTCAAACAAGAAAACTGAAATAAATTTCGTCTAATAGACGGTACAATAAAAGCTTTAGATAAAATTGTCTATCAAATTCAATAATAACTAATAAAAATTTGTCCTATTGCATCCACTTCTACCGACTTGCCGTTTCCCACGTAGATGTGTCTTTCACCATCAATTGACTTTCGGTAGATCTGGCAACCCTGCATAGAAATACTGATGTGAGTAGTTGCACCAAAATCTAATCACCATGTGTTTCTTAATACTGAAGCTAAATCATACCAAATTAAGAAATGTACCTTTTTTACACGCCATGCGTGGTACTTTGTACATTCCTTCTTTACGTGCCCCGGCTTGCCACAAAAGAAACAACCATTAGCCTCAGTTTATTGTTTCTTTTGCACTGGACCCTTAGTAGCTTCTGTATTCTTTCGCTTAGTGCCCTTATACTTGTCTTTAGGGGTAGTAGCCAAATTAGCACTTTCAGTTTTATCTTGCTTCAATCTCTCTTCTTCTTGTACACAGTACGAAATGAGCTCATTTAGAGTCCATTTTTCCTTTTGACAGTTGTAACTGACCTTGAACTGATTGTACTGTGTAGGAAGTGAGAGCAATACCAAATAAATGAGCAAGTCATCCGACAAGTCGAGCTTAAGTGCCTTAAATTTTGAAGCAATATGAGACATCTCCATGATGTACTCCCTTATGTTACCTTTGCCTTTATACTTCATGGTAATCAAGCGCAACAAAAGTGTGCTTGTTTCCGCCTTATCATTCTTTGCAAATCGCTTCTCGATTTCAGCAAGGAATTGTTTGGCATTAGTAACCTCATCAGATACTGCACCCCTGAATGCCTCTAGAATACCGCATTTTATGATCATTAGACTCATGCGGTTTGAGCGTTCCCACTTCTCGAAGTTCGCTCTATCATCAGATGAACTGTCATCCTTAGGAGTAGTGGGACGCTCAATCCTAAGTGCAAGGTCTAAATCCATGCAGCCGAGAACAATATATATGTTCTCTTTCCAGTCCTTGAAGTTTGTCCCGTTAAGCATTGGAATTGAGTTCAGATTTAGCAGATATTGTAGCAACACTAGCTGAAAGGAGAACAAAAAATAAATAAACAAATATGCTCTAATTAATAACCAAAGAATAAAAGATAGTCAAACAAATTCAAATAATGGTGAACCCTATCTCAAGATACCTAATGCATCATTAATATCAAGTCTTTGGACAGTGATATTAACTGCAAGTGGTACTCTTGGTGTAGTGATCAAATGTTGACAATAAGTCATGTCAAATAGTAAGCCTATCTTTGGATCGGGTTATTATTCACATGTAAATCGTATAATTGTCACACATTTATCACCACAAGTATGTGTACAATTCGGCCAAGTATTAACCTTCCTTTAGGCCGGCTAATCCGCGTGAATATACACACACAAACATCCAACATCCTCATAGACCATCTACACAAGAGAGGTCACTTTGGCGACATCTTGTTTCAATGAGTCTACTTAGAATATTGGACAACTATTGCTAGTCATAAAAGGCACCAAAAATTTGAATGTTGACTAAATTTTACAAAACTGAATTGTATCCAAATCTTTATACTTATTTAAATTAAATAATCATAAATCCTTATGTACATGCATATTCATAAGATTATTACTCAAATAAAGTAATCAAAAGCATAATCATGAATTTTAATTTGACAAAATTGGATATTATCACTATAACAAAATTCATGAAATAATCTGCGGAGGATATGCATCCAAATATAATATCAAATAATGCATAAGGATTACTTTAAATAGAATAATCTATAGAAGACCAAATATATGCGTTAACAGATTACATAAAATAATCTATAAATATTATACCAAAATTGATCTACTAAAGATAAAAAAATAATCTAACAGTTTTCATTGACCGAATCATGTAATTATGCCCAAAAGATATTAATCTAATCATAAACATGTTACTGGATTGCAATGACAATAATTCAAAGATTGAAAAGAGAGCACTTCACCTGAGAGAGCACAATGCCCAATCATTTTCTAGAAACAGATGGTGAACCGTGCCACCAACAAAAGAACAATAATGCTGATTCTTACTGCTCGAAGCCTTAAGGACAATAGGATATAACACTCATTTGAGTTCAATGATAGGAAGAGTACAAATTGTAACAGGTCATACATAAGTTCCCAAAGCAACAGGAAAAAAAAAGGTAAATAGCATATATTAGCACCTACTAATGAAAAATTGACCACAAATGGTGTTCCACTTCCCTAGCGGAGAACTGTTATTTCTGATATTGTTGAAATCATTAGTTTCTAATAGAAGGTATTGAAAAATCATCTGATTTTGATATGCATGAATATAGCCTTGTCACCTAATGCCTTTGCAAAATATTATATCCAGGATGGTTCAAAATAAAGATTGAACCTATGGCCGACTCGGCAATAATTAAAGTTTGCTAAAGTTTGCAAAATATTATATCCAGGATGTTAAAATTTGCCCTATGGCCATGGACTCTCGCCCATTGATTCCCGAAACACTGATTTATGCATGACATTCAAACCAATCAACGTATAAAAACACAGATCAATCCATATGGTGATGAATCCCAAATAAGCTCTGTTGCTTATTGATTAAACTCGAAACAATCAACAATAACAAATTAACACAGAACATTCGGAACCCACAATCGGAACCCTAAATTAAATTAGATGGAACGAACTAGGGTTCTGAATCCAACAAAAATTAAATTATAAAACTTCGATCTCATAAATCAAACAGGTAGGCTCTGATACCACTTGTTAGATTTTATTGTGCCCTGTCGATTCACGAGATGAAGAACATAAATAAAATTGCAGAAGCGTACCTGAATCCATTGCTAGGCTTGATGGATCTTGAGACGGTCGTCCTTTTATGGGGTTCGATCTTCCAACTTGCTACGACCCTTAATGACAAAGGTGAATCTGAATCCTTTGTCCCTCTCTTTCTGTTGATGGGGATGCAGAAGAGAAAGAGAGAACATTCTCTTTGGTGGCCGTATAAGTTGGGGACCATAACCCTAATGAATACACATATATAGATATGTGTGTTGTGATATTTCTAATTTGGCCCCTCGTCAAATTAGAATTATCTCCGATATCTACACATTAATTTCATGACAATTATATCCTTAAGCCAATTTCCAAATAGACCACTTTAATTTGGCTTAATTATTTAGATAGCCCAAACACAATTAATTTTACATATGTGGCCCCATAATTATTGAATAATTCCAACACGCGCCGAGAGAGGAGGGAAGGTCGGCGCTGGTGGGGACTCGCGCCGTGGTTCGAGCGGGGCGGCTGCTGGCCTGGGTGTGAGACGGAGCGGGGAGCTGGCGGAGGAGATCCAGGGAGGAGCAATGGTACGACGAGTGAGTGGCATCTTCCTCTTTCTCTTTGCGTGGTGGTTTTAGTTTTTGTGGTGGTGGTTTTGGTTGTGATGGTGTGGGATTGGTGACGGTGGTGGGGTACCCATGGTGGTGCATGGCAGAGACAGGGTGGTCGTGTTGGATCGGAAAAGAGTGTGTTGGCAATGGTGTGCATAGCTGGAAGTAGGTTATGTGAGGGAAGGTCGGTGATGGTGTTGGGCGGTGTTAGGAGGTGGTAGTGGAGTTGTGAGCATAGGAGCAGCGGGGATGGAGGTGCCAGTGGTGGTGGTTGTGTTGGACGAGCAGTCAGAGGTGGCAATGGCTTAGGCAACATTGGTGGTCGGTTAGGCAGGGGAAGAGTAGCTGGGGAGTGGCGGCTGATGTGTGGAGTGTAGAAGTTAGGATTTGCTTCTGTACAATATTGGGAGTCCCCAATATTTATTGGGTAGGGTAGGAAATCGTAATGGCAAAAATGTAATTATATAGTAGTAGAAAAATTAGTGAAAATTACTAACAACTAACCTGGCACTAACCACTAATAATTAGTAACAAAAGTGTATTTAGTTAAAAATAATATTTTGACGAGTCATTTTCTTATATAAAAATAAATATTTATAACTTATAGATTTTTTCGAAATGGACAGGAATTTATTTGGGATAAACACCCTATAATATATTTTTCTCGAAACCAATGACCCAATAAAATATCGATAGCAAATTACGATCGAAATATATTTTATATTAAAAATTCACAATTTTCAAAGATTTGTGAAAGTTCAGAAAAGAAAATAGAAATTTAAAATATTAAAAAAAATTAAAAGTTGGGTTAACGGAGGTTACAAATACCATCCTTAAAGAAATTTTGTCTTCAAAATTTAAGGTTGGCAAATGGATCAAAACACGATAGAGAGTTTAGTCAATAACATAGGCACACGATCAAAGAACGATGGCTTTGACACGATCAAGATAATCAATTCGAAATAAACTCAAGTCATTTAGTCACAGCTAGGAGAATCGAAGTTAGAATTCAAATTCAAGTATAGAATGATTCAGATGAAAACCAAATTTTTGGTCGCATAGGCATGATCAAGATTAAAACTTAGTTATGACCAAAGATAAAATTTAGGCATAATCAAGATTCGAAGTCAAGGTATTAGAAGTATGATTTGGAAATAAATTTAAGCTATTTAAGCACGAAGTCACGACTAGGAGAATCAAAATTATTCAGTTACGATCAAGTTAGAATCAAATCCAAGTATAGAACGATTAATAGGGTATTGGCTCGATAAACTAGATTAAAGTTGTTAGGCACGATCTAGTACAGAAACGATGCAATTTTCATCATTTAGAATAATCAAATGTTTGGCATGATCAATTTTTCAAATCAAGGCTCGGGCGTGCTTGAAATGATTAAAATCATTTCAGCATGATCTAGGATAAAGCTATGAAGAAGATTAAAACCTAGGCACGATTAGGAATGAAATCTGAGCACGAGCCACTATAGAATCAAAATTTAGGCACGATATAAAATTTATTTTGACATGATCACGCCCAAATTCTGACAAGACTAAGTTTGTAACAGATAGTCATGATCAAGGATCAAAAAATTTAGGCACGATTTAGTGGTAAAATTAATATGTATAGTAACAATCATTAAAATTACGATCGTTGGAAATCAAGATCGTTTAGTCGTGCCGGGTCATCTAGGCATGACCAAACATAAAAATTCAGGTATAATCAGTATGAAATCCAATCATGGTCAGAACATAATTTAGACATTATTGAGAATTTAAATCGAAGTTTTATACACGAGCGATAATGGTACTGAAATCTAAACACGATGAGAATTAAAGTTCGATACGATCAAGGATAAGATCAATTCTAATCTTGATTAAAGCAGGATCAGACGCGACGAAGTATATGATCGAAGTCTGAGCACATGCAACAAGGATTGAAATCCAAGTCACTGTTGAATTTTTTAAATCGTTTGAGTATAGTCAAGAACCAAGAATGTCGGCACGATAAAGAAGATGACCAAAAATCGATTGGTCACGATTAAAAGGACCAAAATTTAATGTGATTAAAAACGTAAGGATCAATTCAAGGATAGGGGAATCAAATTTCTCCTATTAGGATAGGAAACAAAAGGTTGGATTTGCAGAAGGAAGTCGAGGCAATCATCTCACTCTACTTCGACTACCTCCAAGTTCATCCGGTCATCATTTCCAATTATACTTTTATCTTACAAGCCGAGACGTACCACTACAAAATCGTGATCTTCAATCACAAAAATCAACCCTGATATGACTACTACCAAAAATACAAAAATTTCAGTCATGAAGATTGAACCTTCTACAAATACTATAGGCTAGACCTTTATTCCACTAATAAGACGTACTCCTTGTTATACTCCTCAATTAGCCCATTATCAACTTATTCATCTTGAAGTCCAAATTTCTCTATCTTGTCTTTAACTTAGATCTGAAATCCTTGAATCAGGGTTTATAGAAATCCTTGAACATTTGTTCAAATTATACCCTCATATTACTCAAGGTCTAATGCCACCATTACCATTAAAATTTATTCTTAATTATTTTAAAAATCAACCTTCATATTTCTTTCAACTTATACCTTCAAGTATTATCCTTCTTAAAATTTAGAATTCCCATATAGTCTCTAAATTTTCCTGTAATTCAAAAATCTTGTGTCCTACCAGTTCTCAATCATTCTCCTACCAATCCTTTACTCAATCTCGTATCACCACCGTATGCGGTTATAATCTCTTCTCCATTATTTAGATTCTAAAATTTATGTAAAACCCCTCAAAATTAAAAGAATATTTAATTCAGTTAAATATATTATTTGAATTTTTATTTATTTCTAATTAATTTCTATCCTATTTTTATTATAAAAAGGGCCTTAGTCATGATTGAGTTTGATTAATGTGCAAGTTGACTAGAAAGTATGGCATACCTAGTGTAGTCAGGTGTTTTAACTAGCATACTAGTCATGATAGGGATGTTATAGTCATATTTTAGTCTCTTTCATGTTAACAAATCAAGTTGTGGCCCAAGTCATATTTTGATTGATTACTTAATTAGTTAATATAAGCCTTTATGATTTTTTAGGTGACCCGGTTGCACTAAACCTTCCCAAACTTTTTTCAAGCCAAAACCAAACCTATGTAGGCATGTTGGGCTTTAAAATACATTTAATATATTATATAATATATATATATATATATATATATATATATTCAGATATTTGGATTTATATTTATATATAGATCTAATTAGTTCTATATTAGGAAATACCTATTTAAATTCTTAGTCAATCAATTAGACAACTCACCAACAACCCAAACAAATCAAGTGGGGCCCCCATGACGAAGTATTCGGCCATAAATTTTCTCCCCCTTGGCCGACCCCCTAGAAATAGGTTTCATAATAATACTACATGCATGTATACCCAAAGGCCAATATATAAACCAACTCTTATCAAAACCCAAACCCTAATTTTCTTCTCCCCTCCTCTCGGCCGACCACAACCTCCTCCCCCTCTCCAATTTTGGCAGCACCCATAGCCATCAAACCCCTCCATCTTCATACCCTCCATTGAACACCCTCTCCTCCATCAAAGAAACTCATCCTTTCATTCTCCTTTCATCCAAACTCCACCAAACAAACCCTAGAAACCCCATCTTCCTCATCCAGCCATCTAGATCCATTTCCAACACCTTCAAACCCATCAAGAAAGTTGAGATTTTTAGCAAGGAGGAGTCACCACAACCCATCTAGCAAAGAATTTCGGTAAAGAACCCAACTTTTTTAATCTCAAACCCATGTTATAAGTTATGTTCGAAATTTGATATTAAATCAGTAAAAATTAAATTTTTATGTCTTTTGTTTTGTATTTTCATCTCTAAAAATTTTATGTTTAATAGTGGTAAAATTCATGTTACAGTAGAATTTATTTTAGCTCGTTGTGAAGGATTTATATGAAATTGATAAAAATTTTAGAAATTGAACTTTATGTAGGTTAATATGTGGGAAATATGATTTAAAGTATTTTCCATGATTTTATCAACTCATATCTGATCGAAAAAAATATGGATTGAAACTAGCTTTTTCGAGTAATCTGCTAGCCTTGAATATCCAAAAATTGTAGAATAAGTTAATCCTTGTGCTCATGAGTAAATTTTTAGTAATAATTGATATTAGTTATTTTTTAAATTATTATTTATTATATTTAAGTCATATTGAGTAATTGACGAGTTCCAGACAAATTTTGGATAGACTAGCTGACATAGAAGTCTACTAGCCATATAATTTCTTTAGAATTTTAAATCTAGAAATTCAGAGTTAATTCTATATAAAATAGTTTAAATATTATTTTTATGAATTTTGAGATGATTTTTATGGGTGCTATTGAAGTAGGGGCATAATCGACAATTTGGAAGTCGAAAATCCTAAAACTATGTTTCGATGTCCCGTGGAACATATGTGTGTTGTGAATGAATCTAAATCATTCCATGAGAGATTTGAATATAGTTAATGTGGTTTAAAATATTAACTTATCTAATTAAGTCATATTATAAGTTTTATGATTAATTACTTAAACTAGTTAAATAATTATTTAGGAGCAGTTGGATTCCGGAGGCGTGAACACGGGAGCGACCCTTCATATTCACACCGTGGAATCATGCAAGTGCACCTTGATATTGTTCAGTTCCTGTTCTATTTTGTCCTTTATTTCTTGTTATCTATTTATTGTGTTGGACCTTAGGAGTTATATCAATACGGGCTTCCAGATTACATTTGGGTGCATTCAACAGATAAGTTGTCTAGTATTGATATATAGAGCCTGCATGAGATCTATGGTTTTATTTCCATTGAGACCTGTAGGATACGACACGTGATTGACACATATATTACCCTGTTACCCGAGATTGATTATCTGAGATACCGGATTCCCTGATACTTGCATGATAGGATTGGTTGTGTCATTTTATCTTTTTTTAGATGTGTCATTTGGTTGCCGTCTAGATAGAGGTCAGAACAATATGTTGTAGTTGCAACTTATTGGTTCTTGAGAGTTGAGGACAGTTATTACTTGTGCAGGCCATGTTGTGCACATACACTTTATATATATGTATATATATTTATTCGGAGAGGAGCCCTCTTTCCTGAGTTACAGCTTCTCTTAGTTATCGTTGAGACACCGACACGGCGCTACGACTATATGTAAATTCCTGCCATGTTGCATTTACTTTGGAGATATCTGCGTTTGTAAATGTTGTCCTTAAAGCGTCACGTCAGTTTGGTTTAGTCACCCCGAGATACTTTCATTTACTCTACTTTAGCTTGTATATTATGTGCCTTGCTATGTTTCCTGAGGACTTGATTATTCTCCAGATATAGCTGACGAGATCTTTCCTGAGGAGTACATGCCGGGAGTCTGTTCTTTTTTTGCACAAGCTACGGAAGACGTGGTCGATCCGGAGTAGTTCTTCATTGTTGGCTATATTTATTTTTGTTAGAGCAGTGGACTTGTAGTGACTACTTTTACATTTTTCATCTATGACTTGTATTGATCATTTATTTTGCTGAGACTTGTATCCATGGGTTTTCCATGCGACTTTTATATTCCTATTTGACCTTATTCTAGTTCCTTTATTCAACATGATATGTCTTGATACTATTCTATAATTTTTTGTTTCTGTAGATGAGTATAGTTTATGTACCTGCCATGTGATTATTTTATAGCTTAAGATATTTTTTATTGGTCCATTAAATTAGGTATACCTATGGAATGTGTCTGCTGGCATACCGCGTGTTCTAGTCCTTATGAATTTTGGGACTGGGACATGACATATTTTTGTGGTAGCCCATGCAGGTCAATAAAAAAATTATATCAGTTATGTAACCATCACATTTTTAATTTATGGATATTTTAGTCATTATGTATTTATTTAAATTTTTTTATTAATTTATTATTAATGTGATGCTTGTAGCTTGATTGGTGTTTTGAGTAGTATAAGGTGGTTTTACCTTAGTCACCCTTCATTAAGAGCCTAATATGATAATTAGAATTATTTGTTGACCTATAGAATTAATTTTAGAATTTATTTCATTTTTGGCTTTGAATTAATGATTTAAAGTCATTTTTACATAGGTCTTTTTAACCCTTTTTGACATGGGCCTTTTAGCAACTCATGGAGTGCTTGGCCCATGTGAAAACCCTAACTCTAACACCCCTAGCATGGCCGGCCACTAGCAGCCCCCCCTCTCTCATTTGTAGAAACTCATAGCCTCCATAAAGCAAACCCTAATTTCCTTTTCTCCAAAACCCCTAGATTTCTCATCCGGAGTCCGTTTCACCTCAAACGAATTCCGTTGCGCTCGTTAGAAAGAGGAGAATATTTTGGAGTACTACTAGCAAGGAGGAGGAGGAGGCATTTGCTTGGAAGAAATTGGTCGACAAAGCGCTCGGAGAATTCCTTTTATTGAGATTCCGATTCTCAAAAGGTAAAATCCGATCTACCTTTGTTTCTCCTGAATTTTCTTCATTATTGCATCCATATAGGCACCCTCGATCTGTGTAAGAAGTTTGGTAGGGATTTTGGTTTCGTTTGATAGCGGTATCGGACACGTATCGGTCTTATGTTGCACGTGTTCGGCAAAAGGCCACTTAGAACTGAAAGGGGTTAATTTTCGATTATGTTTTCACGAAATCCTTCCTTATATGATTTGTAACAAATTTCGTGAAGACGGATCAAAAATCGACAATATTTCGGCATCCAAACGGACACGGACACGCGTGCACGAGATCCCGTGCACGGTCCCGTGCACGCCCTGCTGTCTGTGCGTCATAACTCGACGCACAGAGCTCCGTCTCGCGTAAAATATTATGACCACGTAAGGTCAACCTCTGCCCACATGTCCGTAAAATTTTACGACGTTTCGTCGAGCGAGCGCGAAGAAATCTTGCGTGCACTAGTCGGCTGAACTGTACACTCAGGCTGAAATTTGCCGCTGACACGGCCTTCGTACGCGGACACGACGCATCGAGGACCCATTCCAGGAGCACGAACACGTAGCCCTATACCTAGACTACCCAGGGACCCGATCCCGAGTTGCAGCGTGGCTCGGATCGCGAGCTACGAAGCTCGACACGTGCCCACGAGCACACACGCACGTGCAGGCCGTGCGGCTGTTCGCGAGTCGCTGCATCATGTAGGCACGACGTGGTGTCATGTCAGTGTGTCCTAGCCCTACACCGGGACCCTACCTAGCCGTGTGCACGAGCACGAGGCTTCTCATTGAGTGTGCAGCGCTCAATCGAGCGATATACGCGTTCTTGACACGCGAAATCGATTTTCCCGATACGTATTCTCTGGACACGACACGGACACGATTTTAACTCCGTGAGTGCCCGAGCACGTCAGTATGTCGAGACTAACATGCTTGCCGAGTTTTGTGATTTATTATTGTAACGCCCCAGTCCCAAAATACGTAGGACTAAGTACATAGACATGCCAGCTGTAGATATACGAAAAATACTCCAATGTATGAATCCTCGTATAAATACATAAGCTGTAAAATGTAGAGAACCAAGACATGCTAAATCTCATCCACAAATATATAATAAAATAAAGATAGAATCAACTTGAATAGTTATGGAACAATCGTTGGACGGAGACAAAGTCCACTACCAACTACCTCAATAAAATAAATGTACAAGGAGACGATCGACAAAATGATAAAACGAACCAAGATCAATCATCTTCGAGAAATGGAGAAGATCACGGCCTTGGCTAGAACACCTGCAGAAAACATGAACACACACCTGGGGAAAAACCAGGTCCTCAGAGGGACGTAACAAGACACATAATATCATACCATAACTGAATAGTAAGAGCTCAATAGAAAATATACATGCGTAAAGGTTCCTAACCATTCTATGTGATATACACTTTGAGAAGACAACATTCTACGCAGGAGCTTAGGTGTTCAGCATAGATGGAGAGAGAGTGGTAGTAGGTAGCGCTCATAAGAGACACTATCGACCATGGGCAGAAAGTAGCTCTCATACGAGAACTATCGGCCCCGGGGCAGTAAGTAGCGCTCATACGAGACACTATCGGCCCAAATCTATGTGTGTACTGAACATGTAGCCCCTACGCTAATAACTGTCTCCCTCCCTCCCCATGATACTACACATGTGTCGACTCCACGACACTGTTCAATCCTTAATAACTGCCAAGTCTTCTACATAATCTATTAACAGTTATATCCTAACGCACGACCTGTACGCACCGATGTATGGTCGGTACGCAAGTCCGTATCTATATGCGACTCACAACTCACACACAACCCGTGGCACATCGTGACAGTTTATGAGATGCACTAAACATACGGTGGTCCCTTAACTCTAAGCCAATTGCATAAAATATAATAATTTACATATATATATAATTTTGAAAGAACAACATAAAGAAAAAGCATGCATGATATTGAGCAAGAAATTTAAACAGTAAAGGCAAGGTGTCTTGCCTGGTATTTGTGCGGTGTTCAAGGAGTCCCAGTAGTCCAATAGTCATGGTAGATATGTAACAGTCACAAAAATAGAAATAATAGGTTAGTTATGATCATGATTTACAATCGATGAAATTTATGCGAATAATTATTTACATATAGTAATTTTGGAAAATACGTATGATACTTGAAACCATATTTACTAGTAAATAATTTTTGACAATTATTCGAAATGTAAAATCAATTTAGGCTAAAACTATAGAATTTACCAAAATTTGGTTTGTATTTTAATAGTAAAATAATTTATACAAATATTTGAAAATACTAAAAATCATTTATAATTTTTGAACTACCCTTCTTATTAGTTAAAATATAATAATTTTCAAAATAAATTATATTTAAAATAGCTATAGTTATATAATATTTATATAAAATAAATAGTAATACTATAAGTAAGAAAATAATAATAACAATGATAATAATAATACTAATAATAATAATAACAATAATGATGATAAAATAAAAAAATATATAATAATAATAATAATGAAAACTCTGTTAATATCTACTCTTCCCCCCCAATTAACAGTAGAGAGAGATAGGAAAAAAAGTAGAGATCGAAAGGAAGTAGGGAAGAGGGTTTTGTACTTACAGAGAGAGAGTGCGGGAAGAAAAACGGCGTCGACGCCGTGGTCGGAGCGGGTCGCTCGGCGCTCGGCGGCGGCAAAAAACTGCGGTAGAGGCGGCGGATTTGGCGCACGGTGCAGCAGAAGAAGTGATCGGCGGAGAACTCGCGGCGTGGCAGTGCTCGGGAAGGAGAGGGCGGCTCGCGGAGACGCCGGAGGGAGGCTGCGCGGATCCTCGGAGGACGTACTCACGGGGACAGGCGAGACGGCTGGGCGACCTCTCCGGCGAGAAGGGACCGCACGGAGGAGTGGTGGAAGGGTTCGCCGTTCGGTCGGCGGAGGGCGACCTCTCCGGCGCGAGGGGAAACGATGGACTCACGCACAACTCGATGTCGGAGGAAGTTCGAGGCGGGCGGCTAACACCGGTGGTTGGAATGGCCTAGGTGCGGAGGTGGCACTCACAGCCGGGAGTGCCAGGGTCGGGCGGCCCCGGTTTCGACAGATCCGGCTGATGGGGTTTGTGGCGGTCGCCGCGGACACGGACGACGTTCAGCGGAACCACGGACAGTTAAGGTTCCTGGCTCTTTTCTTAGTTATTTCTGGGCGTGTGGTCGCTATTGTCGGCGACGGTGGTGGTTTGTGGCCGGATGTGGCCGAGTGAGGACGTGGCCTGCAGTGGTGATGACGGTGATGGTGGGTTTGCAGGGCGATCGATGGACGGGTTGGCTGGGACAGAAAAGCGGAAAGGAGGGGCGATAGCAGTGGTGATGGACGGGAGTTGGCCGGGATCAGGCGGCGGAGTTCTGTTGGTGGTGGCGATGATGGCGGAATTCGGGATGGTTGCTGTAATAGGCGTAGGATTTGTTTGTGTCGGGATTGTCGACACGGAGATAAATGTATGTGTAGATGATGGAATAAGAAGCTGGGCACAAACATGATGCACATATGTGGATGGTGGATGAGTACCTCTCCTTTTATAGGAAGTGGGAATTCCCATTAGGATAAGGATTAGGATTAATTTAAAACCCCGTAGATAATAATATATTAAAATAAATTTGGTTTAAACTTATTTTGTTCAAGTCCGAATCAAACTTAGATAAAACCCTCATTTAATTTAAATTCACATGAAATCATTTTTATTTATCAAAATTAATTCAAATATTAATAAAACAAATTCTTAAATATCTTTTTCATAATTACTAAAATATGGTAAAAATAAATTTCGAAAATCATAATATTTACTTAAATATTAAATCATAATATAGCTTTTATAAATAACAAAATGTATTAATAAACAAATTTTAAACTTCGTAAAATATCTAGAATACATTTTATATAAAACAAAATTCCTAACCACTACTTATTTTTAAAAGGCGAATAAAAATATCCTTTTATATTATATATAAAAATAAGGTTTTGGCAATAACGACAAACAGATATATTTATTTTTGGAAACTATACTTTCCATAAAAATGAAGTCTATAAATAAAATATTTTTTTGAAAATATGTACCTCGCACATATTCGCACTCGACGAGAAATACGAATCGCAAACTCGCGCGCGACGACATATGTAAAATTGTATGCGACGTATAATCACGAAGTACAAGTAAATACCAATTTATTAAAAAAAACTATGTAAAATTTTAGGGGTTTTACATCCTACCCAACTTAAAAGAATTTCGTCCTCGAAATTTAGGAATATATAGGATAGGTAGTGTTGAGGAGTTAGAAGAGTTTTGCCATAAGAAAATCAAGATTTAAATTATCGGACGAGTGAGACGATATTTAATGAAATTTTAAACGGTTAGAAGATTGGTCAATGCATGACAACCTATCAACCCTTAAATTCAATCCACGCTACCATATATCCTATAGTTGTGCAATCCTTGTAAATAGGCAGTAGCCTCCTCTTTCTCAAATTTGGACCGCTAGCTCATTATTGTCGGGTGGGTTTAATATGTTAAATCTTCGAATCCTCATCCTCTCTTTATCAATACAAAATCCTCGGAAACTTCAATTTTTTTAAGAATTGATATCTCATAAACTTACCTTTTTCGTAAAGCACTCCTTCCTTTTCTAATACTCATATAATCAATCTCGTTATAGAATGTCGTAATTCTAGAATAACTTTATCATTTACTTCCTCCAAGTTATAAATATTTTCTCAACTAAACCTCATTTCCCCTTTTTTTTGAACTTTGATCCAATACTCTTAGATTCATGATAGTGAATACCAATCCTTCTTAACTTTATATCTATTATCTCCTTAGAAATTAAATTCTTAATGCACCCAAAAATTGTAAAATCTTTCTTCCACCATTTGGTTATCACCGAAACTAATATCATTATGTCCTCATATTTTATCAAAGGCAAGTCTACATTGTCTTTATCAAGAACGTGCATTCAATATATGAATTGGTTCTTAACTCACCCAATCCTTTAGAAAATCTTTCCCTCAATATTTTGTTACCTCAAAACAAATTTTTGAAATTTGTGAAGTCTAGTTACCCTTGATCAAAACACAAAAATCCTCATTTCATCTATTTGGATTTATCGCACATTTTTACTTTATGTCCAATCTATAAGTCGTATTCGCATGATTATCTTAACCAACTATACTATTTATCCATGATGTGGGGTTTCCTAATCAAACCTTTTCTAACTAAAGGATGTCATGATCAATTTCATCTTCAAACAAGGAAATCATAAAATGAACAAAATTGCATAAACCAAGGAGGAATCAAGGTGAAATATGAGTGAAGCAATTTAATCGGAAAGGAGGAAAGTAAAGGTTGTTAATATTGCAAAAAGTTGTTATGCGTCCAAGTAAATAAATAAATAAAATAAAATAAAGGACAATGGTTAAGCAATCAAGATAAAACACAAGATTAAGCATTCAAGGAATTAAGTAGGTCACAATCAGTATCGGGTCGAAAGACTTGAGTCAAGATTTGATTTCTAACCGAAGTCATAAAGGACCATAGTATTATGGTGGGGTTTATAGTTAACCCTTTTGACTTGAAAGTCTCAGCATAAAAATAGAGTACAATGGGGCGTATTTTAGTGGCACGTGATATACCTACATGAAGGTGGGCTCGTATAGGTGTTACATATGGAATGTGTTGGAGGGAAAAGTCTTGTGTTGTGCTCCAAATATCCAAGTCACGGTAAAGGACACAAAAGAAATTAAAATAGAAAGTGGAAGTTCATGAGATAATGATTAACGCACAAATAAGTGACCAGGAGCACGAAATAAGATAATTCAGATTCTAGTAAATCAAGGTAAAATAAGTTAGAATATAGTTTTTAGAGAGAAAATAGTCTCATGGATAAGGGTATGGTCAAGGGGATGGTTCTAATCATTTCTAAGTTCCAAACAATTAGATGGTCACGATAAAAGATCTAGATTTGAGTAAATCAAAGATATGGTCACATGGGTTTCGTAGATGACTAAGTACACTTGTGTATAAGCAATATTATAATCATAGGTGGTATGGCAATCTAATGTGGAATACTTCTATCTCATTAGGGTGACCTTACTTGTTTCTTGGTCCTTCACCAATATACGATCTAATCTAAAATTTCAAGTTCCTCGAAGTTTCTCAATAAATTTTTTCAAGACACTCCGCCACAATTACCAATTATCTTAGACTGTCAAATTTAATTTAAATCTCTAATCAATCTCGAAATAGTCCTTGTATATCGCAAAACGAACATACTTTTTTTTTACCAAAATATAAATATCCATAATCAAGGCTTTAAAGTCAAATTTTAAATAACTCTATAAATCATAGATCATAAGACAAAATTTGAAAGTTGAATTTTTCCTTCAAAGTCGATATCTTCCAAAAAAATTTAAACAATTTTTTTTTTACCATCATCACTTCAAACTCAAAATCAAAATCAAATAAACTTATAATTCGTACGACTCAATTTAAAACTTCAAGTTCTCTCCCCTTCTAAACTTTCGTCTCTTTAGTTGTCTACAAAATCATAATTTAAACTCTTTAAATAATCTCGAGATAAACTTTATCATATTACAATCCAAACTTAAGTTAACCGTAAATCAAGTGTCACAATATAAAAACTCAAGATATTTCTCAGATTGATGTCATATCCCTAATAAATCATATCTATTTCACAATTTCAAAATTCATAAAAATTTTGCTTTCTCGATCTAGCTATCCTCTTGTGTATACCACCTTGTAAATTTAAAATAAAATTTCAACTATCCTTTGAAGGCGGTAATATGCTACTACTCAACTTGAAATTAACCAATCCTTAAGATCATATCTCTAGGAAAAATAAATGCCTTTATACTCAATTTTAATCTCAATGCATATTAATTGTCAGTGCAATCCATCTAGCCATGTGTTTAACCTATGGGCATATACTAGTGTAGTCATCTTACTAAACACGAAGCTAAGAATTTACGGTAGAAGGAGTCAAGCAAGATGCAATTCAAGGAGAACGAATGAGAGTTCAAAATTTGAAGTCAAGAAAGGATGTCAAATAGGTGGATGAGATTCTAGACTCTAATCCTATATTGCAGGCCCGTTCGGTACAGTCATGTGACCAAAACGAAAAACTTGACCTGCATGGGCCACCACAAAAACATGTAATACTCCAGTCCCAAAATACGTAGGACTAAGTACATAGACATGCCAGCTGTAGATATACGAAAAATACTCCAATGTATGGAATCCTCGTATAAATACATAAGCTGTAAAATATAGAAAACCAAGACATGCTAAATCTCATCCACAAATATATAATAAAATAAAGATAGAATCAACTTGAATAGTTATGGAACAATCGTTGGACAGAGACAAAGTCCACTACCAACTACCTCAATGAAATAAATGTATAAGGAGACGATCGACAAAATGATAAAACGAACCAAGATCAATCATCTTCGAGAAATGGAGAAGATCACGGCCTTGGCTAGAACACCTGCAGAAAACATGAACACACACCTGGGGAAAAACCAGGTCCTCAGAAGGACGTAACAAGACACATAATATCATGCCATAACTGAATAGTAAGAGCTCAATAGAAAATATACATGCGTAAAGGTTCCTAACCATTCTATGTGATATACACTTTGAGAAGACAACGTTCTACGCAGGAGCTTAGGTGTTCAGCATAGATGGAGAGAGAGTGGTAGTAGGTAGCGCTCATAAGAGACACTATCGACTATGGGCAGAAAGTAGCTCTCATACGAGAACTATCGGCCCCGGGGCAGTAAGTAGCGCTCATACGAGACACTATCGGCCCAAATCTATGTGTGTACTGAACATGTAGTCCCTACCTCCCCTCCCCATGATACTATACATGTGTCGACTCCTACGACACTGTTCAATCCTTAATAACTGCCAAGTCTTCTACATAATCTATTAACAGTTATATCCTAACGCACGGCCTGTACGCACCGATGTACGGTCGGTACGCAAGTCCGTATCTATATGCGACTCACAACTCACACACAACCCGTGGCACATCGTGACAGTTTATGAGATGCACTAAACATACGGTGGTCCCTTAACTCTAAGCCAATTGCATAAAATATAATAATTTGCATATATATATAATTTTGAAAGAACAACATAAAGAAAAAGCATGCATGATATTGAGCAAGAAATTTAAACAGTAAAGGCAAGGTGTCTTACCTGGTATTTGTGCGGTGTTCAAGGAGTCCCAGTAGTCCAATAGTCATGGTAGATATGTAACAGTCACAAAAATAGAAATAATGGGTTAGTTATGATCATGATTTACAATCGATGAAATTTATGCGAATAATTATTTACATATAGTAATTTTGGAAAATACGTATGTTACTTGAAACCATATTTACTAGTAAATAATTTTTGACAATTATTCGAAATGTAAAATCAATTTAGGCTAAAACTATAGAATTTACCAAAATTTGGATTTGTATTTTAATAGTAAAATAATTTATACAAATATTTGAAAATACTAAAAATAATTTATAATTTTTGAATTACCCTTCTTATTAGTTAAAATATAATAATTTTCAAAATAAATTATATTTTAAATAGCTATAGTTATATAATATTTATATAAAACAAATAGTAATACTATAAGTAAGAAAATAATAATAACAATGATAATAATAATACTACTAATAATAATAACAATAATGATGATAAAATAAAAAAATATATAATAATAATAATAACAGTAATGTATAATAATAATAATAATAATAATAATAATAATAATAATAATAATAATAATAATAATAATAATAATCATAATAATAATAATAATAATAATAATAATAATAATAATATTAATAATAATAATGAAAACTCTGTTAATATCTACTCTTCCCCCCAATTAACAGTAGAGAGAGATAGGAAAAAAATAGAGATCGAAAGGAAGTGGGGAAGAGGGTTTTGTACTTACAGAGAGAGAGTGCGGGAAGAAAAATGGCGTCGACGCCGTGGTCGGAGCGGGTCGCTCGGCGCTCGGCGGCTGGCAAAAACTGCGGTAGAGGCGGCGGATTTGGCGCACGGTACGACGGAAGAAGTGATCGGCGGAGAACTCGCGGCATGGCAGCGCTCGGGAAGGAGAGGGCGGCTCGCGGAGAAGCCGGAGGGAGGCTGCGCGGATCCTCGGCGGACGTGCTCACGGGGACAGGCAAGACGGCTGGGCGACCTCTCCGGCAAGAAGGGACCGCACGGAGGAGTGGTGGAAGGGTTCGCCGTTCGGTCGACGGAGGGCGACCTCTCCGGCGCGAGGGGAAACGATGGACTCACGTACAACTCGATGTCGGAGGAAGTTCGAGGCGGGCGGCTAACACCGGTGGCTGGAATGGCCTAGGTGCGGAGCTGGCACTCACGGCCGGGAGTGCTAGGGTCGGGCGGCCCCGGTTTCGACGGATCCGGCGATGGGGTTTATGGTGGTCGCCGCGGACACGGACGACGTTCAGCGGAACCACTGACAGTTAAGGTTCCTGTCACTCCCCGTTCTCAGAATAAAGTATTTTATACGTGTACTTCTTGAATGTACTTATTCAATATTTATCATGCATTTATTCTGTATTTAAATTCTTCAAATTTGCGCTTATTAATTTTTGTATTTTATTTTCTGCTTTTTCTTGGCTCTTGGTTCATTTCAGTTCATGGGAAATCAACTTGGTTCGGTTTGGTTCAACATGGAAAGGAATGGATGGCTTGGATTTGGTGGAGAGAATAAATGGTGGAGATCCACTTGACCTTGATATAAAAGTTCTTCTTCCACTCTCTCTCTTCATTTATTCACATTTACTCCTCCACCAAATCCTAACCCATTTAGAGAGGCAAGTACATCTTGCACACCAAGAGGGATTTCATGCATCCTCAATTATTTTTAGTTTATGTTATTCATCTTCTCTTCCTCTACAAGTTTAGGTCTTGAAGTTTTTTGTTTTCCATGGATGGTTGGGTGTAGATCTAAGTTTTGGTTTTCATAGTTTTGGTTTTCATATGTAATTTAGGGTTTTGATCTATCAAACATTGTTGTTTTCGAAATTAAGTGGTTCCATGTTGTAGAGAATTTAATTCTACTAAGTTTGGCTTTTGAAAAGTTAGATTTCGATTTATTTTGTGGAAGTTATGGCAAAAAGTATTTTGGTTCGTTCCTATATTCATCTGCAGCACGAACAGCTTGCCGCAGAAGGCGCATGTCGCAGTAGGCGCATGTTGCAATGAGGCGCATGTCGCGGAAGGCACACAACATGTCGCAGAAGGCGCATGTCGCAGTAGGCGCATGTTGCAATGAGGCACATGTCGCGGAAGGCACACAGCATGTCGCAGTAGGCGCATATCATATCGCGCATGAGCCGCATTAAGGCGCATGTCACAGTAGGCGCATGTTGCATGAGGCGCATGTCACGGTAGGCGCATATCATGTCGCAGTTGAGCCACATGAGGCGCATATTGCGATAGGCGCATATCATGTCGCGCATGAGCCGCATTAAGGCGCATGTCGCAGTAGGCGCATGTTGCATGAGGCGCATGTCGCGGTAGGCGCATATCATGTCGCAGTTGAGCCACATGAGGTGCATATCGCGGTAGGCGCATATCATGTCGCGCATGAGCCGCATTAAGGCGCATGTCGTAGTAGGCGCATGTTGCATGAGGCGCATGTCGCGATAGGCGCATATCATGTCGCAGTTGAGCCACATGAGACGCATGTCGCGGTAGGCGCATATCATGTCGTAGTTGAGCCACATGAGACGCATGTCGCAGTAGGCGCATATCATGTCACGCATGAGCCGTATTAAGGCGCATGTCATAGTAGGTGCATGTTGCATGAGACGCATGTCGCGGTAGGCGCATATCATGTCGCAGTTGAGCCACATGAGGCGCATGTCGCGGTAGGCGCATATCATGTCGCAGTTGAGCCACATGAGGCGCATGTCACGATAGGTGCATATCATGTCGCAGTTGAGCCACATGAGGCGCATATCATGTCGCAGTAGGCGCATATGGTGTCGCAATTGCATGCATGTCGCAGAATAGGCCGCATATGCATAATTTGGTTGTTTCTGACTGTTATATGTCCTAATTAACTGAATTGTGGCTAGAATTTCTTTCAACTCCCAACATGAATTTGTTGATCTTTTCCTTGGATTCAAGAATATGTTACCAAATATTTTATACTAGTTATGGACTGGACCATGCTTAATACTAATTGACCTTCATGCCTTGATACCATTGATAATAATGGGTATATTGACTAATTGATCATGCATTCCTAGTTGGAACTAAGAGACTGGCTAGTCGTCTTATTGAATGAAATGAATGAGACACGTTCATGTAATGAACTATTGTACTCGATTAGCCCATCCCAAATATTGGCATATAGGCACATGCAGGTTTCAAATTATTTATTTATCTATTTTACAAAAAGACAGCATGTGTACTTTATGGTCAAGGCATGATTACTCCATGGTTAGATTTGATTGTTGCATTACGCTATATAAGACCTATAACATAGCCGTACGGGTATCGTTGTAGAGTTGCGCATATCGTACCTCGTACGAAAGTACTCATTTGAACGACCATGATCTACGGCATGGAACTTCACGCAACGTAGAGACTATTAAGTTAAATAAAATGATGATGGCATGGAGAGAATGGATTCCCGAGTTCTTACATGGCAGCCCCCTTAGGACTATTAAGTGCCTGACGGGCCGGCTGGTTCCCACAGATACGGTAAATCTGTCATACGGGCAGGGAACGGTATCTGCTTATATTATTGTACATACTATAACAGCGGGCGTCCCGCTGGGACTCGTCTAACTATATGATTGGCGTAATTGATTGATTGGATAGACTAGCCTTGCTTGCACATAGTAAGAACTGAGGAATCCCTAATTGCATAATTCCAGGATAACTTGGGACTCACAATAGCAAGCCGTAGGAATTGATTGGCCGTTCAAAGATGATTTGTTTGTGTATTGTATCTACTCTGTTGCCTAACTAAGATGATCAGAATGTCAGGGCGTGACGGGCCAACTTCTGTCCTTGTTTGGTTGGGAGGTTGGTTCGAAGTGTCGTGATGTTATGTGAATCCTAGTGGAAGGCAGAGATCTATTATTATATTCTCTTATTACTGGTTTTAATTCCTCATATCGTGCTTTCTTGTGGTACTTGCTATTAGAGGTCTAACCTCTCTGGTTTTGCATGGCCAGATTTAGAGCCGGTTCTCGAGGACTCAGCTTACTTCCACCTCCAAGATGGTCAATACTAGAGGAATGATCGCAGGAGGACTCGAGTGAGTTCCTTACTTCCCCGCTCGTTTTGTTACTTACTTTATATTTTGCCATTTGGCACCGACATGTTAGTCGGGTTGTCTTGTACTTACCCTTACATAATTGTAATTAAGTCAGACTGCAGCTGATAACAATTGTGTATATACTTGCTATACCATCTGGCTATGTTTTGTAAAACCAGATCTCAAGAACATTTTGACTGAGCGTTTGGGACTGCCTTACTGCTTTATCTTACATGTTCTCTATTTCTGTTTCTTGTTTTGAATGATTGAGACAATAGATGTGAAATGACCATAGTAAGACTTTCATGTAGTATGCACCCCCTCGTCTGGTTAGACAGTATTGATCGTATTATACGGTATTCATCTACCCGTAATACGTAGCTGGCTGAGTCATTCCTCCGCTCTCCAGTATTCTGGTTCTGGGGCGTGACAAGGTTTTAGTGGTGGCCCATGCAGGTCTGATTTTAGACTTGTGGGGTGTTTTGATTTATAGGATGTCTCAATCATACGTATTTCCCCCTTGATCTCATAATTCGTTATTCTCAACCCTTGCTTGACATTCTGGTATCCTTTGACTTATTGATCCTTCATGTCCGGTTGTTTGATTGTTCTCTTGTCCCTTTTCTTAGGGGTACCTCGTCCGCACCTGTCAGAGCTGGACAGCAACAACATGGACAGCAACATGGACAACCTGACCCTGTTGGTCAACAACAAGGGCCGGTACTAACTCAAGAGGCCACCCAGGAAGAAGTGATAGTGGAACCAGCAGCTGAATCACAGTATCCGGACATTCCACCACCACCGACAGTTCCACCTACCCAAGTGGACACACCAGCCCTTCTGGAGATCATGAGAGGAATGATGGCTACTCAGCAACATCAGATGTTGGCCCAGCAGCGCATGCACACTCAGCTACAAGAGCAGAATGTGCTACTCAACCAAGGTTTGCAGACGGCTTTGGAAAGAGGAGCGAGGACTGATTCAGAAGCATCAGCCAGGTTTTGCAAGTACAATCCCTCGCTGTTTCGAGGGCACGGAGGATGCCATATCAGCAGATGCATGGCTTAAGGATATGGAGGCTATTCTTACGGCAGCTAAGGTACCGACAGAAGAACGTGTGGATCTGGTGAAGTTATTACTTCAGGATCTCGCACGTGATTGGTGGGAATCAGAGGAAGTGGGCATCAGACGTCCTGTAGCTTGGGACGATTTCACTACAAGATTCAAGACCAAGTACTATGGAGTTATGGCGCAGTTTGAGCTACAACAGAAGTTTATCAGCCTCAGGCAGGCTGGCAAGACTGTAGATGCTTATGCAGCGGAGTTCTGCAGATTGAGTAGATTCGCCCCAGAGATGGTAGCAACGGAGCGCCAGAGGGCTATGAGGTTTCAACAAGGGTTTCATCTTGAACTCTTGCAATTGATAGAAGGGACACAATTACCAGACTTTTGATAAGATATTGACGGCGACTCGAAGGCATGAAATCACCATTCAGAGGCTTGCGGTGAGGACTGGGGGTCAGAAGAGATCCCACAGTCAGATTGAAGGAGGAGGGGGAGCAGCGCCCCGAACAACAGTACCCTCTACTGGCATTCGTATCCTACGATATGGCGATATGAGGACCTGGCACCACCACCCAGGCAGCAGCAACAACAACAGAGGAAGAACCAGCAACCCCCGACAGGTTGCACTTATTGTGGAAAGATGGGGCACACTAGAGATGTGTGTCGGACATTGAATGGACTATGTCTGATATGTAGAAATCCAGACCATCGGGTTACCACATGTCCCATGAATTCGAGGTCAGGAGGACCAGGGCAGCAGTTTCCTGCTTTGCCAGCACCAGGGGCAGGCCAGTATCGAGGACCAGCAGTGGCAGTAAGGCTGTTGGCATAGCAGTCCGCAGGCTCAGATGTTTCGGCAGCAGGGACCGCCGATGCAGCAATACCAGCATAGACCACCCCAGCATCACCAAAGCAGGGGCCAGCAGCAGCACCAGGCTAGGCCGCAACATGGGAACCAACAAGGAGGTCGAGGGCAGGCATTCACTCTGTCCTTGGAGGAGGCATTGGCATCGGGAGATGTTGTGGCCGGTAACATTCTCGTCGCCTCATATCCTGCAGTAGCATTGTTTGATTCAGGAGCATCACACTCATTTATATCTGCATAATTTACAACACGGCTAGGAATGGTGTTCGAGGCATTGCCAGGGAGGTTGAATATACTCACTGGCAATGGGCTCGTAGGAGTTAGTAGAGTTATTCTAGCGTGTAGCGTCGTAGTTTGCGGGCATTCCTTACCTGCCCGGTTGATAGAATTTTCTGTTGGAAATTTCGACGTTATCTTAGGCATGGACTGGCTGAAAGACAGTCATGCGACAATAGATTATCGCAGTGGGAGTGTATCTTTTGATATTCCAGGCATGAAGAGGTTCACCTTAGTCAGGTCAGAGGCAACTCAGCAAGAACATGGAGTAGTAACAGCAATGGAAGAAGTTCAGATTCCGAAGGTAGTTGAAGAATTTCTAGACGTATTTCCCGAAGAACTTCCAGGTCTACCACCGGTTAGGGATATTGAGTTCAGCATAGAATTGGCACTAGAAACCAAACCAATATCAGATCGAGTTTACAGAATGGCGGATTCAGAGCAGGCCAAGGTATATCAGCACATAGAGGAATTAAAGGAGAAGAAGTTCATCCAAGCTAGCGTGTCACCATGGGCAGCACCAGTAGTACTTGTGGGGAAGAAGGATGGGTCATCCAGATTGTGCATTGACTACAGGAAGCTTAACGCGGCAACAGTGAAGAACAAGTACCCACTACCCAGGATCGACGACTTGTTTGATCAGTTGAGCAAAGCTAGAGTTTTCTCCAAGATAGATCTTCGTTCAGGGTACCATCAGGTGAGGGTTCGGAAGGAAGATATTCCCAAGACAGCATTTAGGTCGAAGTATGGGCATTATGAATTCTTAGTAATACCGTTTGGTTTGACCAATGCTCCAGCGATATTCATGGATTTGATGAATCGCATCTTTATGCCATACTTAGATCAGTTTGTCGTTGTATTTCTTGACGACATTCTTGTATATTCTGCCAGTGAAGAGGAGCATGAAGACCACCTCAGGAAAGTATTGCAGGTTCTGAGAGAGAACCAGTTGTATGCCAAGCTCAGTAAGTGTGAGTTTTGGTCGGATTCATATTTCATTTTTGGGTCATATCGTATCAAGAGCAGGAGTAGCAGTAGATCCCAAGAAGATAGAAGCAGTAGAGAGTTGGCCAGTACCCAAGACCGTAGCAGATGTGCAGAGTTTCTTGGGATTAGCAGGATATTACAGAAAGTTTGTGTCAGACTTTACAAGGCTTTCAGCACCCATGACCCGCTTGACCCGGAAGGATGTACCATTTGTTTGGTCGACAGAATGTCAGACATCATTTGAGACGTTGAAGCAGAAGTTGATATCAGCGCCTATTCTTACATTACCAGTTGGACCCGGAGGTTTTACAGTATATTGTGATGCGTCAGGTAAAGGACTTGGATGTGTCCTTATGCAGCATGGGAAGGTGATAGCATATGCATCTAGGCAGCTTCGGGACCACGAGAAGAATTACCCAACTCATGATTTGGAGTTAGCAGCAGTAGTGTTTGCTCTGAAGCTATGGAGGCATTACTTATATGGTGACCGAGTGGAGATGTACACAGATCATAAAAGTCTAAAGTACATCTTTATCCAGAAAGAGCTGAACATGAGACAGAGAAGATGGTTAGAGTTGATCAAGGATTATGACATGGAGCTTCAGTATCACCCAGGCAAGGCGAATGTGGTAGCAGACGCTCTTAGCAGGAGAGGCGGCGCATTTATGTTGACAACCCAGAAGCATATCTTAGAAGACCTTCAGGAGATGGGCATCGAAGTTATACTTCCTGGTGATGTAGGAGTTCTAACAAGTCTGCAAGTTCAATCCGACTTGGTAGGCAGGATCAAGGCAGCTCAGGCACAAGACCCAAGGATTCAGAAGCTTAGAGCAGAATGTGAGTCAGGACTCAGGAAGGAGATACAAATTCATGAAGATGGTATACTTAGGTTTGGATCACGTCTATGTGTGCCTAGTGGAGATATCAGACAGGAGGTCATGTCAGAAGCTCACAGTTCTCAGTATTCTATTCACCCTGGAGGAACCAAGATGTACCAAGATATCAAGCAGCATTTCTGGTGGAACGGGATGAAGAGAGAGATAGCTAGATTTGTTTCCCGTTGCTTTGTATGTCAGCAAGTGAAGGCAGAACAGCAGAGGCCAGCTGGATTATTGCAACCGCTTTCTATTCCGGAATGGAAATGGAAGCATATTACAATAGACTTTGTGACCGGTTTACCGAGATCACCAAGTGGTAAGGACGCTATTTGGGTGATAGTGGACCGACTTACGAAGGTGGCACACTTTCTTCCTTTCAGATTAGGGCAATCTACAGAAAAGTTGGCAGAATTGTATATGCAACAGATAGTCAGGCAGCATGGAGTCCCTGTCAGTATTGTGTCGGATCGAGATACCCGCTTTACATCACATTTTTGGAAAAGCTTACATCACAGTCTGGGTACCAAGTTAAGATTTAGCACGGCTTACCATCCGCAGACGGATGGGCAATCAGAAAGGACGATTCAGACTTTAGAAGACATGTTACGAGCTTGCACTCTAGATTTTGGAGGATCTTGGGAAAGCCACCTGCACTTAGTTGAGTTCTCGTACAACAATAGTTATCAAGCCAATATCCAGATGGCGCCATTCGAAGCACTATATGGTAAGAAGTGCAGATCACCGCTTGCATGGGATGATATCGGAAAGAGGAAAATGTTAGGCCCAGAAATGATTGTTCAGACGGTTGAAGTGGTTAAGGGAATTAGAGAGCGACTTCGAGTTGCGCAGGATCGACATCGTCATTGGACGGACCAGCATCGTAGGCCGCTAGAGTTTTCTGTTGGGGACCACGTGTTCTTGCGGATCTCACCTACCCGTGGGGTCATTAGATTTGGCGTTCATGGGAAGTTGAGTCCGCGATACGTAGGACCCTTTGTTATTCTTGATAGGATAGGCGATGTTGCTTATCGTTTATCCCTTCCACCTTCGTTACGAGAGGTGCATGATGTATTTCATGTATCTCAGTTGTGAAGGTATGTATCGGACCCAAGCCATGTCCTTGACCATTCTGAGATGGTTGTTGGTACCAATCTGTCTTACGAGGAACAGCCTGTGTCCATTTTGGACCGAAGAGAGAAGATACTCAAGAACCGAACAATTAGTCTTGTCCGTGTTGCTTGGGGTCATCACTCATTGGGAGAGTCAACGTGAGAACGTGAGGATGATATCCGATCACGGTATCCACACCTGTTTGACTTACAAGGTATATCTCTTTCTGTATACCTTGATTGTCCTAATTCTTCATGCTTATCACCTTATGGGTAGAACTACTTGATATCGTGGATTGATGAATTTACATATATAGTACTTGCTTTTTGATATGGTAAAATGATTGCTTGCTCACTAGAATTGCTTGTATTAGTTTAGCTCCGACATTTCTGTCCTGCTTTGATCTGAAATTCCGAGGACGGAATTTTTCTAAGGAGGGTAGAGATGTCACTCTCCCGCTCCCAGAATAAAGTATTTTATACGTGTACTTCTTGAATGTACTTATTCAATATTTATCATGCATTTATTCTGTATTTAAATTCTTCAAATTTGTGCTTATTAATTTTTGTATTTTATTTTCTGCTTTTTCTTGGCTCTTGGTTCATTTCGGTTCATGGGAAACCAACTTGGTTCGGTTTGGTTCAACATGGAAAGGAATGGATGGCTTGGATTTGGTGGAGAGAATGAATGGTGGAGATCCACTTGACCTTGATATAAAAGTTCTTCTTCCACTCTCTCTCTTCATTCATTCACATTTACTCCCACCAAACCTAACCCATTTGGAGAGGCAAGTACATCTTGCACACCATGAGGGATTTCATGCATCCTCAATTATTTTTAGTTTATGTTATTCATCTTCTCTTCCTCTACAAGTTTAGGTCTTGAAGTTTTTTGTTTTCCATGGATGGTTGGGTGTAGATCTAAGTTTTGGTTTTCATAGTTTTGGTTTTCATATGTAATTTAGGGTTTTGATCTATCAAACATTGTTGTTTTCGAAATTAAGTGGTTTCATGTTGTAGAGAATTTAATTCTACTAAAGTTTGGCTTTTGAAAAGTTAGATTTCGATTTATTTTATGGAAGTTATGGCAAAAAGTATTTTGGTTCGTTCCTATATTCATCTGCAGCACGAACAGCATGTCGCAGAAGGCGCATGTCGCAGTAGGCGCATGTTGCAATGAGGCGCATGTCGCGGAAGGCACACAACATGTCGCAGAAGGCGCATGTCGCAGTAGGCGCATGTTGCAATGAGGCGCATGTCGCGGAAGGCACACAGCATGTCGCAGTAGGCGCATATCATGTCGTGCATGAGCCGCATTAAGGCGCATGTCGCAGTAGGCGCATGTTGCATGAGGCGCATGTCGCGGTAGGCGCATATCATGTTGCAGTTGAGCCACATGAGGCACATGTCGCGGTAGGCGCATATCATGTCGCGCATGAGCCACATTAAGGCGCATGTCGCAGTAGGCACATGTTGCATGAGGCGCATGTCGCGGTAGGCGCATATTATGTCGCAGTTGAGCCACACGAGGCGCATGTCGCGGTAGGCGCATATCATGTCGCGCATGAGCCACATTAAGGTGCATGTCGCAGTAGGCGCATGTTGCATGAGGCGCATGTCGCGGTAGGCGTATATCATGTCGCAGTTGAGCCACATGAGGCGCATGTCGTGGTAGGCGCATATCATGTCGCAGTTGAGCCACATGAGGCGCATGTCGCAGTAGGACGCATATCATATCGCGCATGAGCCGCATTAAGGCGCATGTCGCAGTAGGCGCATGTTGTATGAGGCGCATGTCGCGGTAGGCGCATATCATGTCACAGTTGAGCCACATGAGGCACATATCGCGGTAGGCGCATATCTTGTCGCAGTTGAGCCACATGAGGCGCATGTCGCGATAGGCGCATATCATGTCGCAGTTGAGCCACATGAGGTACATATCATGTCGCAGTAGGCGCATATGGTGTCGCAGTTGCATGCATGCCGCAGAATAGGCCGCATATGCATAATTTGGTTGTTTCTGACTGTTATATGTGCCTAATTAACTGAATTGTGGCTAGAATTTCTTTCAACTCCTAACATGAATTTGTTGATCTTTTCCTTGGATTCAAGAATATGTTACCAACTATTTTATACTAGTTATGGACTGGACCAGGCTTAATACTAATTGACCTTCATGTCTTGATACCATTGATAATAATGGGTATCTTGACTAATTGATCAGTGCGTTCCTAGTTGGAACTAAGAGACTGGCTAGTCGTCTTATTGAATGAAATGAATGAGACACATTCATGTAATGAACTATTGTACTCGATTAGCCGATCCCAAATATTGGCATACAGGCACATGCAGGTTTCAAATTATTTATTTATCTATTTTACAAAAAGACAGAATGTGTACTTTATGGTCAAGGCATGATTACTCCGTGGTTAGATTTGATTGTTGCATTACGCTATGTAAGACCTATAACATAGCCGTACGGGTATCGTTGTAGAGTTGCGCATATCGTACCCCGTACGAAAGTACTCATTTGAACGACCATGATCCACGGACATGGAACTTCACGCAACGTAGAGACTATTAAGTTAAATAAAATGATGATGGCATGGAGAGAATGGATTTCCCGAGTTCTTACATGGCAGCCCCCTTGGGACTATTAAGTGCCCGACGGGCCGGCTGGTTCCCACAGATACGGTAAATCTGTCACACGGGCAGGGAACGGTATCTGCTTATATTATTGTACATGCTATAACGGCGGGCGTCCTGCTGGGACTCGTCTAACTACATGATTTGCGCAATTGATTGATTGGATAGACTAGCCTTGCTTGCACATAGTAAGAACTGAGGAATCCCTAATTGCATAATTCCAGGATAACTTGGGACTCACAATAGCAAGCCGTAGGAATTGATTGGCCGTTCAAAGATGATTTGTTTGTGTATTGTATCTACTCTGTTGCCTAACTAAGATGATCAGAATGTCAGGGCGTGACGGGCCAACTTCTGTCCTTGTTTGGTTGGGAGGTTGGTTCGAAGTATCGTGATGTTATGTGAATCCTAGTGGAAGGCAGAGATCTATTATTATATTCTCTTATTACTGGTTTTAATTCCTCATATCGTGCTTCCTTGTGGTACTTGCTATTAGAGGTCTAACCTCTCTGGTTTTGCATGGCCAGATTTAGAGCCGGTTCCCGAGGACTCAGCTTACTTCCACCTCCAAGATGGTCAATACTAGAGGAATGATCGCAGGAGGACTCGAGTGGGTTCCTTACTTTCCCGCTCGTTTTGTTACTTACTTTATATTTTGACCGTTTGGCACCGACATGTTAGTCGGGTTGTCTTGTACTTACCCTTACATAATTGTAATTAAGTCAGACTGCAGCTGATAACAATTGTGTATATACTTGCTATACCATCTGGCTATGTTTTGTAAAGCCAGATCTCAAGAACATTTTGACTGAGCGTTTGGGACGCCTTACTGCTTTATCTTACATGTTCTCTATTTCTGTTTCTTGTTTTGAATGATTGAGACAATAGATGTGAAATGACCATAGTAAGACTTTCATGTAGTTTGCATCCCCTCGTCTGGTTAGACAGCATTGATCGTATTATACGGTATTCATCTACCCGTAATACGTAGCTGGCTGAGTCATTCCCCCGCTCTCCAGTATTCTGGTTCTGGGGCGTGACAGTTCCTGGCTCTTTTTTAGTTATTTCTGGGTGTGTGTTGGCTATAGTCAGCGACGGTGGTGGTTTGTGGCCGGGTGTGGCCGAGTTAGGACGGGGCCTGCAGTGGTGATGACGGTGATGGTGGGTTTGCAGGGCAATCGGTGGATGGGTTGGCTGGGACAGAAAAGCGGGAAGGAGGGGCGATAGCAGCGGTGATGGACGGGAGTTGGCCGGGATCAGGCGGCGGAGTTCTGTTGGTGGTGGAGATGATGGCGGAATTCGGGATGGTTGCTGTAATAGGCGTAGGATTTGTTTGTGTCGGGATTGTCGACACGGAGATAAATGTATGTGTAGATGATGGAATAAGAAGCTGGGCACAAACACGATGCACATATATGGATGGTGGATGAGTACCTCTCCTTTTATAGGAAGTGGGAATTCCCATTAGGATAAGGATTAGGATTAATTTAAAACCCCGTAGATAATAATATATTAAAATAAATTTGGTTTAAACTTATTTTGTTCAAGTCCGAATCAAACTTAGATAAAACCCTCATTTAATTTAAATTCACATGAAATCATTTTTATTTATCAAAATTAATTCAAATATTAATAAAACAAATTCTTAAATATCTTTTTCATAATTACTAAAATATGGTAAAAATAAATTTCGAAAATCATAATATTTACTTAAATATTAAATCATAATATAGCTTTTATAAATAACAAAATGTATTAATAAACAAATTTTAAACTTCGCAAAATATCTAGAATACATTTTATATAAAACAAAATTCCTAACCACTACCTAATTTTAAAAGACGAATAAAAATATCCTTTTATATTATATATAAAAATAAGGTTTTGGCAATAACGACAAACAGATATATTTATTTTTGGAAACTATACTTTCCATAAAAATGAAGTCTATAAATAAAATATTTTTTTGAAAATATGTACCTCGCACATATTCACACTCGACGAGAAATACGAATCGCAAACTCGCGCGCGACGACATATGTAAAATTGTATGCGACGTATAATCACGAAGTACAAGTAAATACCAATTTATTGAAAAAAAAACTACGTAAAATTTTAGGGGTTTTACAATTATTGAGTATTTTGTGATTAGGGTCGTTTTGTCGAAATTGGATTTTTCGGGTTCAATATTTTGAATAGAAATGTGATATTTTGATTCTTCGACTTTTAATCGATATTTTCTGACTTGTTAACTTATATATGATATTTTGGACTTGCGGGAAGTGATCCGCGGGATTATTACTTATTTGTTTGCCTTTTTCAAGTATATTTGAGTTTTTCCTATATGTATACACTACACTATATATATATATATATATATATATATATATATATATATATATATATATATATATATATATATATATATATATATATATATATATGCATAAGTAGTATATATGTACTTCAATGGATATAGTTTATATATATATGTAATGTACTATTTTGAGAGTGAGTTCAGATTTTTCCATATTTAAGTCCTTCTCGGATTTGTGTAATCGATTCATTGCTTACACAAGTGCATCTATATATATATATATATATATATATATATATATATATATATATATATATATAATATATATATATATATATATATATATATATATATATATATATTTCACACAC
>JANAVB010025599.1:3009442-3217468 GCA_029216955.1 Iris pallida
CCTATGCATCTTGTGTGATCTCATACTATTTTTGAAAATAATTCGATAAACCTTCCTGCTTTGCTTAACCCTACCGTTGTTCGAAATTGTTATTATTTGACCCAGCCTTAGGTTCCCGTTACCTTCTGTCATGCCCTAGATCCCGAATACTGGAGAGCGGGGGCAAACACAGCCAGCTACGTATATAGAAGTGTATTCTACCTCCATATACGGTCACGGCTGTCTATACGTATGAGGGTTTTTCTACAAGCCAATAGTCTCTTATGGTCAAGAACAAGCCTAGTGTCTCAATCTCAAGCAAGTAATAATAGTTACGAGATGTTAGACCATCAAATACACAATAGTAAGGCATCCCATACGTTTCATATACAGATGATCATGAAACTAGTCGTACAAAGTACGAAGACTAGAAAGAGTTTAAATCATACATGATCAACCCTAGAATTTGTCAATCATGTTACAGCCCTTAGGCAGACAGGAATGTAAATTCAACACGAGATAACACTTGCTCGGCGGCTAAACGCCTCAAAAGAATAATTTACAATAGAGTGGGAGAGCAAAATTTAACCCACTCGTTGCCAAGGTTTCTTCTAGTGTTCACCATCTGGCTGGAAGGCAGGGTGATCGTCGGGTGCTGCTCCGAAATCTGGTCATGCAAAACCAGCTGGGTCTGACCCCAGAAAGAGCAAGTACCACAAGGGAGGCTTCACTTAAGAATTAAAACCAGCAAGTTAGAGCATAAAGCATAATAATAATAATAAGAAAACTGAAGTTATGAAAGTAGGGTGATAAACGATAAGACAACTAAGGAACTATTTCAGTAACCAAGTTACAACCCGTAAACCAAACAAAGATCGGGGTTGTAACCCTTTATCTGAACAGAACTTAGTCTCTTACCAATTATCGACAAGTAAAGCATAAACTGAGAAATGTCCAAAAGTAACCATGTACTGGCAGTATCTAGACAAGATTAGACAAGACTAGACTCCATTCAACATTCACGGCCAAGCAAGGGGTACGGCTTGATACTTTAACTAACTAGGGTTATCATAAGCCTAGTTACTAGCAAGATGCAACGAGATATTCCAACAGTCACAAGCCCTGCAGCTATCCAGGTTATCCAGGCGAAGTTCATGTAAGAGTTGGTAGCGGATACATCGCCCAGGAAAAAAATGTATCCCTTGTTCATATAATAGTGGGTACATCGCCCAGTAGACAAATGTACCCTAAGAGACTTATTGGGTGACTTGGAGCGCAACACATAACAGTGTGCATATTAATTATTTATCTCAAGAAGTGCCCCACATAACAGTGTGCATGGAAATGTGCCCTACTCGACGGCAGGATCCAAGCCCATCAGGTGTGACCGGGATAACGGGATCGCTTGTAACCAAAAACATCTCTCTCTATATGAGCTACTTGATCAATCTAGTCATTAACCTAGTCATATTCAGTATAAATTCCTGACCGTAGAAAACCAGGGATTCATGTCCTAGACATGATGCGAGACAAGATAGGTATCTTACACAAGCACAAACACCCACGGTGTCTAAAATAGTTACATTAGCAAGGAGAAATAGCGGTCACAATAGCATCTTGATTAAGCATGTCATGCTTAGATTTACTTGTCATGTCAAGAGTGCGCCACGACGGGCCACTATCATATAAGCAAAGAAAGACATATTCAAGAGTGCACCACGACGGGTCACTATCATGTAAACAAAGGAAGACATGTACAAGAGTGCACCACAACGGGTCACTGTCGTGTAAACAAAGGAAGACATGTACCAGAGTGCACCACAACGGGTCACTATCGTGTTCTATCCCTACATTATCATGAATGAAAAAACTTGCATAAAATAGCTAGTAACATATTCTTGAAGCTAAGGAAAAGATCTACAACTTTCATGTTGGGAGTTGGGAGAAATTCTGGCCATAATTCAGCCAAATAGGACATAAAACAGCCAAAATAGGTACTAGGCGGCATTCTGCGGCACTATGCAGCCTTCTGCGGCACTATACAGCCTTCTGCGGTACTATGCGGTACTATACAGCCTTCTGCGACACTATACGGCCTTCTGCGGCACTATGCAATACCATGCAAGCCATACGACACAATTCATTCCTGTGACACTATTTATTCCTGCGGCACTATGCATCCATGCGGCATTATTCATCCATACGACACTATTTATTCCTGCGGTACTATTTATTCCTGCGACACCATGCATCCATGCGGTACTATTCAAGCCATGCAGCACTATTCATTCCTGCGGAACTATTCATTCCTGCGGTACTATGCAAGCCATGCGGCACTATTTATTTCTGTAGCACTATTCATCCATGCGGTACGATTCATCCATACGACACTATTCATTCCTGTGGTACTATTCATTCCTGCGGTACTATGCATCCATGCGACACTATTCAAGCCGTGCGATACTATTCATTCCTGCAGTACTATTCATTCCTGCGGCACTATGCAAGCCATGCGGACATGCACTATTCATCGTCCCTGCCAGATTCAGGACAGACGAACTAAAAAATGTCCAAATCCTATTTTGGCCATAACTTATTCAAAACAAGTCATAATCTAACTTTTCAAAGGTCGATTTTGGGTAAAATCGAATTCTCTACAACATAGAACAATCAAAACTTGAAAATAATGAAATTTGGTAGATCAAAACCCAAGAAAACAAAAAATAACATAAATTTAGATCTACAAGAAAATATCCATCAAAATAAAAAATGCCAAGTTCTAAAGTATCTTAGAATCATGTGGAGAAAACAATGGAACAACAAAAATAGAGTTCCTTCATGAAGCAAGTTGTACTTGCCTAAGCTCTTAGTAGGTGGAGAGAGTTATGAGGAAAAAGAAGGAGTAAATGAAAAGTAAGAAAGTAATAAAGAGAGAGAAAGGGTTGGTGGATTTATAAAGGGGGAGGGTTCTCTTATAATGAACCAAAAGCCCAATCAAACCAAGCCAAACCAAAATAAACCAAACCAAGCTAAACCAAGACCAAACCAAGTCAAAACCAACCTAGACTAGGCAAGCAAGTCAAGTCCAACTACGGGTCACCTGACAAACGTCAGAGATCTCGTATATGTATAGGAAAATACGTATAACGGGAAACGGAAGTGACACCTTCTACTTGTTAAATGACTAAAATAGATAAACCTTATAGTTATATTATAGAATATAATTAAGCTAGGGTATTGGTGTGATTGTGATGTTGGGTAGCTAGAAACGAAAAAGTTTTTAGAGATGGATTCGAGTAAGATTATGAGTCGGGTATGAGTGCCTGTATATCGGATGCTTAGAGCCTATTAGGAGTAATTGCTAGGAGTGAACTAACAGGTGTCATTGAATAGGTTGATGATACTATGCCTACGATAGAATGGTACGACTAGCCGCATAAGAATTCTTCTGCAGTAAACACTTTTACCCCTTTTTCTTCTTAGCTTATTTTTTTTAATTTTTCAAGGAGCATGAATTCATCTGGACGGTAGAGTGTCAGACGAATTTTGATGAGCTGAATGATCATTTGATGATAACACCGGTCTTGACTCTTCCTTCAGGGTCAAGAGGCTTTGTGGTATATAGTGACACATTCGTCAATGGATTGGGATGTGTCCTGATGCAGCATTGTAAGGTAGTTTCTTATGCATAAAGATAGTTGAGGGCTCATAAAAAGAATTATCTAACACATGCTAGAGTTAGTTGTAGTCATTTTTTGCACTAAAGCTCTAGAGGCACTACTTATATAGCGAGAGAGTTGAGATATTTGTTGACCACAAGAGTCTAAAGTACGTCTTTACTCTGAAAGAGTTGAATAAGACAAAGACGTTGGTTGGAGCTGATGAAGGACTTCGACATTGAGATGCAGTATCATCATAGAAAGACGAATGTAGTAGCATACACCTTGAGCATGAAGTTGCATCGTAATTCTTGACGACACAACATCAATTGCTTGAGGATCTTCAGGATCTTATGATCGAAGTCATATTTTCGGGCTCAGAAGGTGTTCTAGCATAGTTAGAATTTTGGTCTTCACTAGTTGAGAGGTTCAAGGCAGTTTGCCTACGGATGCGAGATTCAGAAGACTTCGTGAGAAGAATGAGGTAGGAGAGATGACAGGGTTGTGTATTCACGAGGATCGAATATTGAGGTGCGGAGAGCACTTATATGTTTCGAATGGAGAGCTTCGACAGGAATTGATGAAAGAGATGCATAGTTCTATCTACTCTATTCATCATGGGGGTACAAAGATGTACCGAGATTTGAGGTAGTATTTTTGGTGGCACGGGATAAAGGGAGAGAGAGATTGCACGATTTGTTGCTAGGTGCTTGATCTGTCAGCAGGTCAAGATCGAGCATCAGAAATCAGTCGGACTTCTACAACCACTATTATTCATGAGTGGAAGTGAGAACATATCACGATGAACTTTGTCACTGGGTTCCGAAAGAGCCCTAGCGGGATGGACGTGGTCTGGGTGAGTGTAGATCGACTGACCAAGTCGACACATTTTTGGTCATTCCAAGTAGGGCAATCTACCGAGGTATTGGCAGATATGTACATGAGGCAAATTGTGAAGTTGTACGGTATACCGTGTCAGCATTGTGTCGGATCATGATTATTGATTTATGTCACATTTCTGGAGGAGTATGCATGAGAGTTTGGGAACTCAATTGAAGTTCAGTACTGTGTATCACCTTGACCGACGGACAATCATAATGTACGATTCAGACGCTCGAGGACATGTTGAGAGCTTGTATGCTGGATTTTGGAGGATATTGGGAGGATCACTTGCACTTGGTGGAATTATCTTACAATAATAGCTACCAAGTAAGTATCCATATGGCGTCTTTTGAGACACTATATGGAAGGAAGTACAGATTGCCAGTTTTTTGGAGTGACGTAGGAGAGCGTCAGATTCTTGGTCCTGAGCTAGTGACCCAGACCGTGGAGATTGTGAAGCAGATTCAGAAGCATCTTCAGGTAGCTCAGGATAGACAGAGTATTGGACAAATACACATCACCGACCTTTCGAGTTCAAGGAAGACGATCATGTTTTTTTTACGGATATCACCGAGACTCGAGGTACCATCCGATTTGGCAGCAAGGGAATACTACGTCCAAGGTACATCGGTCCTTTCGATATTCTTGAGAGAGTTGGTGAAGTGGCCTATCGTCTTGCATTACCTCTATCTCTAAAGGGTGTATATGACGTATTTTATGTGTCCCAGTTGAGAAAGTATGTGGCAGACTCTAGTCATGTGCTTGATCATTCTGAGATTATTGTAGGGCCGACTTTATCTTGTGAGGAACAGCCAGTTGGGATTATTGACCGTAACGAGAAGGTATTGCGAGGTCAGACCATTGGACTTGTTCGAGTTGCTTGGAAGCATCATTCGTCGGGCAAGTCTATATAGAAGCATGAGGATTCCATGTGAGAGAATTTCCCTTATTTGTTTGAGGATCAAGGTATGTAATTTATTTGGTTTTTCTTTTTTAGTTGTTCCAATATTCCATATAGCATTGTCTTTAATTTCGAGGACGAGATTCTTTCAAGGAGGAAAGGATGTAAAAACCCTCAAAATTAAAAAAATATTTAATTTAGCTAAATATATTATTATGATTTTTTTGTTTATTTCTAATTAATTTCTATCCTATTTTTATTATATAAAAATAGCCATAGTCATGATTGAGTTTGAATGTGCAAGTTGACCAGAAAGTCTGGCATGCATAGTGTAGTCGGATGCTTTGACTAGCATATTAGTCATGATAAGGATGTTATAGTCATATTTTAGTCTCTTGCATGTTAACAAATCAAGTTGTGGCCCAAGTTATATTTTGATTAATTAATTAATTAGTTAATATAAGCCTTTATGATTTTTTAGGTGACCCGGTTGCACCAAACTTTCCCTAACTTTTTCCAAGCCAAATCCAAACCTATGTAGACATGTTGGACATTAAAATACATTAATACATTAATATATATATATATATATATATATATATATATATATATATATATATATATATATATATATATATATTCAGATTTTTGGATTTATATTTATATATAGATCTAATTAGTTCTATCTTAGAAAATACCTATTTAAATCCTTAGTCAATCAATTAGCCAACTCACCAACAACCCAAACAAATCAAGTGGGGCCCCCATAAGGAAGTATTCAGCCAGAAATTCCCTCTCCCTTGGCAGACTCCCCCAGATATAGGTTTCCTAATAATACTACATGCATGTATACCCAAAGGCCCATATATAAACCAACTCTTATCAAAACCCAAACCCTAATTTTCTTCTCTCCTCCTCTTGGCCGACCAAAACCTCCTCCCCTCTCCAATTTCGATAGCACCCATATCCATCAAACTCCTCCATCTTCATCCTCTCCATTAAACACCCTCTCCTCCATCAAAGAAACTCATCCTTTCATTCTCATTTCATCCAAACTCCACCAAACAAATCCTAAAAACCCAATATTCCATATACAACCATCTAGAGTCATTGCCAACACCTTTAAAACCATCAAAAAGGGGTTAGCAAGCAAAGGAAGCAAGAAAATTGGTATCTTTGGCAAGGAGGAGTCACCACATCCCATATAGCAAGGAATTTCGGTAAAGAACCCAACTTTTCAATCTCAAACCCATGTTATAAGTTCTGTAGGAAATCTGATATTAAATCAGTAAAAATTAGATTTTTATGTCTTTTGTTTTTTATTTTTTCTCTAAAAGTTTCATGTTTAAGGGTGGTAAAATTCACGTTACGGTAGGATTAATTTTAGCCAGTTGTGAAGGATCTATGTGAAATTGTTAGAATTTTTTGAAACTGAATTTTACGTGGGTTAATATGTGGGAAATATAATTTTTAAGTATTTTGCCATGATTTTATCAACTCATATATGACAGAGAAAAATAGGAATTTAAACTAGCTTTTTCGGGTAATCTGCCGACCTAGAATATCCAAAAATTGTAGAATAAGTTAACCTTTGTGTTCATGAGTAATTTCTGAGTAATAATTAATATTAATTCTGTTTTAAATTATTATTTAGTATATTTAGGTCATATTGAGTAATTGACGAGTCCCAAACAAGTTTCAGGTAAACTAGCTAACATAGATCTCGACTAGCCATATAATTTCTTTAGAATTTCAAATCTGGAAATTTAGAGTTAATTCGATATAAAATAATTTAAATATTATTTTTAAGAATTTTGAGATGACTTTTATGGGTGCTATTGAAGTAGGGGCATAACCGACAATTTTGAAGTCGAAAAACCCTAATACTAGGTTCCGATGTCCCGTGGAACATGTGTGTTATGTATGAATTTAAACAGGTCCACGAGAGATTTGAATATATTTAATGTGGTTTAAATATTAATTTATCTAATTAATTCATATTATAAGTTTTATAATTAATTACTTAAACTAGTTAAATAATTATTTAGGAGCGTTGGATTCCGGAGGCGTGGACACGGGAGCGACCCTTCATATTCACACCGTGGAATCAGGCAAGTTCACCTTGCTATTATTTAGTTTTTGTCCTATTTTTTCCTTTATTTCTTGTTATTTTATTTATTATATTGGACCTTAGGAGTTATATCAATACGGGCTTCTGGATTACGTTCAGGTGCATTCAACTGATAAGTTATCTAGTATTGATATATAGAGCTTGCCTGAGATCTATGGATTTATTTCCATTGATACCTGTAGGATATGACACGTGATTGACACATATATTACCTTGTTACTCGAGCTTGATTATCTGAGATGCCGGATTCCCTGATACTTGCGGGATAGGATTGGCAGTGTCATTTTATCTTTCTTTTAGATGTGTTATAGGGTTGCCATCTAGATATAGGTCAGAACAATAAGTTGTAGTTGCAACTTATTGGTTCTTGAGAGTTGAGGACAGTTATTACTTGCGCGGGCCAAGTTGTGTACTTACACTTTATATATATGTATATATATTTATTCGGAGAGGTGCCCTCTTTCCTGAGTTACAGCTTCTCTTAGTTATCGTTGAGACACCGACACGGCACTACGGCTATATGTATATTCCTGCCTGTTGTATTTACTTTAGAGATGTCTGCGCTTGCGAATGTTGTCCTCAAAGCGTCATGTCAGTTTGGTTAGTCACCCCGAGATACTTTTATTTACTATACTTTAGCTTGTATATTATGTACCTTGCTATGTCCCCTGAGGACCTGATTATTCTCCAGATATAGCTGACGAGATCTTTCCTTAGGAGTACGGGCCGAGAGTCTGTTCTTCTTTTATACTAGCTATAGAAGACATGGTCGATCCGGAGTAGTTCTTCATTGTTGGCTATATTTATTTTTGTTAGAGCTGTGGACTTGTAGTGACTACTTTTACATTTTTCATCTGAGACTTGTATTGATCATTTATTATGCTGAGAATTGTATCCATGGGTTTTCCATGTGACTTTTATATTCCTATTTGACCTTATTCTAGTTCCTTTATTCAACATGATATGTCTTGTTACTGTTCTGTGATTTTTTGTTTATGTGGATGAGTATAGTTTCTATGCCTGCCATGTGATTATTTTACAGCTTAAGATATTTTCTATTAGTCCATTAAATTAGGTATACCTATGGAATGTGTCTGCTGGCATGTCGCGTGTTCTAGTCCTTATGGATTTTGGGACTGGGACGTGACAATTTAGTATCATAGCCTTAATCTTATAATGAAACATCTCAAGAATCAGTCTTAAAAATATCTAAGGTCTCAAAATCGAATCGACCTCGAGTATCCTCATCAATTCTAAAAATATAACTACCAAATATTACAGTTCTCACTATTAATGTATATTCTACTGTCATTCTTTCTCGAAATCCTCCTACGTTCTTTCTAATGTAATCCAAACTCAAAATATTCCTCTAAGTGTAATCATTTCCAAATTGATAAAATCGGTCTCTTGATTTTTTTCCCAATCTCAGTCATATCCTTATCCCACTAATTCTATCTCAATGCCCGACATTCTATATTCCTACCAGGATTACCATATAGTAACAAATTCTAGTCCCTTCCGAACTAGATGATTAAATACTTTCCTCGGCCTTCCCCAAGTAAATAGATACGAGAATTTAAAAAGATTTCAAAGTGTAGCTAACAGAATTAGATAGGAGATAGTTGGTCGATGTAAATAGGACATAGTTAATTAAGACGAAGGAATGACGATAAGACGAAGAAATGATGATAGAAATTTGTTCTTGCTCATCGGGTAATAACGAAGTCGTTTCCTTCTTCTTCTTCTTCTTCTTTTTTGCACTTGTCCATATTCAATAAAAGCAAAAATTTTAACCTCCAAGGTGTCCATCTTGTCTAAAATCAAACTCTCCCTCACTATATCCTCTTTGCGACTCCAAGTCACTAATTTATCAACTACTATTAAACTTGTGGCCTAATCTTTATACCTAAGGTCTTTTATCCGTATAAATTCTTCTAGACTTCCACGTCTAAACTGTCGAAATATTTCTAATATCAAAAATTTTCCATCTCCCCTATCATCCATAAAATGTTAACTCTATGTCATAGGACTTTCTAGTAATGAGGTCATAGAAATCTAGTTCCAAAATTACCCTTTATCCTATTTAAACAACCTCAATAATTGCTCATAGTCAAAATAAATTTGCTGAGAATCCCGTAGAAATCAGGAATCCTATACATGTAACTATTCTAAAAATTCCATGTGAGTTGTATGACTCTCTGATCTTATCAAATCCTCTTAATAAATTGTAAACCCTAAAGTATCCCAAATCCAATTCTCAGTCATCACTCCTGCAAATTTATTCTAATCCTCCTACCATTTCTGTCTCGGTAATTCCTTAAAATTTTAGAAATTCTAACCCTTGTATAATAATCGCATCTTATGCCACCCTCTTGACTACTCAAGTAAGAAAGATAATCCAATATTTCCTTCGATGGCTCTTACCACTATAAAAATTATATAAAACTTCTCTTTAATATTTTTCTTGTCGCTAGTCCATACAATACTATCCAGTAACTTCAAAATTATAATCCATATTTATGAATCATTCCGGGCCAGAATATATAATCCTTGTTTCTCTAAATTTGTTACCTTTCGTTTATTTCTCAAACCTATTTCATCAAAATCTCAAGCCCCAAGGTAATACCTAGGTCAAAATTCAAAATTCTTTGAATATAACCTAAAATAATTCTCGACCTTCATGTATAAGATTAGCTAGTCATCTTCTCATCTCAACCCGAATGTTTATAAGACCAATTTCTACTCCCTTGTTCCTTCTAGAGTCATAAAAGCCATCTTAATGTAAGAATTAGGTTCGACAATGGACATGTATTAAAAAATCAAGATGAGCAAAAGCGAATGAAAATAGACTCAATATAGTTCGAAGTAAGATTCTTAGGGGTAATCCCGAGAATTTATCAAAAGATCCTAATATGTGATTGAGTACCAAATCTTCTAAAATATTCTATGATTCAAATCATAATCCTAAGGCAGGCTCGCAGTAGTACGGCTAAGCTTAAGTACTACCACGACTTTGCATTAGCTGTAAAGACTGACCGACATGGGCTACCGTAAAAATGTGTTACGACCCACACCGAGATATTTGGGCACAAGTACGTGGGCTACGCCCAGCTTACTCCGTAATATCTATCATGCCCCGATTCTGAAGAATCGATAGTCATCACCCGGGCGTAATGCCGTGTGAACCTAGGTTGCGATCGCACAAGGCATAGTCATAAGGTAATCTGAAACACAACATCTAAGAAAGAGATTGAGTTCACTATTGACACATTTTTTGATACCCGACCGATCTATAAAGTCCCGTACAGAATGGCCCCTGCAGAGCTTAAGGAACTCAAAGTACAGTTGCAATAGTTGCTCGATAAGGGATTCAAACGGCCTAGCGTCTCGCCATAGGGAGCGCCTATGTTGTTTGTCAAGAAAAAGGATGGCTCAATGCATCTTTGTATCGATTACCGAGAGCTGAACAAGGCCACCATCCGAAATAAATATCAATTGCCCCGCATAGATGACCTGTTCGATCAGTTACATGGCACTTCAGTGATTTCTAAAATTAATATTCGCTCGGGTTACCATCAACTCAAGATTAAGCCAGACGATGTGTCGAAGTCAACCTACCGCACTCGATACGGCCATTACGAATTCCTGTTAATGTTGTTCAGCCTAATGAATGCCCCAACTGCTTTCATAGATTTAATGAATCGGGTGTTTCAACCCTTCCTCCGTAAGTTCGTAGTAGTCTTCATCGACGATATACTCGTCTACTCGAAGGAGAAGCAACAACACGCTGAGCATCTACGGACCGTGCTTCAGATCCTTCGGGAAAATTAGTTGTATATGAAGCGGAGCAAGTGTGAATTTTGGCTGAGCAGCATCGTATTTCTCGGACACATCATTTCATCCGAAGGCATTACAGTCGACCCAAAGAAAGTTGAAGCAGTTATCGATTGGAAATGACCAGCGTCAGTCAGCAAGATTCGAAGCTTCCTTGGCTTAGCAAGATACTATCAACGCTTCGTGAAGGATTTTGCGAAGATCGCATCGCCTCTGACTTGCCTAACCCAGAAAGGAGTCACTTTTCAATGGTCAGACGACTGTGAAGCTTCCTTTCAGGAGTTAAAGCAACGACTATCTCATCGGTACTCCTTTTGTAATCGAGTCATGTTGTAACGTTCCGTACGGCACAATTGTAATAGAGTCTGTAAATGATGTCTATTATCAATAAAATATAATGTTTCTCTGTCTCAATGTGTTATTCAATTTGTCTACTCTCTCTTTCTTTTATAGTTGTTGTGTTTCGGATTACCTTATATGACTATTGTCACGACCCGCTACCCAAATTATTAGGTCGAGCCGAGCCATGTCTAGCCTACGCTTGGTTAAAGCGTAGTAACTGTTCTAAGAGATAGACAAAATAGTACTAAGTGTGCAAACAGACATATATTAAAGCATTTTAAGAGTTCATCACAACACATCATCTATTGACGAAAACAAATAAGTTTTATAGGTTATTACACTTTCAAAGTAAGAACTTGAGACAAGGTCCACTCACCAAGTAAAAGTTATAACAACCCGAAGTCTAAAGTCTAAAGGCGACAACTAAGCAAGGTTTCCTACTAGGGCCTCCTCTGGAGCAAAGGCCAGGTCCTCTAAGGCAGTCCCGTAGTAGGTATCACATAACATTTCTTCCTCGGATTGTGTACCTACAACGTTATCCTGTCAGGAAGGGAGCAAGTACTGATTCTACAAACAGAATATACTGAGCATGAAACAAAAAGATATGTAACAGCTAGAATCATGTCATGGCACAATCTATCATGTGATATCACAACTATCATGTTAAGGATACATTTGTCATGGCGACACATGTATATATATTGTTTAAAACTAGAGCAGGTACGTGATCGGTCAATAGGTATAGAATGTACCGGTGTACAAGCCATAACTCTGAAATATACATGTGTACAAGTAACAAGCATTGGTGTACATTCGTACAAAAAATGCAGGATAAGGCCTATGACAAGGTTTGCATATACAATTCGACCTTGCTCGGTACATACGTACGGAGAAGGGGGGCATGAGCACGTACTCAACTATCAGTTTGCTCCATGTCCCAGTAACCATCATGTGAGATATATAAGAGCTTTTCTAAGTATATAAAGATACTGGGAGCAGTATAGAGTATGTGGAAGATACTGAGGGCAGTATAAAGCATGTAATGATATGACTTGCAGTTTCAAGAAACAGTATTTTAACATGGTTCATTCACAGTTCATTATCATATGCAGTAAATAAAGTTTGTAGGGGTACTTGTCTCGAGCAAAGCAAAAATAGGAATATGTAGCTATAGATGTTCGGTGTCCTGTCAAAATGATACACAATCTCAGTTCTAAGCTATGTTCAAGAGTTACACTAGTGGTGTGACACGGCTCCTAATTGGACACTAGCTAAGTGATGCTCTAGCATAGAAGTCTAATGTAGGGTGATACAACATCTAATCCAACACTTAGGGTATCTACACTAAGGTAGGGTAAGGTCCCGATACTAAAATATCCCAAAAACCCATTAAAACACACAAGACAATATTAATTAATTAATAATTCAATCTGTGCATTGTGTTCCAACAATTATTAAAGTAGTTATAAAGTTCCAATAAATATGAAATATGGTAAACTGTTATCCTTATTAATTATAGTAATTTATTATAATTTTTCTGTGATTTATGAACTAAAGTAGGTATTTATCAAAAATCAGTTTACATATATGCTTTGAAAATGAGTTCTGTTTTCCTATGCTTAGATAGTGGCTAATATATGGTTTAAATACTTGAAAAATTATATTAAATTATCTAAATTAACATAGTATTTAAATACAATTTTTCCAGAATTTATACAGTATTTAAAGGCTGTCTAAAAATTCATATATAATAAAGTACAGATTCTGAAAATAAATAATTAATTATTTAGTATATTTTGTCCACGTATACGAAATTGAACCGAAGTCCAGATACGGGACCCAAGGCCATGAATTAAGTTCGATATGACTCGTACAGACTTTGAATATTTTTGGACACATTTGGGTCCATGAAATCTATGCTAGATTTGGACTCAAATGGCCACACTTAACAAAATACGTAAAAAAATACGAATTGAAATACATAAGCTTAATAAATGCATAAGTAAATGAATTAAATTGCAGAATAGAAAGCATACATATTACAGTATAGGCACTGTATTTATAGAATGCATATTACAATATAGGCACTGTATTTATAGAATACATATTACAATATAGGTACTGTATTTATTTACATATTACAGTATAGGCACTGTATTTATTATTGACATAATTGAATGCTGAATTAAATGACAGAATTTAGATGACAGAATTTAAATGACATAAGTGAAATGACAAGATTTAAATATATATATATAATTTCGTATGATGTACTCATTAAAAACACAAAATAAATTAAATACACGAATTTAATATTAATATCTTAATTATTTACATATGAATAACATATGTATATATATACATATAAATATATAAAAATAATAATGATATAAATTACAGAAAACTATAAACAGTAAGTATTTTACTGTATAAATTTATTATACATTATATACATATAATATACATTTATACATATATATACACACTAATATACATACATACATACATACATACATATATATATATATATATATATATATATATATATATATATATATATATATATATATATATATATACAACAAAACAGAGTTTGGGGGTATCAAACCCCAGACCTCAGCCCACAAAGGGGGAGCTTTTAATTCTACTCAGGCAACCAACAATGCCAAGTTGGCTCTTGGTAAAGCTCCAAACTCAGAACTTTTATTTTGAACTTAATGCATATATGTATACACAGAAATCAAAAGGGAAATTCTTTGCTTAAGGCAGGGTTCGAACAGCAGACCTGCCGAAGGAGGGGGTGGGGATGCTTAAGCTCACAGCGCTGACCAGTTGGTCGTGAGGAGGATATGTGTATAGAAATTATGGCTTCAAAAATTTAATTGGAAAGGGTGGCTAGGGTTTTGTTTAGGATCCGAATGCACAACCATAGGGTCTTATTTATAGAAAAAATTTGGAAATTCCCTACAGAAATTTTATTACGAAAATGACCATCATAAATTCCTAAAATTTCTAGTGTGCCCTTTTCACCAAGTTGCCCAAATATATAATTTACCAAAATGCCCATACAAGTTCAAAAATCATAAAAATTCATACGGACTCCAAATGACTCCAATTAAATTACAATTTTTTTTAAATTAATAAAAAACAATTTATAACATTTTAAAACAAATTTGGGGAATTTTTGGAATTGTTTTTTATTTAATGATTTTTGGAAAAATAAGGGTTACAACTATGCCTTGTGCGATCGCAACCTAGGTTCGCACGGCATTACGCCCAGGGGATGACTATCGATTCTTCAGAATTGGGCATGACATAATGGTATCAGAGCACGACTTTGCGTCCTTGGCCTCCAGTCTCGATTCTCTAGTCTCGAATCAATGACCTCGTGTCGATGAGATGAGTTGTTCCATACACTGAACCCAAAATATTTTTTGAAACTAATGAGAGTTGCCGTTTTCTCCAGGAGTTGCAGAACATGGAGCAGAGGGCGAGGCGAGCGCTTCTAGCGGCTCGAGTATTTCCGAAGCCGGGCCTTCCGTCAATCATTGGGAAGATGCCTACCGAAGCCGGACCTTCCAAAAATCCTATGGAGCGGATGCTGCATATGCTCGAAATACAGCAGAGGCATGTCGCAGCATTCCAACAAGAAAGTGAGAAGCTGAGCCTACAGTCCGAAAGACGACAAGCCCAATTTGAAGCCCGATTTGAAGAGCAATTCAAGATGCAGCAAGGGACAACTTGATACGCTACGGTAGTTGGTGCAAACGGCATGACCAACGGCAACTCTGTAACTCGTACTATCGAACCCGTGAACCGACCCACTGAAGTCGCACCCGGGGAGCCTTCGTCTCAGCTTGTGCTACAAGAGAATAACACCTTCGCCTATACCAACTTCAAGAAGGCGTTTTGCACTTCCTTATCCGGCATCAAAGTGAAGAACAAATAGGCAACTCTAGAGGGGGGGTGAATAGAGTTTATGACAATAATGTCCAATTAAAAATTAAACTCTTTCACCAACAGTAAATAGTCAGAGTAAATACGGAAATAGTAAAGAGCGAGAAAGCATATGCAAACACAGCCGATTTTAACCTGGTTTCCCTCGTGGAGGACTAGTCCAGGCCTGAGAACTCTAGCTCAGGATTAAATCCACTATTTAGTGAAATAGTAGTTACATTCCGTGCCTTTTCTTCAGTAGAGCACGTCAACTTCTTAAAGAGATCGCAGTGGCGATGCTTGGAATTTTTCAAGCGACTTTTTGAACTCTTGCACAAACTCCTAACAGACAAGTACTGAGCACTTTGAGGCTTAGGGAGCATTGTGGCTAGTAGATGAGAAGGGTATGGCTTGTATAAGGCTTTAGAGAGAAGAGAAGAGAAGATTGGATGATTGAAAATGGGAGAATTCATGGCCTATTTATAGGATACCAGATAGGCAGAATTCGCCCAGAATTCTGGGTCAAATATTCAAAAATTTGGCCGTTGGACAACTTTCATCCAGCCAACCCTAAAAATTAGGGTCCTAGATTTTAGGAGGCAGAGTTCGGCCCGAACTCTGTGTGGAGGCAGAGTTCGGCCCGAACTCTGTCTCCAGAGCACAGAACTGGTCCAATGGGTAAATGGGCTTATTTAGATTTTTGTGGAGCTTTTGTTTTGAGGTATGGGTATAGGTTAAGTCTCAAATTGCTCAGTACGACTCAGTTTACATATGTCTAGACTCAAAAAAAGTGTAAAATACAGACTCAAAATATTTAACATAGCAGGTGTGAGCTGTCGTCCATCTTGTACTGAGTTCAGTCTTCATGTGTCGTATTGAAATATTACAAGTATCATGTTGTCAATTGTATCAATATTTGGTTGACTGTGATTTTGTGTCAAAAATCTCCCCCATCTTGATAGTTGACAAAATAATATTTGTATATTCAATATTCATACCTGGACACATTAAAGAGCAGTAGCGTAGGCTCCCCCGTAATCAGTGCAGAGCTATCAATAGCTCCCCCGTAAACATTGCTCTTGTCCTGTTGTCCTGATACAAACATTCTTTCCCAAAGCACAGATACACAAGGAGATGTGATAATGAATATAGCAAAATATTTCTCCCCCTTTTGGTATTTATCAAACAACCAGAAATAATGACTGGCAAGCACACCAAAAATAATAATAATAAACTGCATAAACTGATAAGCGGTAAAATAAAAATGTCTCAAGGGTCACATAAAAAGTGCTAATACAACCAAAGAGCAGAAGAAAAACAACTACATCAACTAAAAATGCAAAAAAGCATAAACTACGATCCTCAGCAGCAGCAGCAAGTAGAAATCCACATCCATCATCGAGCTCGTGAAGGCCCAACATCGTCGGATGGATCAGTGAAGGAACGACGAGGGTCCACGAACGCCGCATCCAGATCCAGGTAGCGGATAACCCAAGGGTCATCGATACGGTATCCATCGCGAGCAGGGTCCCGCTCCATAGGAATAGGCATAGAAGGATGCCGGGACATAGAGTATCGAATATCGTGTAGTGAGTTGCTGATGGCACTCATCTGCAGGGTGGTCCGGTAGTCAAGCTGAGTCCAGCGATCATCCTCTAAGGTGAATCGATCGCGGAGCATATTCTGTAGTGACTCAAGAGTAGCAGGAGGAGGAGGCACATCCTGTCCAAGAGGAGGTGCATCGGGCTCATCGTCAGAGTGCTCAGACACATCAGGTGAGCCAACTGCTGCCTGAAGTCGCCGTGCCTTAGAGAGGAAGGCAGGGGCATGAAGGAATTGGCACTCATCAAGAGGGACACAAAAGGCACGAAAGATCATAGGAAGATAAAGAGCATAAACCAAGGATCTTGGCTTCTTTCTTGCATTAATCATCCAGTCCATCATGGTACGTGGAAGATTAAAAGGAACATAAAAATAGAGGTGGTACAAAGTAGAGATTTCAAAGTATGTAACCTCATCAGTTGATCCTGCTTTGGACAGAATCGTGTTAAAAACAATACGATGAAGTTCATAAAAGTAAGGATTGAGAAACTTAGCGAGAAGCTTGCGAGGACGTATGTTAGGAGTACACAAATCGTCCTTAAAGCTTTCTAGGAATGACCCATCGGAGAATTGAAACTTGTGAGCTTCAACAAGTTTCTCCCATGAGTTTGGCTCCGAAATTTCAAGGTATTCGGCCAAGTCAAAATTATCAAAAGAAATATCAATGCCCGCAACACGTGAAAATAGATGAGTATCATTATGAGTAAGGTTGCAATAAAACATTTGGATGGCATTAAAATATATAATCGAATTGGTAGTGACAAGTTCATCAAGACATAGATCATGAAATAATGAATCATATTGTGAAAAGATAGTAAAATTTATAGGATAATCTGCATACACAGAACGTGATCGAAAATCACTAAACCACTCATTGGAAGCGTCTAGTAATATAAATATCCGATCATCGTACGTGTTGGGGTCGAGTGGACGAGGTGGGTTGAACAACGGGTGAATAGGTTGTTGATTAGGTTGTTCACCAGGTTGTTCAACATGAGGAGGAGCATTCGAAGAGGACGTACCCTCGGTTCGAAGTCTCTTCCCTCTATTGAACAACTTGGGAGCCATAAAATAATAAGAAAATTGAGGAAATTTAGATGGAGAAAAGTGTAAAAATATACCTCAATTTGTTGATGAAAGATGAAAGAGAATGGTGAGAGAATCCTTCTCCTTGAATTTTGAGAAGAAAGATGCACTAGGATGGAAGAACTAGGGTTAGGTTTGAAGAGAAGTAGCTTGGAGAAGTTTAGAAGGTGGCAATGGAGGCAAAAGAGGAGGAGAACCCGGTTTTAAGTGTAAGGGCTCGAATGGTCGGAACAATTATGGACCATTGGATCAAAATTTGATCAGCGGCTGAGCCTACATTCGGTTCTGGAAGGACCAGACCGAATTTAGGCCCGAACTCTGGGTCAGGACAGAGTTCGGCCTGAATTCTGGTTTCTGTAGCCAGAACAGAAATTAGGCTAAAAAGAAGTTTGATCAAATAAGAGAGACTAAAAGGAATACAATAATGAGTAGATGCATATACAAAATGAGAAAACCAAGTAGAGAATAGCAAAAAGTTAACGCTGAATCAAAGTGAAGTTTGAAAATTTGAATTTTAGCATATGATAAATAAAAGTATACCATGTAATAAACAAGAAATTATGCCACAATTCAATATTTTGAAGCTGTCATGGGATAGCTGCAGGGGCCGGATCCCAGCTAGCGGTAGTCCTGAGGACTAGTACACCGTGTCGCTTAGGCTTTTACGCCTTGTTGTCAGAAGGACCCTTTCGGCTTGTACCCATAGCAATTTCATCATAAAGAATCAAGACATAATCGATATTTATGCATGTTACTTTAATGAATAACAGCTTCATCCAAAATTCTTAGTTCACGACAAAGAAAGTTGAAACGCTCTTCGGATAGTGGTTTTGTAAAGAAATCTGCTAGCTGATGATCAGTGTCAATAAATTCTAAGTTAATATTACCATTTTGTTGGCGATCACGCAAAAAGTAGTGACATATTTCAATGTGCTTCGTGCGTGGGTGACATATGGGGTTCTTAGTGAGATTTATAGCACTAGTGTTGTCACAAAATATAGGAATGTGCATAAAAGATAAGTTATAGTCTTCAAGGGTTTGCTTCATCCACAGAATTTGTGCACAACAACGACGAGCTGCGATATATTCAGCTTCTGTTGTGGATAGTACGACCGAATTCTGCTTCTTTCTAAACCAAGAGACTAGAGCCTTTCCTAATAAATGATACGTGCCGTTCGTACTTTTACGGTCGACCTTGCATCCGGCGAAATCAGCATCAGAGTAACCAATGAGGTCAAATAATTTTGATTTGGGATACCATAGGCCCACTGTAACCGTACCCTTAAGGTATCGAAATATACGCTTAACGACAGACATGTGTGATTCCTTAGGATTTGCTTGATATCTAGCACACAGACAAACGCTAAACATAATATCAGGGCGACTAGCAGTTAAATATAGTAGACTGCCTATCATACCTCGATACTTATGTTGATCCACAGGTTTGCCGCTTTCATTTGGTTCTAGTTTAGTTGTAGTAGCCATTGGAGTGCCGATTGGTTTGACGTTGTCAAGGTCAAATTTCTTCAGCATGTCCTTTGTATACTTCGATTGACAGATGAAAGTTCCATTTGATGTTTGTTTGACTTGCAGTCCAAGAAAGTAATTGAGCTCCCCCATCATGCTCATCTCAAACTCGGTCTGCATACACTTGGCAAAATCTTGACAGAGAGTTTCATCAGTAGAACCAAATATAATATCATCAACGTAAATTTGCACTAAGAGAATAGTGTCTTTGAAAGATTTTATAAAAAGTGTAGTGTCAACTTTCCCTTTTGAAAAACCTTTTTCAAGCAAGAAATTGCTTAGACGTTCATACCAAGCTCTAGGGGCTTGTTTGAGGCCATATAGCGCTTTCTTGAGCTTGAAAATATGGTTGAGAAATTTGTGATTTTCAAAACCAGGGGGTTGTTTTACAAAAAATATCCTCCTTAATAAATCCATTCAAGAAAGCACTTTTAACATCCATTTGAAACAATTTGAAATTTTGAAAGTTAACAAATGCGCAAAGCATCCGAATGGATTCCAATCTCACAACAGGAGCATACGTCTCATCGTAGTCGATACCTTTCTCTTGGTTGTATCCTTGAGCTACTAGACGAGCTTTGTTGCGTGTAACTGAACCATCTACATTTACTTTGTTTCGAAAAACCCATTTAGTACCAATAATCGAGTGATTTACCGGCCTAGGAACAAGTTCCCAAACTTGGCTCCTCTCGAATTGGTTGAGTTCCTCTTGAATGGCAGAAATCCAAAATTCATCATTAAAAGCTTCTACGATGTTTTTTGGCTCAATTTGTGAAATAAAGGCAGTACTAGCAATGGAGTCTCTTAATGATGATCTAGTACTTACCCCGCGTGAAACCTCACCTATAACCAAATTTTCTGGATGTGACGGCTTGAAAGAGAATTTCTTTGGCAAGCCCTCCAGAGAATTGGTCTCAGTGGTGGTATTCATCGGAGTAGAAGTTGATGGCTCAACATCATCATCAAGAGTAGTTGCTGTACTGTTATCTTCATCAAAAGTCACATTGGTAGACTCTTCCATAATTAATGAGCGTTTGTTGAATACTCTATATCCCTTGCTCTTGGCAGCATAGTCAAGGAAAATACCATCGTCAGCTTTGGCATCAAATTTTCTTAAGTTGTCTTTGGTGTTAAGGATAAAATATCGACAACCAAAAACTCTAAAATATGAAACATTTGGAGTTCTTCCAAACCAAAGCTCATAGGGTGTTTTCTTCATAATAGGACGAATGAGCACCCTATTTAAAATATGGCACGCTGTACTGACAGTTTCAGCCCAAAAATATTTCGGAAGTGAAAATTTATTCAGCATGACTCTAGCCATATCGCCAAGAGTCCTATTCTTTCGCTCCACAACACCATTTTGTTGAGGAGTTCTTGGACACGAAAACTCAAGATCAAAACCATTTAAATCACAAAACTTTTCAAAATCAGTATTTTCGAATTCGCCTCCATGATCACTTCGGGTTCGAGTGATCATGTAGCATTTTTCGTTTTGAACATTTTTAGCAAAAATTTTGAAAACTGAAATGGCATCACTTTTGTTTGTAAGAAAGAAAACCCATGTAAATCTATAAAAGTCATCTACTTTAACAAAAGCGTAGAGTTTTCCACCAAGATTGGCTACTATACTAGGGCCAAATAAATCTATATGAAGTAATTACAAGGGTCTAGTAGTACTTACAGAGTTTATGGAATAAAATGAGGACTTGGTTGCCTTATTCAACTCACATTCGACACATACCGTGTCCTTTTTGAATGTGATGTCGGGCAAGCCTCTAACTAGTTTCTTAGTCGATAGCCTGGATATAGTATCCATATTGGCATAACCAAGACGCTGGTGCCATAGTAATCTTTTATCCTTGTGAGCATAGAGACATCTTCCTGCACTGTTAGTATCTCTAGATAGATAGAAAATATAAATGTTATCCTCTCTTATCCCTTCAAAAATGATGTCTCCTGTTGACCTATCATAAATATAGTATTTAGATTGTCCAAAGTTAATATCATATCCATGATCAGCAAGATGACTTATGCTGAGCAGGTTATGCTTTAACTCGGTCACTAGGCAGACATCCTTTATTACAGGAGAAGGAGGATGACCAATAGTACCATTACCTATAATATACCCTTTTAGGTTATTACCGAAGGATACATATCCTTCTCTCTTCATCGATAGTGATGCGAAAAGATTTGCGTCTCCCGTCATATGTCTCGAGCATCCACTATCGAGAATCCACTTACTCTTAGTTGAGGAGGGAAGGTCCACCTACATCAAGAGTAGATGTGACCTTTGGTACCCAAGTTCTTTAGGGCCCTGAAAAGTTAGTTTTCGGCAACCATGCATATATGTTTCTATCTACTAATCTCCTAACTCTATACTGTGGTAAGATGTGCCCATGTAATCCACAATAAGTACAAATAGCATTCCTATTTATGTTAGGAGCATGTTGATAATGTCTATATGTAGCATGGTAAGAGTGGTGTGGAGTAGCATGATGATAATGACTATATGTGGCTGCAGGATGATGATTAAATATATATGCAGTATGGTGGTGATTGTGTTTATGTGCAGTATGGAAGTGGGTGTACATGTAAGCATATTTACGTGCTGCAGGTGGATGATGTGTTTGACTATGTAGAGCAGTGTTGTGCTTTGTGTGTGTCTCATGTGATTGGGTTTGAGGTTGAGCAACCTATTTTTCCAATCTAGTCTCTAATTCTTAGAGACAGCCTGCAGTTCATTAATCTTAGTATTCAAACCATAAATCTTAATGATAGAGATCTTGTGTCTATTCTTTTCTTCAGCAATCTCAGTGTTGAGTGCCGTGATCTCTTGTGTTTGCTTTTCAATACGTGCTTCGGCATCATGTAGGCTTAATTTAAGCTTAGACACCTCATTTGTGACTTCTGTGGGTGAAGTGTCTCTAATATTATCAAGCAATGAAGAGAGTCTTTGAATCTCAACTTCATAACTTTTGATCTTCTCCTTGGCATGTTTATATTTACTAATGACTTTCTTATGGTCATTGAGTAAATCATTGAATGCATCGCTAAGTTCGTCAAAAGTGAAATCATCGAGAGTTTCGCTAGTTACCTTGTCGGATGTTGCCATTAGGCATACATTGGCAGTATCTTGAGGAGAGTCCTTTTCTTCCTCGGAATCACTAGCTTCGCTTTCATGCCAAATGATTGTGTCGGCATATTTTCTTGAGGAAGCCTTCTTGTATGGTTTCTCATATCGGTTGCTCTTCTTTGCGAATGGACAGTCTTTTCGGACGTGTCCAGTCTTCTTGCAACTGTAGCATGTTGGCTCTTCTTCGTCATCTTCTTGCGGTTCCTTCTTTTTTCGTTTGAAGCGAAGGAATTTCTTGAAGTTGCGGACAAGGAGAGCTTGATCATCACCTTCCGAGTTGTCGTCATCCGTCTCTTCAGGATCAGCCCTTCGTCGGTGAGCTTTAAGGGCAATCTCCTTTGTCTTAGGAGCAGGCTCTTCGAAGTCTTTGAGGTCAAGCTCATGGGTCATCAGCTTTTCCATCAAAGTCTCCATGGACATAGTCGTGAGATCATTTCCTTCTATGATGGCTGTCACCTTAGGGTTCCAAATCTTTGGTAGCCCCCTAAGTAGCTTGTGGATCTTCTCGTGATTTGTATATTGCTTGCCGAGAGAAGACAGGGGGTTGATGATGTCAAGAAATCTTGTGAACATTTGTGTGATCGTCTCATTTGTCTTCATCTTGAATGCCACATATTCTTGAGTGAGACGACTTATTTTTGACTCCTTGACCTGAGTGGTTCCTTCATGTGTCACTTCTAGAAGTCTCCATACTTCGTGAGAGGTGGTGCATGTTGAGACCCTGTTAAACTCATTCCTGTCTATAGCACAGAATAAAGCATTAATAGCTCTCGCATCTAGACTCGCCTGTTTCTTCTTCCTCGTCAGAATATTTGTCATGTGGCTTCTCAACGAGATCACTATTGACAACTATCCTGGCGGGCTTTTTGTAACCATCGGTAACAATGGTCCACAGGTCGAAGTCTAGTGACTTGAGATAAAAGCTCATCCTTGTTTTCTAATAGGTGTAGTTTATCCCATCAAATAGGGGAGGCCTATGAGTGGACTGCCCTTCACCGTGATTGGAAATCATGGATTGTGTGGTTGCCATGGATCAGCTCTAGGATGTTAGTCCTTGTTGAGAGAACAGAGCTCTGATACCAATTGAAGAACAAATAGGCAACTCTAGAGGAGGGGGGGTGAATAGAGTTTATGATAATAATGCCCAATTAAAAATTAAACTCTTTCACCAACATTAATTAATCAGAGTAAATGCAAAAATAGTAAAGAGCGAGAAAGCATACGCAAACACAGCCGATTTTAACCTAGTTTCCCTCTTGGAGGACTAGTCCAGGCCTGAGAACTCTAGCTCAGGATTAAATCCACTATTTGTGAAATAGTAGTTACACCCCGTGCCTTTTCTTCAGAAGAGCACGTCAACTTCTTACAGAGATCGCAGTGGCGATGCTTGGAATTTTCCAAGCGACTTCTTGAACTCTTGCACAAACTCCTAACTGACAAGTACTGAGCACTTTGAGGCTTAGGGAGCTTGTGGCTAGTAGATGAGAAGGGTATGGCTTGTATAAGGCTTTAGAGAGAAGAGAAGAAAAGATTGGATGATTGAAAATGGGAGAATTCATGGCCTATTTATAGGATACCAGATAGGCAGAATTCGGCCAAAATTCTGGGTCAAATATTCAAAAATTTGGCTGTTGGACAACTTGCATCCAGCCAACCCTAAACATTAGGGTCCTGGATTTTAGGAGGCAAAGTTCGGCCCGAACTCTGTGTGGAAGCAGAGTTCGGCCCGAACTCTGTCTCCAGAGCACAGAACTGGTCCAATGGGTAAATGGGCTTATTTGGATTTTGTGGAGCTTTTGTTTTGAGGTATGGGTATAGGTTAAGTCTCAAATTGCTCAGTACGACTCAGTTTACATATGTCCAGACTTAATAAAAGTATAAAATACAGACTTAAAATATTTAACATAGCAGGTGCGAGCTGTCGTCCATCTTGTACTGAGTTCAGTCTTCATGTGTCGTATTGAAATATTACAAGTATCATGTCGTCAATTGTATCAATATTTGGTTGACTGTAATTTTGTGTCAACTCAAAGAACCTTCCCTCGCGATCGACTGGTTAGACAAAATCGAAGACAACTTTAAGGTCCAAGGCATCGATAAGACAAAGAAAGTCGCTTGTGCTCAAATTTAACTTTGGTTGAACACACACGAATGGTGGGCGGTACAAAAGCAAGCTATCTGTTGCGATGATTCCACTACGTTGATCTCCTAGGCTACATTCCGCAAGGCCTTCGAAGTCGAGTACTTACCTGCGGCGATCCGCCAGGTGATGGAGAACGAGTTCATGCAGTTGAAATATAGAAACAAGACGGTACGTGAGTATGCTGCAGAATTCAACAAGTTGGCTTGATTTGCAGGTGTCTACCTGCCAACGGCGGCGAGTCGAGCACGGAGATTCGAAGTGGGCCTGAGGCCTTCTATTTCTACTCATATGATGGTGTCCGAGTATCAAACAATGGACGAGTCACTCAACCATGCCCTCCGTCTCGAGCCTTAATACCCTCCGGTCACCACAAGCACTTTGCATACCTACTATCATAAGCGCCATGGCAAGCCAGGAGGTAATAAAGCGCACAAGCGTCCAAACCGCGACAACGGAGGCAAAAATTAGGGAAAGGACCGAGTGCTCTATAATTACTGCTATAAGGAGGGGCAGGTGACTAATAAATATCGAAGAAGGAGCAGACAATGCTTCGTATATGGTCGAACAGACCACATTGTACGCAACTGTCCAGAGAATCCAAACCAATGCCCCCCCGTAACACCAACAAAATCGAGGTCAAGCACCTCGGGCTCCACAGACCGCACCACAAAATGGCCAAAACCGTCGCCCCAGTGCCCAGGGCCGCGTCTACGCCATGACCCGGGATGAAGCGTTCGTATCTGACACAGTCGTGACTGGTATTGTCACGCCCCGACCCAAAAAATTGCTCGTCCTCGTATCGATTTATCCAAATCATCGTCCTCGCTGGGGTATGATGCCGTACGAGTTTTGAGTTGCACTCGTACAGGGAAAGATGACAAGTTTTCAAATGGTTATATTTGATTTAATATTAGCAACACAAGAAAATAGAGTATACGAAACAATTCTCTTTATTGATGAATGAACTGAGATTACAAAGGCTTTCAATAGTCCATCTGAATTTGCCAGATTGGCTACAACACTCAAGTTCTCTCTTGCCCACAAAGGACATTACCGTTCTATACATCATGCCTTATATGTCTCGGTTGCATCAATCATGTTGCAAGTCCGAGCGTCAATGCGATCGTACGCTTCAAACGCTACGACATTCCATGCCTCCGCGCGATCAAGCGAAGCTCCACCACGAGCATAATATGTCCTGAACCTGCGAGCAATCTAGTAAGGGATTAGTACTTTTGTCCTCGCCGTACTGATCAAAGACCCACTTAACTAAACCGACATTAAGTAATGTATTGATTCATGCAACATACAATTTAGTTATCTATGTTCTCCTTAGGATCGGTTTTATGGCATATTTGAAAGTAGTAAAGCATGTTATCATGGTAAGCATGTTATTTTGATTCACATAAGCAAGCAGGCAGCCAATAGCAATCTCGTGTTGTTTCGTGACTTCTTACCAACACTAATGCACTCACCCTTGCACCGATGCAAGGTGAATACGCCTTATTCCTTCTCTATCATGTTATAAGTGCTCTGTGCAGGATCTTTGTGTTCCTGCACTTTAGTGCACCGTTCCTTAACTATATGAACGGCATTGGTGTATCCACGCCATAATTGAACTCTACCATATTTCTCTTTTTTTTTCTTTTTTTTTCTTTTATTTTCTCAAATTAGATAACCTGACATCCTCCCTGTAGTGCCCCATCCCTACATCATGCCCCATTCTCCGTCTATGGGGTGTACGAGAAAGGAACACTGTTGCCATCGATTCGGTCGAACGGGAACGATTGAATTAAGATACATTCTCCATTATGGAATGGCTTCTTCGGAACCAAGTCCCATATTCAGCGGATAGCGCCTCAAGGATTGGTTCTGCGGCTAAGTCGAGAGAGACCTCTCGTTGCTCTGGTTTTTTATGTCGCACTTGCTTTGGCTTTGGTTTCCGTGAATACGTTTTCGTGAATATTTTTGATGGTTTTTATGGCTTGTATTTTTGGACTTCACATTCATATCAAAATCTCTTGAGTAACACAGTGTTCTAATCAGTTGCTTGTACGATTTCAGGTAATCGCGTAGGCGACGACTAGCGCAACCGACAAAGTCTCTCGTCGCGAACAACAATCAAGGTGAGTGGCTGAACTCCTTCTCATCGACTCTCTATTTCAAAATGAGAACTCGGATAACTATTAATGATTTACTTAGAAAATACAAAGCTTTATGTTCTAAAAGGAAAAAGATAAGATTCTACAAAAAGAGATAGAATTATTTCAAGATATGCAAAGCCAAGTAAATGAATCGATTACATAACAAGCCCCAATGATACACTAAAATATACCTTGTTAACATAACACGGTCATGGACAACTTGTCGACAAGGGCGGTGGTTTCTTCGAACGGCAACCCGGGGCCACGGGACTGACTCGGCCTAGGAAGAAACAAGTTATAGCCGAGCTGAGTAGAGAAACCGGTAGTTTGGGGACTTGCATCGGAGTTTGCTACTTGCGTTGCAAGGGCTCCGTTTACCAGGCTATGTCCAAGATGGCTAGTAAATACCAGTGACCTCCAAATTATACACTTGATATAAATTGTTATCAACTAACAGGGAAGTTGATAGTAGGTTTTATATTGCACGGTGCGCTCTGCCAAGGAAAATTCTAGCGTAATTCACCTGGTTTATGTTTCGTCAAACTGTTTGCATGAAAATAATTAGAATGGTTAGAAAGATCACAAACAAACAAGTTACACGTTTTATCTAAATTCTTGAACCAAATGAGAGCCTAGAAACTAATTAGGCACTCTGTCATGCCCCAGACCCGAAACACCGGGGGACGGGGACGGACTTGGCCAGCTACGTATTACGGGTAGAAGAAATACCGAATAATACGATCAATGCTGTAAACTAGACAAGGGGGTGCATACTACATACAAGTCTCGCTAGGGTCACATGATATCTATTGTCTCAATCAATGAATCAAGTAGCAGTAAATAAAGAGCATATATGATAAAGCAGTAAGGCGTCCCAAACGCTCGGTCAAAATGTTCTTGAGATCTGGCTTTACAAAATATAGCCAGATGATATGATAAGGTATACACAATCGCTATCAGCTGCAGTCTGAATTAATTACAATTATGTAAAAGCAAGTGCTAGACAGTCCGACTAACAGGTCGGTGCTAAAGCGGCAAAAGTAAAGTAAAGAACAAGACGAGTAGGGAGTCAAGTAACCCACTCATGGCCTCCTGCGGTCATCCTTCTAGTATTGACCATCTTGAGGGTAGAAGTAAGCTGAGTCCTCGGGAGCTGGCTCTAGATCTGGCCATGCAAAACCAGAGAGGTTAGACCTCCAATAGCAAGCACCACAAAGGACGCACGACATGAAGGATTAAAACCAGTAATAAGAGTTAAGGATAGAAATGAGATAAATAAATCTTTGCCTCTTATAAGATACGCCTAGCGTCTTGACACTCCGAACCAACTCCCCAACCAAACAAGGACAGAAGTTGGTCCGTCATGTCAGGACGTTTAGCTTACCTCAATAGTTGGCAAAGTAGGATACAACCCACAAGCATATCAGTTTAAGCGGCCATGCAATTATTACGGCTTACTACTTATGGGCTCTAAGTTACCCTGGAACCATGCATTAGGGAATTTCTCAGTTCTTACTATAGACAAACAAGGCTGGTAGATCCAATAATCAGTTGCACCATGCGGGGAAATGAGTCCCAGCGGGACGCTCGTCGATCGGAAAAAAAGTAAACCGGATACCACTCCCTGCCCGTGTGGTAGATATGCAGTATCCGTGGGAACCAACCGGCGTGTCGGGACACTATTTGTCCCAAGGACGGCCGTCATGTAAGAACTCGAAAATTCATTCTCTCCATGCAGTAATTATTTTACTTAGCTTAGTTGGCCCTATGTTAATTGAAATCTCATGCCGAGGACCATGAGTATTTCTCATGAGTACTTTCGTACAAGGTACGATATACGTAACTCTACAACGATGCCAGTGCGGTTAGGTTGTAGGTCCCGTATAGCGTAATACAACAATCAAACCTATCCACGGAATAATCATGCCTTGACAGTAGGATACACGTGCTGCTTTTGTAATACAAAATTAATTATCAGTGCCATAGTACCTACTCAATATTATGTAAATTTATGTACATAATTATAAATTAGAAATCAGCACGGGTATATTGTCAATGATCGGGATCAGCCAGTCGTTCTCAATGGTTCATACATGAACGTGTCCAATTCAGTTCAATAAGACGACTAACCAGTCTCTGTAACACCCAGTTTTCTAAAATAAGGATAATTTTGAAATTTTGTATTTTGATTTATTTAAATATGATATTTAATTAATAATATGATTTTTGGTAAAATTTTAATCATTTTTTTTAAATCATGACTTATGATTTAAGTGTTTGGCTAGTGTAACCTTGGAGACTGTTGACCTAGAGCCTAGCCATGTGATTAGGATGTTTAATTAGTACATTTTAGCCAAGAGGGTATTTTGGTCATTTTAGGATTTAATTGGATTATTTATGATTTATTGGAATTTGTGTGATTTTAATTATTATTTAAATAAGTGCTATGTGCTATGATGGGTTTTAGCCTAGTGAAGCCTAACCTAGAAGCTTAGACTTAACCCATGGGCTAAGTAGGATGGTTAACTTAAGTTGAGAGTAGAAACAATCAAGTTAGAAATCAAATAGGAGTTTTAGTCATGAGAATTGATTTTTGAGAATGGGCCCTTAGAAACTTAGAAGTAACTTGACTTAGAAAGGGAGGCCCATGGCCCAACTAACTAAACCCTAACCCTAGCATTTATGACCAGCCACCTAGGGATCCACACTCCTATTTAATGTCTCCTCAAACTTAGAGCTAGCCTCCTTAGAAAAATAGCAAGTTAAAAATAGAGGTAAAACCCTTTCTTCCCCAATCCATAACTCCTCCATTTCAACTCCTTTTTCTTCCTAATTTCTTGCAATAGATTCTAATCTCTGTGTTTTTGATGACTATAGTGAGAAATTCCAGGGAAGGGATAATTTGGAAGAGTTTGGGTAGCTTGAGGAACAACTCACTTTGGGGCTTTTTGAGCCATTTCAAACCTATAGGTAAATCCCTATTCTCTCTACCAAATTTTGATTTCTTTGCATGGTTAGGAAGCCCTAGGTGTCCTCTCTCTGTTGGTATAGGTTTTGCAAAGTTTTGTGTCCGTTTCGTGTCCGTATCGGACACGTATCCAATAGAAAACCTAGGTGTTTGTAGAAATGCCACTAAGGATTCGATTTTCGATTTTTGTAAATATGATTGCATGGATCTGTAGATCTTCATGTGTGTATTAATTTTTGTGAAGGTGTCCTGATGTTTTGTGTCCGTTTGTGTCCTATTTTTGTGCGTGGACACGCAGCACGGGCCCGTAGGCCGTGTCCTGCATCACGGGCTCATTTTCTCTCGACACAGGACACTTCGTATCCTGATTTTTGGCGTGAGCCTAGGGGCAACGACTGTCACCGTGCTCCCAAAATTTGGGAGCACCTCGTGGAGTGTGCATGGTGCAATCGCCCCCGAACTGGCCGTGCGCTGTCGCGCGCAAGTGGTTGTGCACGCGCACAGGCGCTACTGACACGGGGTTCGTGTCGTGTCTACGTGTCACGTAGACTCGATTCAGTGTGACGCAGTCCTAGACCTATCCTAGGTGCACCTTTGGACACGAGCACGTGTCGTGTCGTGTCGTGTGTCACGTGTTACACGCGCGTGCACGCGTGCACGAGGAATACTTAGTCTGTTTCCTGATACATGGCTTCTTTTCATTTTGGACACTTCGTGTCTACTGTTTGGACACGAGAATACTTCCATATGACACGTACACTTGGGACACGTGTCTGTTTGTCACTGTTTTGGGTTTTCGAATTGTTTGATATCTAAATTGGGTTTCTTTTCTGAGTATTCGGATACCACACGAATACACAGTTTTCCTAAACCTTATATCCTTTTCTTTTAAATTTAATTTCTAATTGTTGTTCAGTTATCAATTGACCCAACATATGTATTAACCTCGTTAAGTTCAATGTTACTTATTAGAATAGGTTGTAGATGAAAAATAGGATTTTGGATATTGGTTTGGGGCTGTACAAATGATATCCTGAGACACATTTCCTGAGATTAATTTCTGAACTCCTTTTCCTAAAAACTGATTTTTATGATTCTTAGATTCCATGTTAACCCATATATATTGTGTTAGGCATTGCTTAGATGTTGGTTTGTCTCTGTAGATTAAATTCATGATAGTTTTGGTTACATTGTTGAATGTTAGTTATGTTGCATTTGAAATTGGCTTTAGTTTTTGAATAAGATTTTGGGTTGTGTGGTTTCGAAATGTGAACTGAGATTAGTTCTTTTTTTCTTTATACTGTAAATGAATGTTAAATTCTTGTTTAACTGTCATGTTGTTTGAATATAGGAATTTACTGATACTCTGATATTGTTTGCTGTTTCAATATTCCAAGGGTTCAATTCAATTTCAAATAAGTTAATACTTTACCTGGGGGAGTTTTGATAAGTTCCCAGTTGTGTTTTCATGAATGGTTTAGGTTTGAGTTCTAGTTTTGGGTTTCGAAAATTAGAGTCAACAGTGAACTGTGAAGTTCACTGATACTGAGGATGAACCTTGGGTTCGGTTTTCATATGTTTAGATGAATAGTTAAATTAAGTTTAAATGGTTAACTGTAATACAAATTTGTATATATATACCTATATGTTTAAGCTGGAAATTGATGATAGTTTTAAACTGAAATGAAATGGAAATTTGAATGGAAACTTGATTTCCTAATGGGCTGGAAACCTGAGATGTTTCAATCCCAGTTTTTTTGATAACTTATACTTATTTTTACATGTTATATAGGAAATTATGTGTTGGTTCATGTTGGGGTATCATTGGGTTTTGAATGCTAAATATAGCTCTTTGAAATCCTGAGTTTAACCCTATGAACAAGGTGTAAACCTGAGCTAATTTTCCCTTTCTTGTATTTTACTGATTTCTTACACTGTTAATTAGAGGCTGAATTGATCCCTGTGTTTTCATCAAACCTGAGAATGGGTTTTGGATTGATATGTTGAACTGAAAAGTATATTCATGTATTCACTGTTTAATACACACTGAGTTTCACAGATTTCCATATGAACAATGTGCACTGATCTCCCTGAAATTGCCTGAGGTTGTGAGCTCAAAACCTGAAATCATGAAATCTGAGAATGTAGGATTAATAGGAATTGATTTTCCTTTTTAACTGAATTGGGTTCCATTCCTTTCTGCACTGTCACATATTACATAGACACACACACATGTCTATGCCTAACTGATTGCCTACTGCACATTGTTTCACTCTTGTCTCACACACACACACCTTCCTGTCATCAGGACAGTCCTTCACTCACTCACTCCCTATTTTCTATCCCTCTCTATATATCCTATTCCCTATGTAATGTAGGTATTTATGTAATGAATACTTAATATATGTATCTATATATATATGATATAAGTTTGTGTATTATATGTAGGTATCTAGTATAGATTTACACAATGGGTGTATAGGTTATATTAGAATATATCCTAGTATCATATAAAATGTGTATATAGATATATATATTATGGTTGTATATATATAAATATATATATATATATATATATATATATATTATGGTTGTGTATATATATATATATATATATATATATATATTTTGGTTGTGTAAAATATATATATGTGTAGTATTTTAGATATAGGTAATGTCAGGTTGTCATGAATTATGATTGGCTAATAGGCATGATATAGCCTATAGCCTATGGTGTGTCAGCTAGACTAGTTAAGTCTAGTTAGACTTGTTGGACCTAGGTTTGACTTCTTGGTTGACCAGGGTTGACCAAGAGTTGACTTTGACCTAGTTAGACCTAGACTCATGTAGAATGCATAGCAGAGCTTCATTTTATCATTTTAGACTTGTTGTGACTTGTACTGTTCTATAGGAGACATACACCACTCATCGGACAGTATATTCTCTTCAGACATTCAGGAGATCAGGCGAGTACATTCTCTGACCGTTTCATACTTGTCTGGATTTACATTCTTACTCTAGATTACTGTACTTGATGCTGACACGATCATTATCACGGATTGGTACTATGTGGATCTTCTTCTAAGATGTTATCTCCTTGTATTCACTAAATATATATTGTGATGTACGTTTCACTTACATATTGTATTTATTGAATACCCTTATCATTGTACACTCATTGTGCATATTGTACTCTCATTATCACATTGAGCCATTGTACAAGCCATTGTATAAGCCATTGTACAAGCCATTGTATAATGTAACGTAATTGAATTGGATCCTTGTGTATCGATTGGGGAGGGAGAGTAGAATTGGTTATGTGATCAATCCTATTGTATAAGAAATTGTATATGTCCATTGTACATCCACGTACAAAGGAGTCCCATTTTATTGTATAACCTAACCCATTTAGATAACCATATTGTGCTCTAAATCACATGTTACTACAGTTCTTACTTATCATATATAGATATTTTCCATTATCAAATCTCTGCTGTTTTCATATACATTCTTCTTTCAGCGTTTCATGTACCTTACTCTATTGCATGCTTTATATTTCCTAACTTGATATGAACTGCGTGAGATGTTTTGTGCTCGCTCCTGTCCTGACTGGACCTGTTGAAAATATTACAGAGGATGAGGATGAGGCCTGCATAGATACCTTCTATGGGACAGCTGTAGATGGCTCGTGTGACCCAGATTTCCAGCCTGATCCACTAGCTTAGAGACTGAGGCTCCCTAGTCTAGGATTTTACTATTTCTGTCTTCTAAGATCAGGATTGTATATATATACTCTTTCATATTCAGTATTAGACTTGTAATGAGCTGGATGTTCTATTTTGTATAGCAGTAGACACTTAGACTCTCTCTGATTGTATCCTGTGGATCTTTTATTCCAGTATCTATCTATCTATCTTTTATCTTATCATTCTGCCTTAGATGTGATTGAGACTGTATATTGCTATGTCACCTCCATTCGGAGGGTATATACTGTATAGGTACCTTTATATTGTTAGATGATTGACCTAGGACAGCGTTCTACCGCCGACACTGCGGCGTAGGCTGGGCGTTGTTACGTTCTCGTCCCCTCACAGTGGGTGCGGGTCGTGACACGTTTTTAGTGGTGGCCCATGCAGGTCGAGTTTATGTTGTGGTATTCGAACTAGAGTATCACTACAGCCTGCAGTAGGTTAGGATATTCTTGAGGTACTCAATCACATTAGGAAAAGCTCTTAATCTGATTCTTGTTATCAAAATTCTTGCTACTTTAATACTTTCTTTTGAAATAAACTGTCCTCCCTTGATTCATCGCTTCCTTCTCAGCAATTGTTATCCTTGTTTGATCTGTCTTCAGGATGGTGGAGACGCGGTTACAGCGTACCATTCATGGAAATACTGTAGAGGGGACTACTACCTCTCAGCCAGTTCAGTAGGGTCGGGAGGCTACAGCTCCTGCCACCTCTGCTCATATTGGGACTTCAGCAGCAGCAGCAGAGGGTATGCCTTCACCAGTTCGGAGGCAAGACCCAGTCATCCCAGAGGTACCGTTCCAGCAGCCGCTGCCTACAGGACATGTGGACGCGGCACAGATATTTGTGTACTTTCAGCAGTTTATGGAGATACAGCAGACCCGGCAGGAAAGGGGCATGGAGCTGGCCATTACGACAGTCGCAGCTCGACCAGTAGTCCAGCAGCCGAAGACACCTGGGATAGAGCAGTTCCAGAAGATGAGCCCCAGAGACTTTTTGGGGACGGAGGGGATTATATATGCTGACGAGTGGATCGAGCATATAGAGGAGATCTTCCGCCTGGCCCAGATACCGGCAGATCTCCAGATAGAGGCAGCAGCTAGCCGGATGCGAGATCTTGCTCGCACCTGGTATCAGTCAGACCCCAGGGTAGGGGTAGCTCGGTAGACTTGGGAGCAGTTTAAGGGCTTCTTCAAGAAGAAGTTCTTCCCAGATTCAGCACTCAGAGCCTTGGAGTCGCAGTTCGAGAGCCTAGTCCAGGGGAGTCTTTCAGTGGAGGAGTACACAGGGGAGTTTGGCCGCCTCGACAGGTTCGTAGAGGGCTTGAGCGAGACGGCGAAGGCCCAGAGGTTTTGGAAGGGTCTGGTCAAGGAAGTCAAGTCCTTGACCAAGGGCAACAGGGATGCCACTTTTAAGGAGATTTTGACAGGAGCCTTATTGGCAGAGGATGATCTTAAGCTTAGGCTCAAGAGGGAACGAGACCCAGTTGGGGGCAGCAGCAGCGGAGGATCGGCCAAGAGGCCGTACGTTCAGCAGCAGTTTCAGCAGCAGTACCAGCAGCCGAGGGCTCAGATACAACAGCTACAACAGAGGTCTGTTCAGTATCAGGGACAGAGACAGGTGCAGTATCAGCAGGACACCGTGTGCAACTTCTGCAAGAAGCCAGGCCATTGGTGGAACGATTGCAGGAAGAGGCTGGGTATGTGTTTACTTTGCAGTTCAGCAGAGCATCAGTGTAGAGAGTGTCCCAAGAACCCGACACCATTGGCTCAGATAGCACCAGGAGCTAGGGCTCCGGCAGGACAGTAGAGGGGACCACCATTGCAGACTCAGCAGGAGAGGTTCGTACAGCATCAGCAGCAGGCCAGGGGAGGCCAGCCAGGACGAGCTTTCGCCATGACAGCCGAGGATGCTCAGGCCATGGGAGATCTAGTTGCAGGTTCCGTTCTTGATTCAAACTCTGTAATTACTGCCTTGAAATTCGATTCTCTCTGTTCCTTGTTGGTTGATCAATCCTGTCCTGTTGTTTTGTGTCATGTTTTGATTTTCTTCTAAGATGAATCATATGGGCTAGGTCACCAGTTATGGAATCTAGAATCTTCGATAGTCGTGTTAGCTGGCATAGTGAGGACATATAGTCAGATTTAGGACGTATTTCTCGGGTGTAGGAATTTAAGATTTTTGCTGCCAAGCATGCGGCAATGTAAAAATTTTAAATACCATGATTCTAGAGGTATGTGCCTTAGTCGAGGACTCTGTGATTATCGTAGCCATGCTCACTAGCACGACGAAGATTTTGAGTATCATGATTTTGGACAGACGCATATGATTATCTGACGGTATGTTTGAGACTCTGATTGTGGGGTGTTTGACCTAGAAGGACTACTACCATTTTAATTTCGAGGACGAAATTTTTCTAAGGTGGGTAGACTTGTAACACCCAGTTTTCTAAAATAAGGATAATTTTGAAATTTTGTATTTTGATTTATTTAATTATGATATTTAATTAATAATATGATTTTTGGTAAATTTTTAATTTTTTTTAAATCATGACTTATGATTTAAGTGTTTGGCTAGTGTAACCTTGGAGAATGTTGACCTAGAGCCTAGCCATGTGATTAGGATGTTTAATTAGTACATTTTAGCCATGAGGGTATTTTGGTCATTTTAGGATTTAATTGAATTATTTATGATTTATTGGAATTTGTGTGATTTTAATTATTATTTAAATAAGTGCTATGTGCTATGATGGGTTTTAGCCTAGTAAAGCCTAACCTAGAAGCTTAGACTTAACCCATGGGCTAAGTAGGATGGTTAACTTAAGTTGAGGGTAGAAACTATCAAGTTAGAAATCAAATAGGAGTTTTAGTCATGAGAATTGATTTTTGAGAATGGGCCCTTAGAAACTTAAATGTAACTTGACTTAGAGAGGGAGGCCCATGGCCCAACTAACTAAACCCTAACCCTAGCATTTATGACCAGCCACCTAGGGATCCACACTCCTATTTAATGTCTTCTCAAACTTAGGGCTAGCCTCCTTAGAAAAATAGCAAGTTGAAAATAGAGGTAAAATCCTTTCTTCCCTAATCCATAACTCCTCCATTTCAACTCCTTTTTCTTCCTAATTTCTTGTAATAAATTCTAATCTCTGTGTTTTGATGACTATGGTGAGAAATTCCAGGGAAGGGGCAATTTGGAAGAGTTTGGGTAGCTTGAGGAACAACTCACTTTGGGGCTTTTTGAGCCATTTCAAACCTATAGGTAAATCCCTATTCTCTCCACCAAATTTTGATTTCTTTGCATGGTTAGAAAGCCCTAGGTGTCCTCTCTCTGTTGGTATAGGTTTTGCAAAGTTTTGTGTCCGTTTCGTTCCGTATCGAACACGTATCCAATAGAAAACCTAGGTGTTTGTAGAAATGCCACTAAGGATTCGATTTTCGATTTTTGTAAATGTGATTGCATAGATCTGTAGATCTTCATGTGTGTATTAAATTTTGTGAAGGTGTCCTGATGTTTTGTGCCCGTTTGGGTCCTATTTTTGTGCGTGGACACGCAGCACGGGCCCGTAGGCCGTGTCCTGCATCACGGGCTCATTTTCTCTCGACACAGGACACTTCGTGTCCTGATTTTTGGCGTGAGCCTAGGGGCAACGACTGTCACCGTGCTCCCAAAATTTGGGAGCACCTCGTGGAGTGTGCGTGGCGCAATCGCCCCCGCACTGGCCGTGCACTGTCGCGTGCAGGCGGTTGTGCACGCGCACAGGCGCTACTGACACAGGGTTCGTGTCGTGTCTACGTGTCACGTGGACTCGATTCAGTGTGACGCAGTCCTAGACCTATCCTTGGCGCACCTTTGGACACGAGCACGTGTCGTGTCATTTCATATGTCACGTGTTACACGCGCGTGCACGCGTGCACGAGGAATACTTAGTCTGTTTCCTGATACATGGCTTCTTTTCATTTTGGACACTTCGTGTCCACTGTTTGGACACGAGAATACTCCCATATGACACGTACACTTGGGACACGTGTCTGTTTGTCACTGTTTTGGGTTTTCGAATTGTTTGATATCTAAATTGGGTTTCTTTTCTGAGTATTCGGATACCACACGAATACACAGTTTTCCTAAACCTTATATCCTTTTCTTTTAAATTTAATTTCTAATTGTTGTTCAGTTATCAATTGACCCAACTTATGTATTAACCTCTGTTATGTTCAATGTTACTTATTAGAATAGGTTGTAGATGAAAAATAGGATTTTGGATATTGGTTTGGGGCTGTACAAATGATATCCTGAGACACATTTCCTGAGATTAATTTCTGAACTCCTTTTCCTAAAAACTGATTTTTATGATTCTTAGATTCCATGTTAACCCATATATATTGTGTTAGGCATTGCTTAGATGTTGGTTACTCTCTGTAGATTAAATTCATGATAGTTTTGGTTACATTGTTGAATGTTAGTTATGTTGCATTTGAAATTGGCTTTAGTTTTTGAATGAGATTTTGGGTTGTGTGGTTTCGAAATGTGAACTGAGATTAGTTCTTTTTTTCTTTATACTGTAAGTGAATGTTAAATTCTTGTTTAACTGTCATGTTGTTTGAATATAGGAATTTACTGATACTCTGATATTGTTTGCTGTTTCAATATTCCAAGGGTTCAATTCAATTTCAAATGAGTTAATACTTTACCTGGGGGAGTTTCGATAAGTTCCAAGTTGTATTTTCATGAATGGTTTAGGTTTGACTTCTAGTTTTGGGTTTCGAAAATTAGAGTCAACAGTGAACTGTGAAGTTCACTGATACTGAGGATGAACCTTGGGTTCGGTTTTCATATGTTTAGATGAATAGTTAAATTAAGTTTAAATGGTTAACTGTAATACAAATTTGTATATATATACCTATATGTTTAAGCTGGAAATTGATGATAGTTTTAAACTGAAATGAAATGGAAATTTGAATGGAAACTTGAATTTCTAATGGGCTGGAAACCTGAGATGTTTCAATCCTATTTTTTTGATAACTTACACTTATTTTTACATGTTATATAGAAAATTATGTGTTGGTTCATGTCGGGGTATCATTGGGTTTTGAATGCTAAATATAGCTCTTTGAAATCCTGAGTTTAACCCTATGAACAAGGTGTAAACCCGAGCTAATTTTCCCTTCCTTGTATTTTACTGATTTCTTACACTGTTAATTAGAGGCTGAATTGATCCCTGTGTTTTCATCAAACCTGAGAATGGGTTTTGGATTGATATGTTGAACTGAAAAGTATATTCATGTATTCACTGTTTAATACACAATGAGTTTCACAGATTTCCATATGAATAATGTGCACTGATCTTCCTGAAATTGCCTTAGGTTGTGAGCTCAAAACCTGAAATCATGAAATCTAAGAATGTAGGATTAATAGGAATTGATTTTCCTTTTTCCTTTTTAACTGAATTGGGTTCCATTCCTTTCTGCACTGTCACATATTACATAGACACACACACATGTCTATGCCTAACTGATTGCCTATTGCACACTGTTTCACTCTTGTCTCACACACACACACCTTCCTGTCATCAGGACAGTCCTTCACTCACTCACTCCCTATTTTCTATCCCTCTCTATATATCCTATTCCCTATGTAATGTAGGTATTTATGTAATGAATAATTAATATATGTATATATATATATATGATATAAGTTTGTGTATTATATGTAGGTATCTAGTATAGATTTACACAATGGGTGTATAGGTTATATTAGAATATATCCTAGTATCATATAAAATGTGTATATAGATATATATATATATATATATATATATATTATGGTTGTATATATATATATATATATATATATATATATATATATATATATATATATATATATATATATATATATATATATATATATATATATATATATATATATATATATATATATTATGGTTGTGTATATATATATATATATTTTGGTTGTGTAAAATATATATATGTGTAGTATTTTAGATATAGGTAATGTCAGGTTGTCATGAATTATGATTGGCTAATAGGCATGATATAGCCTATAGCCTATGGTGTGTCAGCTAGACTAGTTAAGCCTAGTTAGACTTGTTGGACCTAGGTTTGACTTCTTGGTTGACCAGGGTTGACCAAGAGTTGACTTTGACCTAGTTAGACCTAGACTCATGTAGAATGCATAGCAGAGCTTCATTTTATCATTTTAGACTTGTTGTGACTTGTACTGTTCTATAGGAGACAGACACCACTCCTCGGACAGTATATTCTCTCCAGACACTCAGGAGATCAGGCGAGTACATTCTCTGACCGTTTCATACTTGTCTGGATTTACATTCTTGCTCTAGATTACTGTACTTGATGCTGACACGATCATTATCACGGATTGGTACTATGTGGATCTTCTTCTAAGATGTTATCTCCTTGTATTCACTAAATATATATTGTGATGTGCATTTCACTTACATATTGTATTTATTGAATACCCTTATCATTGTACACTCATTGTGCATATTGTACTCTCATTATCACATTGAGCCATTGTACAAGCCATTGTATAAGCCATTGTACAAGCCATTGTATAAGGTAACGTAACTGAATTGGATCCTTGTGTATCGATTGGGGAGGGAGAGTAGAATTGGTTATGTGATCAATCCTATTGTATAAGAAATTGTATATGTCCATTGTACATCCACGTACAAAGGAGTCCTATTTTATTGTATAACCTAATCCGTTTACATAACCATATTGTGCTCTAAATCACATGTTACTACAGTTCTTACTTATCATATATAGATATTTCCCATTATCAAATCTCTGCTGTTTTCATATACATTCTTCTTTCAGCATTTCATGTACCTTACTCTATTGCATGCTTTATATTTCCTAACTTGATATGAACTGCGTGAGATATTTTGTGCTCGCTCCTGTCCTGACTGGACCTGTTGAAAATATTACAGAGGATGAGGATGAGGCCTTTATAGATACCTTCTATGGGACAGCTGTAGATGGCTCGTGTGACCCAGATTTCCAGCCTGATCTACTAGCTTAGAGACTGAGGCTCCCTAGTCTAGGATTTTACTATTTCTGTCTTGTGAGATCAGGATTGTATATATATACTCTTTCATATTCAGTATTAGACTTGTATTGAGCTGGATGTTCTATTTTGTATAGCAGTAGACACTTAGACTCTCTTTCTGATTGTATCATGTGGATCTTTTATTCCAGTATCTATCTATCTATCTTTTATCTTATCATTCTGCCTTAGATGTGATTGAGACTGTATATTGCTATGTCACCTCCATTCGGAGGGTATATACTGTACAGGTACCTTTATATTATTAGATGATTGACCTAGGACAGCGTTCTACCGCCGACACTGCGGCATAGGCTGGGCGTTGTTACGTTCTCGTACCCTCACAGTGGGTGCGGGTCGTGACAGTCTCTTAGTTCCAGACATAGGAACGCATGATCAATATTAAGTCAGGATAACAATCATTGTCAATTCGTGACAAGGCATGGTAGTCAAAAGTTCTATATCAAGAATAAGAGAAACTTGCATAAAATAGTTGGTAACATATTCTTGAAACCACGGAAAAGATCTACAACTTTCATGTTGGAAGCTAGGAGAAATTCGGGCCAGAAAACCGTCAAAAAGAGCATCAAACAATCAAAATCAGCCAAAAATCAGCCTCATGCGGCCAGAAATTCTTATGCGGCTCAAAAATGCTCATGCGGCCAGAAATGGTCATGCGGCCAGAAATTCTTATGCGGCTCAAAAATGCTCATGCGGCCAGAAATGGTCATACGGCCAGAAATTCTTATGCGACCAGGAATGCTTATGCGGCTCAAAAATGCTCATGCGACCAGAGATGCTTATGCGGCCAGACACTATTCATCGTCCCTGCCAGAATCAGGACAGATGAACATAGAAGTTTGACCAAAATTGTTTTGGCCATAACTTCCTCAAATCAAGTCAAAATCTAACTTTTCAAAAGCCAAAATTGGGTAGAATTGAATTCTCTACAACATAGAACAATCAAAACATGGAAATGATAAAGTTTGATAGATCAAAACCCAAGAAAACCGAAAAGGAGAAAAACTTAGATCTACACAAAGCTAACCATGGAAAACAACCTAAACATGTAGAGAAAGAAGAGACAAACACAATGGACTAAAAATAAATGGGGATGCATAAAATCCTCCATGATGTGCAAGATGTACTTGCCTCTCACAAGTGGGTTAGGGTTTGGTGGAGGAGTAAATGTGAATGAATGAAGAGAGAGAATGAAAGAAGAAGTTTTATATCAAGGTCAAGTAGATCTCCACCATTCATTCTCTCCACCAAATCCAAGCCATCCATTCCTTTCCATTTTGAACCAAACCGAACCAAGATGGTTTACCATGAACCGAAATGAACCAAGAGCCAAGAAAAAGCAGAAAATAAAGTACAAAAAATAATTAGCATGAAATTAAAAGAATTAAATACAAAATAAATGCATGACAGATACTAATTAAATTCGGATAAGCGATATACGTATAAAAATACGCATTTCGGGAACGGGGAGTGACATCTCTACCCACCTTAGATAAATTCCGTCCTCGGAATTTCAAATCCAAGTAGGTTAGAAATATCAGGGCCAGGCACAAGCAATACAGCAAGCAATCAATCACCCTATGATACCAATCAGCCACTAATCTGCAACTATACTATCAATCCATGAAGCCAAGCTACTAATCATACGGGAATATGCATGTGGAATCAAGACAATCAAGGCATATAGAAATAAAATATACCTTGTGAGTCAAACAAGTGCGGGTACCGCGATCGGATATCATCCTCCCGCTCCCACGTTGACTCTCCTAAGGAGTGATGGCCCCAAGCAACACAAACAAGGTTAATTGTTCGGTTCTTGAGTATCTTCTCCCTTCGGTCCAAAATGGATACAGGCTACTCCTCATAAGACAGGTTGGTACCCACAACCAGCTTAGAATGATCGAGGATATGACTTGGGTTCGATACATACCTACGTAACTGAGATACGTGAAATACATCATGCACCTCTCTTAACGAAGGCAGAAAGGATAAACGATAAGCAACATCGCCTACCCTATCAAGGATAACGAATGGGCCCACGTACCGCGGACTCAACTTCCCGCGAACACCAAATCTAATGACTCCTCGGGTAGGCAAAATCCGTAAGATCACGTGGTCCCCAACAAAAAATTCCAACGGCCTGCGATGTTGGTCTGCCCAATGACGATGCCGATCCTGTGCAACTCGAAGTCGCTCTCTAATTTCCTTAACAATTTCAACTGTCTGGACAATCATCTTTGGTCCTAACATCTTCCTTTCTCCAATATCATTCCATGCCAACGGCGATCTATACTTCTTACCGTACAGTGCCTCAAACGGAGCCATTTGAATACTAGCCTGGTAACTGTTATTATATGAAAATTCTACTAAGTGCAGGTGACTCTCCCAGGATCCTCCAAAATCTAAAGTGCAGGCTCGTAACATATCTTCTAAGGTCTGAATGGTCCTTTCTGATTGTCCGTCCGTCTGCGGATGGTAAGCCGTACTAAATCTTAACTTGGTACCTAGGCTCTGATGTAAACTCTTCCAGAAATGTGACGTAAAACGGGTATCTCTATCTGACACAATACTGACAAAAACTCTATGTTGTCTTACGATCTGCTGCATGTACATCTCTGCTAGCTTTTCTGTAGTCTGTCCTACTCTGAAGGGGAGGAAATGTGCTACCTTTGTAAGTCGATCCACTATAACCCAGATGGCATCCTTACCACTAGATGATCTCGGTAATCCAGTTACAAAGTCCATTGTGATGTGCTCCCACTTCTATTCTGGGATAGAAAGTGGCTGCAATAACCCTGCTGGCCTCTGCTGCTCTGCCTTCACTTGCTGACATATCAAGCAACGGAAGACGAATCTAGCTATTTCTCTCTTCATTTCGTTCCACCAGAAATGTTGTTTAATATCCCTGTACATTTTGGTACCTCCCGGGTGAATAGAATACTGAGAACTATGGGCCTCTGCCATAACCTCCTGTCTGATATCTCCATTAGGCACACATAGACGCGATCCATACCTAAGTGTTCCATCCTCATGAATTCTCATCTCCTTCCGGAGTCCTGACTCACATTATGTCCTGAGTTTCTGAATCCTTGGGTCTTGTGTCTGAGCTGCCTTGATCCTGTCTACCAAGTCAGATTGAACTTGTAGACTAGCCAAGACCCCTACCTCTCCAGGAAGTATAACCTCAATGCCCATCTCTCGAAGATCCTCTAAAATCTGCTTCTGTGATGTCAACATGAATGCACTGCCCCTTCTACTGAGGGCATCCGCTACTACATTAGCCTTGCCTGGGTGATACTGAAGCTCTACCTCGTAATCCTTGATCAATTCCAACCATCTCCTCTGTCTCATATTCAGCTCTTTCTGAGTAAAAATATACTTTAAGCTCTTGTGGTCGGTGAATATATCTACTCGATCGCCGTACAGGTAATGCCTCCAAAGCTTCAAGGAAAATACTACGGCCGCCAACTCCAAATTATGAGTCGGATAATTCTTCTCGTGGTCCCGAAGTTGTATAGATGCATACGCTATCACCTTCCCATGTTGCATGAGAACACATCCAAGTCCCTTACCTGACGCATCACAATATACAGTAAAACCTCCAGGTCTAATGGGCAATGTAAGTATAGGTGCCGAGATCAATTTCTGCTTCAAACTCTTAAAGGATGCCTGACACTCCGCCGACCAGACAAATGGCACATCCTTGCGTGTCAAACGGGTCATGGGTGCTGAAATTCTTGCAAAATCTGACACGAACCTTCGGTAATATCCTACAAATCCCAAGAAACTCTGTACATCTGCTACTGTCTTAGGTACTGGCCAACCTTCCACGGCCTCTACTTTTTTAGGATCCACTGATACTCCGGCCCCTGATATGATATGCCCCAGGAATGAAATTTGATCCGACCAAAACTCACATTTACTGAGCTTGGCGTACAACTGGTTTTCTCTCAAAACCTGTAATACCTTCCTGAGGTAACCTTCATGCTCTCCTTCGCTGGCTGAGTAAATGAGAATGTCGTCGAGGAACACCACGACAAATTGATCCAAGTATGGCTTAAAAATGCGGTTCATCAAATCCATAAATATTACTGGAGCATTGGTCAATCCAAACGGCATAACTAAAAATTCGTAATGCCCGTACTTCGACCTGAATGCTGTCTTGGGAATATCCTTCTCTCGAACTCTAACTTGATGATATCCTGACCGAAGATCTATCTTGGAAAATACTCTGGCTCCGCTCAACTGATCAAACAAGTCGTCGATCCTCGGTAGTGGGTACTTGTTCTTTACTGTTGTCGCATTGAGTTTCCTATAGTCAATGCACAATCAGGATGACCCATCCTTCTTCCCTACAAGTACCACTGGTGCTCCCCATGGTGATTCACTGTCCCGAATGAACTTCTTCGCCTTCAATTCTTCTATATGCTGGTACACCTTAGCCTGCTCTGAATCTGGCATTCTGTAAACTCGATCCGACACCGGTTCGGTCCCTGGCACCAATTCTATACTGAACTCGACATCTCTTTTCGGTGGTAAACCTGGTAGTTCTTCCAGAAATACATCAAGAAACTCTCCCACTACCCTCGGGACTTGAACTCCTTCCAATGCTACTACGACTCCGCCTGCCAACTGTTCTGTTCCCGGCCTGACCAAAGCGAACTGTCCCATGCCTGGAATATCAAAAGATACGCTCCCTCTATGGCAATCTATTATAGCATGACTGTCTTTCAGCCAGTCCATGCCCAAGATAACATCAAAATTTCCCATAGGAAATTCTATCAACCTAGCGGGTAAGGAACGCCCGCACACTACGACTCTACATGCTGGAATAATCCTACTAACTCCTACAAGCCCATTACCAGTGAGTATATTCAACCTCTCTGGCAATGCCTCAAATTCTATTCCTAGTCGTGTTGCAAATCGTGTAGATATAAATGAATGTGACGTTCCCGAATCAAACAATGCTACTGCGGGATATGAAGAGATGAGAACGTTACCTGCTACAACGTTTCCTGATGCCAATGCCTCCTCCAAGGACAGATTGAACGCCTGTCCTTGGCCTCCATGCTGATTTCCCTGCTGCGGCCCTGCTCGGTGTTGCTGCTGGCCCTTGCCTCGATGATGCTGGAGTGGTCTCTGGTGTTGCTGCTGTATCGGCGGTCCCTGCTATCGAAACATCTGAGCTTGTGTCAATAACGGGCGTTGAGCCAACGGTTTTACTGCCACCGCTGGCCCTCGATACTGTCCTACCCCTGGTGCTGGTAGGGCAGAAAACGGTTACACTGGCCCTCCTGGCCTCGAACTCATGGGACAAGTGGAAACCCGGTGATCCGGACTCCTACATACCAAGCATAACCCATTAAATGCCCGGCATATAATCTTAGTGTGCCCTGCCTTCCCACAATAAGTGCAACCCGTGGGTGGCTGCTAATTCTTTCTCTGCTGCTGTTGCTGTCCGGCTGGTGGTGCAGGCCCTCGCACCGCCACATCATGAATACGGACGCCAGGGGACGATGCTGTCGATCGGGGTGCTGCTCCCCCTCCTCCTTCCATCTGGTTGTGAGACCTCTTCAGGCCCCCAGCCCTAGTCTCCATCCTCTGGATAGTGATCTCATGCCTCCGGGCCGCCGTCAGTACCTCATCAAAAGTCTGGTAGTTATGCCCCTCTATCAGTTGCAAGAGTTCAAGATGAAACCCTTGTTGGAACCTCATGGCCCTCTGGCTCTCCGTGGCTACCATCTCTGGGGCAAACCTACTCAATCTGCAGAACTCCGCTGCATAAGCATCCATGGTCTTCCCAGCCTGCTTGAGGCTGATGAACTTCTGCTGTAGCTCGAATTGAGCTACCACTCTATAGTACTTGGTCTTGAATCTGGTAGAAAAATCGTCACATGCAATAGGACGCCTGGCACCTACTTTCTATGATTCCCACCAATCACGGGCGAGATCCTGGAGTAATAACTTTACTTGGTCCACTTGCTCCTCTGCTGGAACTTTGGCTGCCTGCACAATGGCCTCAATATCCTTGAGCCACGCATCTGCTGTGATAGCATCTTCTATACCTTCGAAACGTCGGGAGTTGTACTTGCAGAATCGGGTCGACGCTCCTGATTCAGTCCTCACTTCTCTTTCTAATGTCGTCTGCAAGCCTTGATTAAGTAACACATTTTGCTCTTGTTGCTGGGTATGCATATGTTGCTGGACCAACATCTGATGTTGCTGCATGGCCATCATCCCTCTGATGATCTCTAGGAGGGCTGGTGTATCTACTGCCCCCGGAGTGGACGGAATCATTGGTGAGATCGGAACCTCCGGATATTGTGGCCCAACGGCTGGCTCTACTATCACCTCTGCTTGGACGTGCTCTTGGGGAAGCACTGGCCCTTGCTGCTGACCAGCATGGTCCTGCTGCTCTGGTTGTTGCTACTCTGACGCTGACGAGGAGCCCCTAATACAAGGGACAAGAGAACAATCAAACGACCGGACAAGAAAGATCAACGAAGTCAAGGGATACCGGGATGTTAAGATGGGATCGAGAGCAACGAATCATGAGATCAAAGGGAGAACACGTGTGATTGAGACCTCCTATAAAATAAAAGCACCCCACAAGTCTGAAAACAGACCTGCATGGGCCACCACTAAAACCTTGTCACGCCCCAGACCCGAAACACCGGAGGACGGGGACAGACTAGGCCAGCTACGTATTACGGGTAGAAAAAATACCGAATAATATGATCAATGCTGTAAACTCGACAAGGGGTGCATACTACATACAAGTCTCGCTAGGGTCACATGACATCTATTGTCTCAATCAATGAATCAAGTAGCAGTAAATAAAGAGCATATATGATAAAGTAGTAAGGCGTCCCAAACACTCGGTCAAAATGTTCTTGAGATCTGGCTTTACAAAACATAGCCAGATGATATGATAAGGTATACACAATCGCTATCAGCTGCAGTCTGAATTAATTACAATTATGTAAAAGCAAGTGCTAGACAGTCCGACTAACAGGTCGGTGCCAAAGCGGCAAAAGTAAAGTAAAGAACAAGACGAGTAGGGAGTCAAGGAACCCACTCGTGGCCTCCTGCAGTCATCCTTCTAGTATTGACCACCTTGAGGGTAGAAGTAAGCTGAGTCCTCGGGAGCTGGCTCTAGATCTGGCCATACAAAACCAGAGAGGTTAGACCTCCAATAGCAAGCACCACAAAGGAAGCACGACATGAAGGATTAAAACCAGTAATAAGAGTTAAGGATAGAAATGAGATAAACAAATCTTTGCCTCTTACAAGATACGCCTAGCGTCTTGACACTCCGAACCAACTCCCCAACCAAACAAGGACAGAAGTTGGTCCGTCATGTCAGGACGTTTAGCTTACCTCAATAGTTGGCAAAGTAGGATACAACCCACAATCATATCAGTTTAAGCGGCCAGGCAATTATTACGGCTTACTACTTGTGGGCTCCAAGTTACCCTGGAACCATGCATTAGGGAATTTCTCAGTTCTTACTATAGACAAACAAGGCTGGTCGATCCAATAATCAGTTGCACTATGCGGGGAAACGAGTCCCAGCGGGACGCTCGTCGATCGGGAAAAAAGTAAACTGGATACCACTCCCTGCCCGTGTGGTAGATATGCAGTATCCGTTGGAACCAGCCGGCGTGTCGGGACACTATTTGTCCCAAGGACGGCCGTCATGTAAGAACTCAGAAATCAATTCTCTCCATGCAGTAATTATTTTACTTAGCTTAGTTGGCCCTATGTTAATTAAAATCTTATGCCGTGGACCATGAGTATTTCTCATGAGTACTTTCGTACAAGGTACGATATGCGTAACTCTACAACGATGCCAGTACGGTTAGGTTGTAGGTCCCGCATAGCGTAATGCAACAATCAAACCTATCCACGGAATAATCATGCCTTGACAGTAGGATACACGTGCTGCTTTTGTAATATGAAATTAATTATCAGTGCCATAGCACCTACTCAATATTATGTAAATTTATGTACATAATTATAAATTAGAAATCAGCACGGGTACATTGTCAATGATCGGGATCAGCCAGTCGTTCTCAATGGTTCATACATGAACGTGTCCCATTCAGTTCAATAAGACGACTAACCAGTCTCTTAGTTCCAGACATTGGAACGCATGATCAATATTAAGTCAGGATAACAATCATTGTCAATTCGTGACAAGGCATGGTAGTCAAAAGTTCTATATCAAAAATAAGAGAAACTTGCATAAAATAGTTGGTAACATATTCTTGAAGCCACAGAAAAGATCTACAACTTTTATGTTGGAAGCTAGGAGAAATTCGGGCCAGAAAACTGTCAAAAAGAGCATCAAACAATCAAAATCAGCCAAAAATCAGCCTCATGCGGCCAGAAATTCTTATGCGGCTCAAAAATGCTCATGCGGCCAAAAATTCTTATGCGGCTCAAAAATGCTCATACGGCCAGAAATGGTCATGCGGCCAGAAATTCTTATGCGGCTCAAAAATGCTTATGCTGCCAGAAATGGTCATGCGGCCAAAAATTCTTATGCGGCCAGGAATGCTTATACGGCTCAAAAATGCTCATGCGGCCAGAGATGCTTATGCGGCCAGACACTATTCATCGTCCCTGCCAGAATCAGGACAAATGAACATAGAAGTTTGACCAAAATTGTTTTGGCCATAACTTCCTCAAATCAAGTCAAAATCTAACTTTTCAAAAGCCAAAATTGGGTAGAATTGAATTCTCTACAACATAGAATAATCAAAACATGGAAATGATGAAGTTTGATAAATCAAAACCCAAGAAAACCAAAAAGGGGAAAAACTTAGATCTACACAAAGCTAACCATAGAAAACAAAACTACAAGACCTAAACATGTAGAGAAAGAAGAGACAAACACAATAGACTAAAAATAAATGGGGATGCATGAAATCCTCTATGATGTGCAAGATGTACTTGCCTCTTACAAGTGGGTTAGGGTTTGGTGGAGGAGTAAATATGAATGAATGAAGAGAGAGAATAAAAGAAGAAGTTTTATATCAAGGTCAAGTGGATCTCCACCATTCATTCTCTCCACCAAATCCAAGCTATCCATTCCTTTCCATGTTGAACCAAACCGAACCAAGATGGTTTACCATAAACCGAAATGAACCAAGAGCCAAGAAAAAGTAGAAAATAAAGTACAAAAAAATAATTAGCATGAAATTAAAAAAATTAAATATAAAATAAATGCATAACAGATACTAATTAAATTCGGATAAGCGATATACGTATAAAAATACGCATTCCGGGAATGGGGAGTGACACACTCGCCAGTACACGTTGATTGTACTGATACTCGCTCTCTCTACAGTTGCAATAAATCAGGAGGAGCGTGCTGCGTGAAGGGAGGCAACGCTCGTGTGTTTTGAAGCTTCGTCCGTGCGGCCGAAGCCTAGATCCATTCTTTTTGAAGACTCCGTTGTCGAAGACCAGAAGACAGATGGAGCGACTCCCTACCATCCCAGGTGGTTTTGTAATGCTGGTGGTATCAACTAATGGATGAAATGTATGGAACGGCTATCTCATCGACGTTCATTTTGTAAATGGAGTCAGTTTATAAAAAGCCCGTGCGACGCCTTTGTATCGAGTCTGTAAAATGATGTTCATTATCAAAAAAGCTCAAGTTTTTTTCTTTATAATTTTTGTTCAATTTACTCTGCGCATTCTCTTGTTGTTGTGTTTCGGATAACCTTATGACTATGCCTTGTGCGATCGCAATTTAGGATCGCACAGCATCACGCCCGGGGGACAACTATCAATTCTACGAAATCGGAGCATGACATAATGGTATCAGAGCACGACTTTACGTCCTTTGGTCTTCCGTTTGAGTCTCGAACTTTTGACCTCGTGTCGATGAGATTAGTTGTTCCATACAGTGAGTCCGTAATATTTTTTGAGACTAATACGAGTTGCCTTCTAAATCCCAGAGGTCCAAGAAACCGTGAGTGGGAACAGAGATAGTGGTTCGAGTGACTCGAGCAGCTCAAGGGCGAAACCCTCAAACGTCTCTATGGATCCTATGGAGCGGATGATGCGTACATTTGAATCACAACAACGACAGACCGAGGCAAATCAGCGTCTGAACGAATAGCATCGATCGCACGTTGAAGAGCAGCAGAGACAAGCTGCGGCACGACAGACTCAGTTCGAGGCCCAATTCGATACGCAATTCAAGTTGCAGCAGAAGCAGCTTGATACTCTTCAGCAAATCGTCCAGACGGTTATGGCCAATAGTAATTCTGCGACGACTCATGCTGCAGCCGAGCCTATAGTCCGACCAATTCAAATCGAGCCGGAGGCGCCCGAGAATTCACCTGCGACACCAAGAAGCTCCAATTTTGAGGTGTCAGAATTTACGAAAAATTGTCACACTTCCTTCTGCGGTACTAAAGACCCCTATTTGGCGATCGATTGGTTGGAGGAGTTGGAAGACCGGTTCGAGCTTCTGGGCGTCGATGAGTCCAAGAAAGTCGCATGCGCTCAACTTCTACTCCGATTGAATGCGTACGACTGGTTGGCCGTACAAAAGCGAGCGATCGGACGCGACGATGAGACAGCGGCAATCACTTGGGCCACCTTCCAAAAGGCGTTCGAGATCGAGTACCTCCCGGCAGCCGTTCGACAAGACAAAGAAAATGAATTTATGCAGTTAAAATAAGGGAAACGGACGGTGAGGCAGTACGCAGCAGAATTCAATAAGTTAGCCAAATTTGCTGGAGCAATCTTGCCAACAATGGAGAGTCGCACTCGACGGTATGAAGTGGGATTGCGGCTCTCTATCTCCGCTCATGTGTCAGTTCCCGAATACAAGATAATGGGCGAGTCCCTGAATCACGCTCTCCGCCTTGAACGCCAATATTCCCAGATGCTGCCGGCGCTGTGCATACATACAATCACAAACGCCCTAGCCACGCGGGAGGAAACAATACCACCAAGCATTTAAACAATAGGCAACAAGGCGGATATCAAGGGCGTAATCCATGGCCTCAGTGCATCCGATGTCGTCAGTTCGGTCACACTATCAACGATTGCTAGATGCCAATTGATGAATGCTGGAACTGTGGTAAAAAGGGCCATATTCGTGTAAATTGTCCGACCAGAAGGCCAAACCCAACGGTGCCCCAACAACAGTAACATCGTCCAGAAAACCAGGGTCCAGCGTCTCAAGCCCATCAAACCGTACTACAAAATGGCCAAGACTGTCGCCCCAATGCCCAGGGCCACGTCTACGTCATGACTCGAGAGGAAGCGCTCGCCTCGAATACAGTAGTGTCAGGTATATTAAGTTTCAATAATGTGCCTGCTCGTGTACTATTTAGTTCAGGTATTTCGTATAGTTTTATATCGGAGGACTTTGTCGTCAAGCATAAATTTCCTATTATATCATTAGATCTCGATCTTAGTGTAAGTACACCTTCGGGCGAACCACTACTCACAAATTTAGACTGCGGTGGTGGAATCATTTGTATTGGGGGTCAAAAAGTCGGTCTTGATATAATAGTTCTAGACATGAAGGACTACGACATTATACTAGGAATGGATTGGCTCGGCCCTTGTAATGCTACCATCGATTGCGCAGGAAAGGTCACCTTCCGAATACCTGGAGTGCCCAAATTCTTCTATTCGTGTGGTGAAGCATCGCCGACCTGCATGGTGATCTCGACAATTTCTGTTCGAAAGTTGCTTCATTCCGGATGCGAAGGCTACTTGGCGTCCGTTCGTGACATGAGACAGAATGGTACAAATGCATGTCAGATTGACGTTGTGGCAGAATTCCTAGACGTGTTCCCGGAGGAGCTACCCATCAATATAGTCACCTTCCCCGATACCCGACCAATTTCCAAAGCCCCATACAGAATGGCCCCTGCAGAACTAAAAGAGTTCAAGATTCAGTTGCAAGAGTTACTCGACAAGGGATTCATTCGTCCTAGCGTCTCGTTGTAGGATACGCCTGTAATATTCGTCAAGAAAAAGGATAGGTCAATGCGGCTCTGTATCGACTATCGAGAACTAAATAAAGCTACCATCCGGAATAAATACCCTCTACCCCGTATCGACGACTTGTTTGATCAACTCCAGGGTGACACAGTTTTTTCGAAGATTGATCTCCGTTCGGGTTATCACCAGCTCAAGGTCAAGCCAGACGACATACCGAAGTCTGCCTTTCGCACTCATTATGGCTACTACGTGTTTTTGGTAATGTCTTTCGGCCTGACAAATGCCCCTGCCGTCTTCATAGATCTAATGAATCGGGTGTTCCGTCAGTTCGTTGACAAATTCGTAGTAGTCTTCATCGACGACATCCTCGTCTAGTCAAAGGATCGAGCGCAACACACAGAACACCTGCGGACGGTACTCAAACGCATTAAGATTATCAGTTGTATGCGAAGAGGAGCAAATACAAATTTTGGCTGAACAACGTCTCATTCCTTGGGCACATCTTCTCCGCCGTGGGCATATCAGTCGATCCGAAAAAAGTTGAGGCAGTTGTTGATTGGAAACGACCCGCATCAGTTAGTAAAATTCGAAGCTTCCTAGGTTTGGCGGATACTACCGACGCTTTATGAAAGACTTCAGGAAGATTGCATCGCCGTTGACTCGCCTCACCCAAAAAAGAGTCGTATTCGAGTGGTCAGACGACTATGAATCTTCCTTCTAGCAGCTCAAACAACGGCTCGTTTCGGCCCCGATACTTGCTCTTCCTGAATGGACTGAGGGATTTCAAATCTTCAGCTATGCTTCTGGCCAGGGCTTGGGGTGTGTGCTCATGCAGCAGGATAAGGTGATATCTTTTGCTTCCCGACAATTGAAGCCGCACAAGAAGAACTACCCCACGCACGACCTAGAACTAGCGATGATTGTGTTCGCATTAAAGGTATGGCGTCACTATTTTTATGGCATGGCGTGCAGGATTTATACGGACCACAAAAGCCTCAAGCATCTCTTCACCCAGAAGGAACTAAATTTGCGGCAGAGACGATGGCTTGAACTGATCAAAGACTATGACTTATCAATCGACTATATACCGGGCAATAGAAATGTTGTAGTAGATGCGCTGACCCGGAAGTACTTAGCTTCGTTATGCATTAACAGTCGACTGCTGCGTGACTTTGAAGGAATGGGCATTGAACTCCGAGTTCATTTTAGAGACGTAAAACTGGCACAACTGCGGCTGGAACCGAGCCTATTGGAGAAAATCAAGTCTGCTCAGAAGGACAACCCATACCTGGAGAAGATATGAAAGCTGATATCTACAGGAAAATTTTCCGACTTTGTAGAGAACGAGTCGGGAGTTTTACGAGTGAAGGGTCGGCTATGCGTTCCGGATGACGCAGAACTTAGAAAGGAGGTAATGTCGGAGGGATATTATGCAAAATATTCCTTGAACCCTAGTAGCACCAAGATGTATAAGGACATCTGCATTATCTTTTGGTGGTACGGCATGAAAAGGGACGTAGTACCCTTTGTGTCGAAGTGTATGGCCTGTCAGCAAGTTAAAGCTGAGCACCAGCGACCGAGCGGGAAGATGCAGAACCTTGCCATTTCAGAGTTAAAGTGGGATCATGTCACTATGGACTTTATTGTTGGCTTGCCGATGACGTCGCGGGGAAACGACGCCGTCTGGATCGTCGTCGATCGACTAACCAAGTCAGCATACTTTATAGCCATTAAAGTTAGTTGGAGCGTCGACCGCCTTGCTCAGATATACCTTGATGAAATAGTTCAGCTGTAAGGGGTCCCAGTATCTATCATCTCGGATCGGGATGGACGGTTCGTGTCTTGCTTCTGGGGTAGTCTTCATTTAGCATTGGAGACCAAGTTGAACTTTAGCTCAGCTTATCATCCTCAGACTGACGGCCAAACATAGCGGGTGAACTAGATTCTCGAAGACTTGTTACGACTATGTGCGATCGACATGAAGTCAAGCTGGGATGTTCATCTACCGTTGGCCAAATTTATATATAATAAAAGCTATCAGTCCAGCATCCAAATGGCTCCGTATGAAGCTTTGTTCGGCCGGAAGTGCAGATCGTCCATTTACTGGGATGAAGTCAGGAAGCGGCAGATACTTGTCCCGGAACTGGTGGTCAGACTATACAGAAGGTCAAGTTGATATGGGAGAGATTAAAGATAGTACAGAGTCGACAAAAGACCTATGCCGACACGCACCGACGCCCCTTCGAGTTCTCGAAAGGCGATCATGTATTCCTGAAAGTGATGCCCATGCATGGAGTTACCAGATTCGACGCGAAAAGGAAGTTGAGCCCAAGATTTGTTGGTCCGTTTGAAATATTGAAGCGAGTTGCCCCAGTAGCTTACCAAATTGCTTTGCCACCTGCATTGTCGGAGGTACACAACGTCTTCCACATTTTACAGTTGCAGAAGTACGTGCACGATCCGAGCTATGTGGTAGATTTGGGTCAACTAGATCTGAAGGCAGACTTGTCATATGTCGAAGAGCCTGTGCAAATCTTGGAGAGCAAAGATAAACTTCTCTGCAACCATACTATTCCTCTAATCCGCGTCATCTGGAGAAACCATTCGGTCGAGGAGTCGACTTGGGAGCTTGAATCAGAAATGAAGGAGAAATTTCCTTCATTGTTCTCGTAGAGGTAGCTTCTATTCTTAATTTTTGAAGACAACTTTTTCTAGTTGGTTATGGTGTATTGTCTCATCCCTACATCATGCCCCATTCTCCATCCATGGGGTGCGCGAGAAAGGAACACTGTCGCCATGGATTCGGTCGGAACCGACAGGTCAGGATCGAGCGAATCGGTCGAACGAGAACGGTTGAATTAAGATCCATTTCCCGTTATGGAATGGCTTCTTCGGAACCAATTCCCATATTCAGCGGGTAGCGCCTCAAAGATTGGCTCTGCGGTTGAGTCAGGAGAGACCTTCCGTTGCTCTGATTTTTCATGCTGTAAAACTCCTAATTTTTAATTATTTTTTAATATTTTATTAGACTTAAAAATGAATTTATACAATTTATGGTTTTATTTATTTATTTTTTGATGACCCGGTTTGGCCAATTCAGTCCGAACAGGGCCCACACCAAATTTAAGTCCATGTGAGCATGTGGGGTGGCTAAGGTGGCCATATAGGAATATTTTATGTATATACAAATATTTTCTAAATTACTTTAGAATTTTATGTGTAATTTCTAATTATTTAATTATTCGTACAATTATTGGTATTTTTATTATTAAATAATATTTTACAAGATTGTACATGTTTTTGCACCCGGATAAGGGTGTGTGTACAATTCACCCATTGGAGCAATTTTTATTAATTTATTATTATTAAATTTATTTTGTAGAGATTTATTAAACAAGTTTATTCTATTAAGATATTATTATTTTTATTTTGAGTTTATTTATTGTGAATTGAATTTATATATATATATATATATATATATATATATATATATATATATATATATATATATATATATATATATATATATATATATATATATGTAGATATATTTAAATATATTAAATATTTGGTTATGTGACATTTAAAGTGTTATTTGTATTTAAATGATTTTTGGATATATATAGTTATATATATAAAAGATTTAAAGAATAAGAAAAGATAAAGAAAAGAAAAGAAAATGAAAAAGGAATGAAAAAAGAAAAGAAAAGAAAAGAAAAGGAAAAGGAAAGAAAAAAATAAAATAAAACCCAACCCCTTAAAGGGGCGGGCCCCACCCCTCTCCATACTTGCTGCTGTACGCAGCAAGTCCTGCAAACAATTTCGTGAGTAGGGCCATTTGTTGTATTAGTAATAATAGTTGTATTAGGTTTTCACATAATTTGTTTTATATATAACTTTCTCTACAGACCTCAAAATTCTAGTCTTCCAAAACGAAAATTTTGGCAAAACATACCCTCTTCGCCTACGAGTTCGTTTCACCAGCGACGGAGTTGCGTGCGCGACGAACGGAGCATCGGAAGTCAGCCCCTCGTCATCCACGGAGCAGTTTTTCCACTCAAGGTACCCTACTTTCCGATGACGTAACTTTTTACTCGTACCACTGATTTTCGATCCGTAAGATTTTCTGGAAAGTAGACTTGACCCTCTTCGAGATCCCCCAGGTGGATTTTGACATGGCCATCCAACTTGCTCGAAATATCGAGACGAAATTGGAGAAAAACTACTTTTCTGAATTATTAAAAACTGTTTTGAAACATCAACTTGTCGGTCACTTTTCTCGCTGTCCATTAAACTTTCATAAAAATTAATTAAAGAAAGTCAAAGACAACATAACTGAGATTGTAATGCACCTTTTGAATTCACTTTTTATCTAGTATGTAGAAAGTTACATGTTGTTTAAGTTTCACGAAAAATTGTAAATTCTGTTTTCAAAAATTTAAAAAATACCCCGATACGGCGTCCGTCCCGACAAACCGGGTGACGTGGACATGCACTATACGCATCGAAAGATGCGTATGGATGTTGTCGACGTGTGGGAACTGACGGAACCCGATTTCGTTGCATGTGCGCGACGAAATCAGTGCGTATCCGTCGAGATATCCCGTATCGACCCTTTGCAAATTAAGTCACAACTTTGTGCACACTCATCATATCGCGATGAAACTTGCGACATTGGACTCGAAATATTTTTCTAGTCCTGTGAGCCAATTTTGGTCCGATTCTGAGACCGTTGATCGGGACGCTATTTTGGCGGGCCCACAAACCCCACTCAACGGGCGATTTTGTGCACGGCCCACCGGAATCCAAAAGTGGACATACTGTTGGGTTTGTCTCATCAAAACGAATTCGTAGACATGTAGTTTGACAACTTTAGAGACTGTAGGTTCTGGCGTACATTTCGGTGCAAAGCGGGTCCAACGGCGGACATCGTTTTAACCCAAAATTACGATTTTGCCCCTGTTCCAGAATTTAACTTTTGGACAGACGTTTCCTAGGCATATCTTATATTCTAAACTCGTTCATGATGTTTGTTGCAGCATCCGGAGTCATCTGCGGGATTTGGTTTTTCTTGCTTTGTTTATTTTGCCGGTTCGAGCTACTGGATTATTTCCTTTTGCACATAACCTCAAGCAAGACACCTTGCCTTTACTGTTTAAATTTCCTGCTCAATACCATGCATGTTGGGTTTATTTTCAAGTTGTTTCTTTCTAAATTATATGTAGATGCAAATTACAATATTTTATAAAATTGGCTTAGAGTTAAAGGACTACCGTCAAATTTAGTGTCTCATTGACTTGCCACGATTGTACACGAGTTGTGTGTGAGAGTTGTGAGTATCATGTAGGGGTCACTTGCGTGTGGGCTGATCCTCCGTGCGCATGCGTTAGAATATAACTGCTAATAGATTGTGTAGAAGACTTTGGCAGTTATTAAGGATTAAACAGTGTCGCGGAGTCGACACATGTATAGTATCATTGGGGGGAGGGGACAGTTATTAGCGTAGGGGCTACATTTATTTTTACACACATTTTGGGCCGAGGGTGACTCTCATGAGCACTACCTTCTGCCCAGGTCGATAGCGTCTCGGATGAGCGCTACTTGCTGGCCACTTTCTATTACTTGCTTGCGTGAATCCGTTACAGTCCCTGCGTAGAACGTTGTCCTCTGAAGTGCATTCCACATAGAATGGTTAGGACCCTTTACCATGTATACTTTTCTGTTGAGCTTTATTATTCAGTTTATTGGCATGATATTATGTGTCTTGTTACGTCACTCTGAGGACCTGATTATCTCGCCAGGTGTGTGTTATTGTCTTTTGCAGGTGTTCTAGCTCTAGCTGTGATCATCGTTAGTTATTCGAGGATGATTGCACTTGGATCGTAGTCGCTTCGCTCGCCAAACTCATTTCCTTTCTCATGTATTTTCCTTTACTTGTTGGTAGTGGATTTGTCTCCGCCCAACATATTGTATCAAGACAATTTATTATCATTATATGATATTTTTATTCATTTATTTTTGTGTGGATGAGATTAGTTATGGTTCTACTGCATTTTACAGCTTATGTATTTATACGAGGTTTCCATATATTGGAGTGTACTTCGTATGAACACAGCTGGCATGTCTACGTTCCTAGTCCAACATATTTTGGGACTGGGGCGTTACACATGCCACACTTGCTTTGGCTTTGGTTTTCGTGAATGCATTTTTGTGAATATTTTCGATGGTTTTCATGGCTTGCGTTTTCGGACTTCGCATTTATATCGAAATCTCTTGAATAACACAATGTTCAAATCAGTTGCTTGTACAATTTCAGGTAATCGCGTAGGCGACGACTAGCGCAACAGACAAAGTCTTTCGCCGTGAACAACAATCAAGGTGAGTGGCTAACCTCCTTGTCCTCGACCCTCTATTTTAAAATGAGAACTCAGATAACTATCAAATTAAAATGATTTACTTGGAAAATATAAAGTTTTATGTTCTATAAGGGAAAAGATAAGATTCTACAAAAAGAGATAGAATTATTTCAGAATCTGCAAAACCAAGTAAATAAATCGATTACATAAAAAGCCCCAACTGTAAGCCCCCTAAATTTCTGGGATTATTTTCGAATTTTCTAAAATGATTTATTTTCGGTAATTCTTTTATTTAATTAATTTTGATCATTTAATGCTCTTTAACGTGACTTGGATTTCTAGAGCATCAGGGATGCCAGTCTCTGGAAACTTTCTTCTTGAAGTTTGTAGTAGACGAGATTATCTTCATATTGATATTTCGTGTCCCACTCGAACTTGTTCCCTTGTGCTCCAGTTGATTCGCGCAACTTTGGGTCAATTTAGACCAATTTATCGTCTGCCGTAATTCGTGATTTAATTTCCAACTTAATTTCCGGGCCCGACATCGGGTCCAATCCAGTCAACCCAGTATATGGCCCTGGCCTGTTTTGAGCCTACTATGCACGTGCCACTTGCGCGCTATCAAATTGATCTCTCTTATGCCCCCAATTCATCCATGAATTAATTGGTTTAATTTATAAATTAATTAAATCTTGGCTTCGACTTTGTCCAAACTTGGCCCAACGCCCAACCCAGTTTGGCGTGGACCCTACCATGACTGCCCGTACACCCCACTGATATTTTCCTATTTTTCTCCTACTCAAAAAAATATCTCTATATATATATAAATATCTCCTTTTCTTTCTCTTATATATATATACATATATATATATATATATGTATTATAATATAACTCTCTCACTCTCTTTCCTATAACAAACAAACACACACAACCCCAACCCCTCCACCTCATAGCCACCTCACCCCCTTGGCCGACCTCCTTTTTCCTCTCCCCTCTCTTTCTCTCTCTCTCTACCTATCACTATCTCTCTCGCTTTCTAAATATCATATATATTTATATATAATAACTCTCTCTCTACTCTTACACTTCACCTCTCCCATCACCTCACCTCACTCTCTCTCCTCTACCCCCACTATCAGCCGACAGGAGCCCCCCCTTCCATTCATTCTTCATGTTAATTTTCCTCCTCTCCTTCTCCTTCTCCATGTTCTCTTCTTCTTCACTTCTAGCACCACCACCACCATCTAATATTAACACTCCACCATTCATCATCACCATCATCAACCTTTACCATCGCAACCATCCCGAACCTCCACCAACTCGAGCCACGCCGCCCGCACAGCCCCCCCTGCCGTGCCCGGCGGAGCGCCGCCGCCGCACCACGCTGCAAAACAGCAGCAGCGGCAGCGCACAGCAGTGGCTGTCGCGCCACCCCGCGCGAGCGCGCGTGCATGGGCGTGGCCGTACGCCACCACGTGGCCGGCTCGCCGCCCCCGTGAGCCCTCATGGCCGGGCGACCTCCGGCGAACACCCCCTGGCCACCGCCATCCTCCTCGGCGCGACGCACAGCCTGTTCGTGCATTTTCACGAAATTCCGTCGACGCGCGCGCGCACAAAGTCCAGAATTGGCGCCTCGTTGCAGCAACTTCATATCGATTTCCTGGAAGATCCGACCGTTGGATCGGCGATTTCTTTACTCCGTCTCAATCTCGGTATATCCACCTTCATCCCTGTCAATGTTCGTCCGTTAATTTTATCGTTTGATACATCAAAACCGGCCACCAAGTTGACGTTTTAATTTGAACTATTTTTGGACAGTTTTGTGGAGCCGAATTTGTCGACTCGTATCTCCTCTGTCGCAGCTCTGGTTGGCGCGCTACCAGTTCCGGTGCACAGCTGGTATAACCCTCTTCCTGCTCCCTTTAGATTTTATTTCAGTTTGAGCTTGTTAGGTCAGTCGAATTCGACGCCAAAGTTGGTCGTTCGAATTCTTAGTATTGCACTGGTTAAATTCTATTTTTGAACCCAGGACTCCGGATTCAATTTCTGACACCACCAGTAGACTCGTGGCGTCGTTCTGGCATGTTTTCATATAAAGTTTGCTTGATTTGGAGAACGTGGGCCCTGGCACGCATTTCGGTACAAAGCGGGTCCCACTTTCTGGGTCAACGGGTCATTTTGAGTTTGGCTCATCGAAATCCAACTTCGGATATACCGTTGAGTTCGTATCGTCATTCTGGACTCGTTGACATATAATTTGCTAGGTTTTAGTGGACATTGGTTCCGGCACGTATTTCGGTGCAAGTCGGATACCAATATCCGGATCAGCGGGTCATTTTGAGATCAGCTCATCGGAATCCAATTCTGGATATACCGTTGAGTTCGTATCATCATTCTGGACTCTATGACATATTATTTGTTGAGTTTTGAGGACATTAGCTCCGACACGTATTTCCGTGCAAATCGGTTTCTAATGTCCTGGTCAACGGACCAATTTGAGATCGGGTCAACGGAATCAAATTTCGGATATACCGTTGGGTTCGTATCGTCATTCTGGATTTGTGGACATATAATTTGTTAAATTTTGTGCACTTTTATTTTGACACATTTTTCGGTGCAAAGTGTGTCCAACGACGGACATCATTTGGGCCCGAAATTACCGTTTTGCCCCTGTGTCCAAATTAGACTTTTGGATAGGCTATCCTAGCTGATTTGACCATTCTGGACACGTTGGTGATATTTATTTTATCATCCGACAATATCTGTAGATTTTCACCCTATTATTATAATCCTTCTCCTTTTGTGGTATTTTGAGTTCCATCGATTCCGGTGATTTCACAATCACTGAAATTGAATGTGTTGACCCCGTAGATGTTTATAGAGACTAGCCTTGACCCAGTTTGACCTAGTGTGACTCAGTGTGACCTAGTTTGACTTAGTTGACTGAGTCTGACCTAGATTGCGTAGCTTATACTATAGAATTAAGCCTAACACTGTTTAACCCTAATTAGCTTATATATATCTTATCTTTAGGTCTGTGGCATCACTCTGAGCATCGACCCCATTTAACAGCTCAGGACCGCAGGCGAGTACATTCTCTGATCATTTCATACTTGTTAGGAATTATATTCTTGCTTTAGATTACTTTACATGATGCTGTCACGTCATTATCACGGATTGGTACTATATGGATCTTTTTATGCGATGTTATCTCCCTCGGGGTGCATCGACACAGTTGTCATGTGCTTTTCACGAACATCTTGTATTTCTTGTACACCGCTTTCATGTATACTCTTGTGCAATCTTGTACTCTAATGATCACGTGAGCAAATATGATAAAAACCTCTTGTACAAGGTAACGTAACTTGACTAGATCCTTGTGTATTGATTGGGGAGGGTGAGTAGGAAATGGTTATGTGATCAAATCCCATCTTGTACAAATCCTATGAACTCTTGTGAAATCTTGTACAATCTTGTAAAATCTTGTATATGTCCTAACCCGTTTATATAACCATATCATGCTCTAAATCACAGGTTACCTACAGTTCTTACTTATCATATATGTAGATATTTCCAATTATCAAATCTCTCTCGTTTTTATATATATTTCTTTACAGTCCATGTATCTTACTCTTTGCATGCTTTACATTTCCCAACATGATATGAACTGCGTGAGATGTATTGTACTCGTTCCGCTCCTGACTGGATACGTTATGAAAATATTACAGATGTTGATGCTAGCTGAGGTGGTTCCCACCATTCTTCTCTATGAGTTGCCTGGTAGATATCTTTAGTTAGTCTTGTTGTTCCTTCTTTATTTTCCTATCTTATGATCATTATAGATTCTAGTTGTTCTAGTGATATTGCTATTAATTCTTGTCTTATCTTTCTTAGTTTTTGTGATGTGACATGAGTACATTTCTAGTTATGGATTCTTAGATGTTGTAGTTAGTATAGTATACTTGACAGCGTTCTACCGCCGATACTGCGGCATAGGCTGGGTGTGGCCCACGTATCCGTATCCGTATATCCGGGTGCGGGTCGTGACACGTTTTTAGTGGTGGCCCACGTAGGTCAGTCTTTGCAATTAATGCGAAGTCGTGGTAGTACTTGAGCTTTTCTGTACTACTGCGAGCCTGCCCTAGGATTAAGGTTGAGTCATGGAATATTTTAGGAATTTGGTACTCAGTCACATATTAGAAACTCTTGGTAGATTCCAGGGATGACCCCTGGGAATCTTATTTCGAACTTTTTGAAACTTTTCCCATTTGTTTCTGTCCGTCATGATTCCTGAAACATCTGTCTGTTACCAAACTTTATTCTTTCTTTGGAATGAGTTTGTGGACCCCAGAGGGAAGGTATAAGTTGGACTTATATATCTTCTAGGTTGAGACGAGAATATGATTTGCCAGTCTCATATCAGGTTGAGATTGTTTTAGATTATATTCCAATGATTTCCTTTTATCTTGACCTTGATAGTACCTTTGGACATCTCCTGAGAATTTTCTTCTAAACCCTATCTCGAAATCTGTTCCGTTAGTTTCCATCTACTTATCCTTGATTCATTGTTGAAATTTTGAATCTTGATGTTCGTTGTTGACTTCAATTTTGATTTGGTTTGAAGATAGGTTTCTCTGGATTGAGTTAAGATATTCTGATAAACATATTTTATGAGGGCGACGGAAATGATAAATGTCTACTTTATTTATGGAGTTTAGAATTTATCGCAGTCATATTAGCTAGCCTGACAAGGACATGGAGCCTGATTTTGGATATACTATCCTGGTTATGGTATTTAGATTCTCTTGCAGCCATACCGGTTGGCGTAGTAAGGAATCTAGATGACATGATTTTAGGGTGTATACCCTAGTTATGGACTCTATCGTTTATTGCAGCTATGTTTACTGACGTGGCAAAAATTCTGGCAGCATGGTTTTGGATAGATGTGCATGGTTATCAGGTCATATCTTAAGTTGATTTACTTCTTTTACCAATGGAGCAAGATAATTCCTACCATTATTTCTTGTCTATCATTGTTTTCGTTCCCATCGCATGATGATTTTTTCTTTCTTACCGTCATTTTTTTTGCCTTGTTTAGCTATGTCTTGATTACACCAATCAACTATCTCGTATCTACATCTGTCATCTACACTTGAAAACTCTGAAAATTTTAAAATTTTCACATCTCAATTGTTTCTTAAATTTCGATACTGTTAAGATTTTGATTCCCTTCTGTCCATGACCAATCAATTTTGGTCGTCTTGTTTATCATGCCAAAGAGTCTTAGTTGCTGACTAGACTTGAATGAGTTCCAATTTCCATTGGGACCTGGATTTCTATCCTTGGATTCTCGTGCCCAGCCTTCGTTGATCTTATTCTCCATCTTGCCCAAATTCTGATTTATTCGAAAGTTGATCAACTTAGATCGTGTTGAGACAAATTTTTTTATCGTGGTTGGATTTCAATGTTATTAACCCTCGTGCATTGTCTTCTGATTTTGATCATGTTTGGATTTTGGACACTCGTGTCTAAACTCTTTTCGACCCTGATTTCATTTCCTGATTACATCAAAATTCCTTTTGATTAGTCATGCCTAGATGATTGGGCATGACTAAGACAACTTGGGATTTCCTTGACCGTGATTTTAACGATCATAACTATATATTTTATCTTGCCTCAAACTCGTGCCTAAAATATTGTCTAAATCTTCTATCATGTTTTAACCCCACTACCAACCTTTAATTTCGAGGACGAAATTTTAATAAGGTGGGTAGGATGTAAGCCCCCTGAATTTTCGAGATTATTTTTGAATTTTCTAAAATGATTTATTTTCGATAATTCTTTTATTTAATTAATTTTGATCATTTAATGCTCTTTAACGTGACTTGGATTTCTAGAGCATCAGGGATGCCAGTCTCTAGAAACTTCCTTCTTGAAGTTTGTAGTAGACGAGATTATCTTCATATTGATATTTCGTGTCCCACTCGAACTTGTTCCCTTGTGCTCCATTTGATTCGCGCAACTTCGGGTCAATTTAGACCAATTTATCGTCTACCGTAATTCGTGATTTAATTTCCAACTTAATTTTCGGGCCCGACATCGGTCCAATCCAGTCAACCCAATATATGGCCCTGGCCTGTTTTGAGCCTACTATGCACGTGCCACTTGCGCGCTATCAAATTGATCTCTCTTGTGCCCCCAATTCATCCATGAATTAATTGGTTTAATTTATAAATTAATTAAATCTTGGCTTCGACTTTGTCCAAACTTGGCCCAACGCCCAACCCAGTTTGGCGTGGACCCTACCATGACAGCCCGTACACCCCACTGATATTTTTCCATTTTACTCCTACTCAAAAAAATATCTCTATATATATATAAATATCTCCTTTTCTTTCTCTTATATATATATATATATATATATATATGTATATATGTATATATATATATATATGTATATATGTATATATACATATATATATATATATATATATATATATATATATATATATATACATATATTTTTTTTTTTTTTTTTTTATATATATATATATATGTATTATAATATAACTCTCTCACTCTCTTTCCTATAACAAACAAACACACACAACCCCAACCCCTCCACCTCACAGCCACCTCACCCCCTTGGCCGACCTCCTTTTCCCTCTCCCCTCTCTTTCTCTCTCTCTCTACCTATCACTATCTCTCTCTCTTTCTAAATATTATATATATTTATATATAATAACTCTCTCTCTACTCTTACACTTCACCTCTCCCATCACCTCACCTCACTCTCTCTCCTCTACCCCCACTCTCAGCCGACAGGAGCCCCCCTTCCTTTCATTCTTCATGTTAATTTTCCTCCTCTCCTTCTCCTTCTCCATGTTCTCTTCTTCTTTACTTCTAGCACCACCACCATCTAATATTAACACTCCACCATTCATCATCACCATCATCAACCTTCACCACCGCAACCATCCCGAACCTCCACCAACCCGAACCACGCCGCCCGCACAGCCCCTCCGCCGTGCCCGGCGGAGCGCCGCCGCCGTACCACGCTGCAAACAGCAGCAGCGGCAGCACGCAGCAGTGGCTGCCGTGCCACCCCGCACGAGCGTGCGTGCATGGGCGTGGCCGTGCGCCACCACGTGGCCGGCCCGCCGCCCCCGTGAGCCCCCATGGCCGGGCGACCTTCGGCGAACACCCCCTGGCCACCGCCATCCTCCTCGGCGCTACGCACAGCCTGTTCGTGCATTTTTCACGAAATTCCGTCGACGCGCGCGCGCGCGCAAAGTCCAGAATTGGCGCCTCGTCGTAGCAACTTCGTGCCGATTTCTTGGGAGATACGACCGTTGGATCGGCGATTTCTTCACTCCGTCTCAATCTCGGTATATCCACCTTCATCCCTGTCAATTTTCGTCCGTTAATTTTATCGTTTGATACATCAAAACCGGCCACCAAGTTGACGTTTTAATTTGAACTATTTTTGGACAGTTTTGTGGAGCCGACTTCGTCGACTCGTATCTCCTCCGTCGCAGCTCCGGTTGGTGCGCTACCAGTTCCGGTGCACAGCAGGTATAACCCTCTTCCTGCCCCCCTTTAGATTTCATTTCAGTTTGAGCTTGTTAGGTCAGTCGAATTCGACGCCAAAGTTGGCCGTTCAAATTCTTAGTGTTGCACTTATTAAATTCCATTTTTGAACCCGGGACTCCGGATTCAATTTTTGACACCACCAGTAGACTCGTGACGTCGTTTTGGCATGTTTTCATATAAAGTTTGCTTGATTTGGAGAACGTGGGCCCTGGCACGCATTTCGATGTAAAGCGGGTCCCACTTTCTGGGTCTACGGGTCATTTTGAGTTCGGCTCATCGGAATCCAACTCCGGATATACCGTTGAGTTCGTATCGTCATTCTGGACTCGTTGACATATAATTTGGTAGGTTTTAGTGGACATTGGTTCCGGCACGTATTTCGGTGCAAGTCGGATACCAATATCCGAGTCAGCGGGTCATTTTGAGATCGGCTCATCGGAATCCAATTTCGGATATACCGTTGAGTTCGTATCATCATTCTGGACTCTTTGACATATAATTTGCTGAGTTTTGAGGACATTAGCTCCGATACGCTTTTCCGTGCAAATCGGTTTCTAATGTCCTAGTCAACGGACCAATTTGAGATCGGGTCAACGGAATCCAATTCCGGATATACCGTTGGGTTCGTATCGTCATTCTGGATTTGTGGACATATAATTTGTTAGATTTTTTGCACTTTTATTTTGGCACGTTTTTCGGTGCAAAGTGTGTCCAACGGCAGACATCATTTTGGCCCGAAATTATCGTTTTGCCCCTGTGTCCAAATTAGACTTTTGGACAGGCTATCCTAGCAGATTTGACCATTCTGGACACGTTGGTGATATTTATTTTATCATCCGACAACATCTGTAGATTTTCACCCTATTATTATAATTCTTCTCCTTTTGTGGTATTTTGAGTTCCATCGATTCCGGTGATCTCACAATCACTAAAATTGAATGTGTTGACCCCGTAGATGTTTATAGAGACTAGCCTTGACCCAGTTTGACCTAGTGTGACTCAGTGTGACCTAGTTTGACTTAGTTGACTGAGTCTGACCTAGATTGCGTAGCTTATACTATAGAATCAAGCCTAACACTGTTTAACCCTAATTAGCTTATATATATCTTATCTTTAGGTCTGTGGCATCACTCTGAGCATCGACCCCATTTAACAGCTCAGGACCGCAGGCGAGTACATTCTCTGATCATTTCATACTTGTTAGGACTTATATTCTTGCTTTAGATTACTTTACATGATGCTGTCACGTCATTATCACGGATTGGTACTATATGGATCTTTTTATGCGTTGTTATCTCCCTCGGGGTGCATCAGATACAGTTGTCATGTGCTTTTCACGAACATCTTGTATTTTTTGTACACCGCTTTCATGTATACTCTTGTGCAATCTTGTACTCTAATGATCACGTGAGCAAATATGATAAAAACCTCTTGTACAAGGTAACGTAACTTGACTAGATCCTTGTGTATTGATTGGGGAGGGTGAGTAGGAAATGGTTATGTGATCAAATCCCATCTTGTACAAATCCTATGAACTCTTGTAAAATCTCGTACAATCTTGTGAAATCTTGTATATGTCCTAACCCGTTTATATAACCATATCATGCTCTAAATCACAGGTTACCTACAGTTCTTACTTATCATATATGTAGATATTTCCAGTTATCAAATCTCTCTCGTTTTTATATATATTTCTTTACAGTCCATGTATCTTACTCTTTGCATGCTTTACATTTTCCAACATGATATGAACTGCATGAGATATATTGTACTCGTTCCGCTCCTGACTGGATACGTTATGACAATATTACAGATGTTGATGCTAGCTGAGGTGGTTCCCACTATTCTTCTCTATGAGTTGCCTGGTAGATATCTTTAGTTAGTCTTGTTGTTCCTTCTTTATTTTCCTGTCTTATGATCATTATAGATTCTAGTTGTTCTAGTGATATTGCTATTAATTCTTGTCTTATCTTCCTTAGTTTTTGTGATGTGACATGAGTACATTTCTAGTTATGGATTCTTAGATGTTGTAGTTAGTATAGTATACTTGACAGCGTTCTACCGCCGATACTGCGGCATAGGCTGGGCGTGGCCCACGTATCCGTATCCGTATATCCGGGTGCGGGTCGTGATACATTTTTAGTGGTGGCCCACGTAGGTCAGTCTTTGCAATTAATGCGAAGTCGTGGTAGTACTTGAGCTTTTCTGTACTACTGCGAGCCTGCCCTAGGATTAAGGTTGAGTCATGGAATATTTTAGGAATTTGGTACTCAGTCACATATTAGAAACTCTTGGTAGATTCCAGGGATGACCCCTGGGAATCTTATTTCGAACTTTTTGAAACTTTTTCCATTTGTTTCTGTCCGTCATGATTCCTGAAACATCTGTCTGTTACCAAACTTTATTCTTTCTTTGGAATGAGTTTGTGGACCCCAGAGGGAAGGTATAAGTTGGACTTATATATCTTCTAGGTTGAGACGAAAATATGATTTGCTAGTCTCATATCAGGTTGAGATTGTTTTAGATTATATTCCAATAATTTCCTTTTATCTTGACCTTGATAGTACCTTTGGACATCTCCTGAGAATTTTCTTCTAAACCCTATCTCGAAATCTGTTCCGTTAGTTTCCATCTACTTATCCTTGATTCATTGTTGAAATTTTGAATCTTGATGTTCGTTGTTGACTTCAATTTTGATTTGGTTTGAAGATAGGTTTCTCTGGATTGAGTTAAGATATTCTGATAAACATATTTTATGAGGGCGACGGAAACGATAAATGTCTACTTTATTTATGGAGTTTAGAATTTATCGCAGTCATATTAGCTAGCCTGACAAGGACATGGAGCCTGATTTTGGATATACTATCCTGGTTATGGTATTTAGATTCTCTTACAGCCATACCGGTTGGCGTAGTAAGGAATCTAGATGACATGATTTTAGGGTGTATACCCTAGTTATGGACTCTATCGTTTATTGCAGCTATGTTTACTGACGTGGCGAAAATTCTGGCAGCATAGTTTTGGATAGATGTGTATGGTTATCAGGTCATATCTTAAGTTGATTTACTTCTTTTACCAATGGAGCAAGATAATTCCTACCATTATTTCTTGTCTATCATTATTTTCGTTCCCATCGCATGATGATTTTTTCTTTCTTACCGTCATTTCTTTTGCCTTGTTTAGCTATGTCTTGATTACACCAATCAACTATCTCGTATCTACATCTGTCATCTACACTTGAAAACTCTAAAAATTTTAAAATTTTCATATCTCAATTGTTTCTTAAATTTCGATACTGTTAAGATTTTGATTCCCTTCTGTCCATGACCAATCAATTTTGGTCGTCTTGTTTATCGTGCCAAAGAGTCTTAGTTGCTGACTAGACTTGAATGAGTTCCAATTTCCATTGGGACCTGGATTTCTATCCTTGGATTCTCGTGCCCAGCCTTCGTTGATCTTATTCTCCATCTTGCCCAAATTCTGATTTATTCGAAAGTTGATCAACTTAGATCGTGTTGAGACAAATTTCTTTATCGTGGTTGGATTTCAATGTTATTAACCCTCGTGCATTGTCTTCTGATTTTGATCATGTTTGGATTTTGGACACTCGTGTCTAAACTCTTTTCGACCCTGATTTCATTTCCTGATTACATCAAAATTCCTTGTGATTAGTCATGCCTAGATGATTGGGCATGACTAAGACAACTTGGGATTTCCTTGACCGTGATTTTAACGATCATAACTATATATTTTATCTTGCCTCAAACTCGTGCAAAAAATATTGCCTAAATCTTCTATCATGTTTTAACCCCACTACCAACCTTTAATTTCGAGGACGAAATTTTAATAAGGTGGGTAGGATGTAAGCCCCCTGAATTTCCGAGATTATTTTTGAATTTTCTAAAATGATTTATTTTCGGTAATTCTTTTATTTAATTAATTTTGATCATTTAATGCTCTTTAACGTGACTTGGATTTCTAGAGCATCAGGGATGCCAGTCTCTAGAAACTTCCTTCTTGAAGTTTGTAGTAGACGAGATTATCTTCATATTGATATTTCGTGTCCCACTCGAACTTGTTCCCTTGTGCTCCATTTGATTCGCGCAACTTCGGGTCAATTTAGACCAATTTATCGTCTACCGTAATTCGTGATTTAATTTCCAACTTAATTTTCGGGCCCGACATCGGTCCAATCCTGTCAACCCAATATATGGCCCTGGCCTGTTTTGAGCCTACTATGCACGTGCCACTTGCGCGCTATCAAATTGATCTCTCTTGTGCCCCCAATTCATCCATGAATTAATTGGTTTAATTTATAAATTAATTAAATCTTGGCTTCGACTTTGTCCAAACTTGGCCTAACGCCCAACCCAGTTTGGCGTGGACCCTACCATGACAGCCCGTACACCCCACTGATATTTTCCCATTTTTCTCCTATTCAAAAAAATATCTCTATATATATATATAAATATCTCCTTTTCTTTCTCTTATATATATATATATATATATATATATATATATATATATATATTATAATATAACTCTCTCACTCTCTTTCCTATAACAAACAAATACACACAACCCCAACCCCTCCACCTCACAGCCACCTCACCCCCTTGGCCGACCTCCTTTTCCCTCTCCCCTCTCTTTCTCTCTCTCTACCTATCACTATCTCTCTCTCTTTCTAAATATTATATATATTTATATATAATAACTCTCTCTCTACTCTTACACTTCACCTCTCCCATCACCTCACCTCACTCTCTCTCCTCTACCCCCACTCTCAGCCGACAGGAGCCCCCCTTCCTTTCATTCTTCATGTTAATTTTCCTCCTCTCCTTCTCCTTCTCTATGTTCTCTTCTTCTTCACTTCTAGCACCACCACCATCTAATATTAACACTCCACCATTCATCATCACCATCATCAACCTTCACCACCGCAACCATCCCGAACCTCCACCAACCCGAACCACGCCGCCCGCACAGCCCCTCCGCCGTGCCCGGCGGAGCGCCGCCGCCGTACCACGCTGCAAACAGCAGCAGCGGCAGCGCGCAGCAGTGGCTGCCTCGCCACCCCGCACGAGCGTGTGTGCATGGGCGTGGCCGTGCGCCACCACGTGGCCGGCCCGCCGCCCCCGTGAGCCCCCATGGCCGGGCGACCTTCGGCGAACACCCCCTGGCCACCGCCATCCTCCTCGGCGCTACGCACAGCCTGTTCGTGCATTTTTCACGAAATTCCGTCGACGCGCGCGCGCGCAAAGTCCAGAATTGGCGCCTCGTCGCAGCAACTTCGTGCCAATTTCCTGGGAGATACGACCGTTGGATCGGCGATTTCTTTACTCCGTCTCAATCTCGGTATATCCACCTTCATCCCTGTCAATTTTCGTCCGTTAATTTTATCGTTTGATACATCAAAACCGGCCACCAAGTTGACATTTTAATTTGAACTATTTTTGGACAGTTTTGTGGAGCCGACTTCGTCGACTCGTATCTCCTCCGTCGCAGCTCCGGTTGGCGCGCTACCAGTTCTGGTGCACAGCTGATATAACCCTCTTCCTGCCCCCCTTTAGATTTCATTTCAGTTTGAGCTTGTTAGGTCAGTCGAATTCGACGCCAAAGTTGGCCGTTCAAATTCTTAGTGTTGCACTTGTTAAATTCCATTTTTGAACCCGGGACTCCGGATTCAATTTCTGACACCACCAGTAGACTCGTGGCGTCGTTCTGGCATGTTTTCATATAAAGTTTGCTTGATTTGGAGAACGTGGGCCCTGGCACGCATTTCGGTGCAAAGCGGGTCCCACTTTCTGGGTCAACGGGTCATTTTGAGTTCGGCTCATCGGAATCCAACTCCGGATATACCGTTGAGTTCGTATCGTCATTCTGGACTCGTTGACATATAATTTGGTAGGTTTTAGTGGATATTGGTTCCGGCACGTATTTCGGTGCAAGTCGGATACCAATATCCGAGTCAGCGGGTCATTTTGAGATCGGCTCATCGGAATCCAATTTCGGATATACCGTTGAGTTCGTATCATCATTCTGGACTCTTTGACATATAATTTGCTGAGTTTTGAGGACATTAGCTCCGATACGCTTTTCCGTACAAATCGGTTTCTAATGTCCTGGTCAACGGACCAATTTGAGATCGGGTCAACGGAATCCAATTCCGGATATACCGTTGGGTTCGTATCGTCATTCTGGATTTGTGGACATATAATTTGTTAGATTTTTTGCACTTTTATTTTGGCATGTTTTTCGGTGCAAAGTGTCCAACGGCAGACATCATTTTGGCCCGAAATTATCGTTTTGTCCCTGTGTCCAAATTAGACTTTTGGACAGGCTATCCTAGCAAATTTGACCATTCTGGACACGTTGGTGATATTTATTTTATCATCCGACAACATCTGTAGATTTTCACCCTATTATTATAATCCTTCTCCTTTTGTGGTATTTTGAGTTCCATCGATTCCGGTGATTTCACAATCACTGAAATTGAATGTGTTGACCCCGTAGATGTTTATAGAGACTAGCCTTGACCCAGTTTGACCTAGTATGACTCAGTGTGACCTAGTTTGACTTAGTTGACTGAGTCTGACCTAGATTGCGTAGCTTATACTATAGAATCAAGCCTAACACTGTTGAACCATAATTAGCTTATATATATCTTATCTTTAGGTCTGTGGCATCACTCTGAGCATCGACCCCATTTAACAGCTCAGGACCGTAGGCGAGTACATTCTCTGATCATTTCATACTTGTTAGGACTTATATTCTTGCTTTAGATTACTTTACATGATGCTGTCACGTCATTATCACGGATTGGTACTATATGGATCTTGTTATGCGATGTTATCTCCCTCGGGGTGCATCAGATACAGTTGTCATGTGCTTTTCACGAACATCTTGTATTTCTTGTACACCGCTTTCATGTATACTCTTGTGCAATCTTGTACTCTCATGATCACGTGAGCAAACATGATAAAAACCTCTTGTACAAGGTAACGTAACTTGACTAGATCCTTGTGTATTGATTGGGGAGGGTGAGTAGGAAATGGTTATGTAATCAAATCCTATCTTGTACAAATCCTATGAACTCTTGTGAAATCTTGTACAATCTTGTGAAATCTTGTATATGTCCTAACCCGTTTATATAACCATATCATGCTCTAAATCACAGGTTACCTACAGTTCTTACTTATCATATATGTAGATATTTCCAGTTATCAAATCTCTCTCGTTTTTATATATATTTCTTTACAGTCCATGTATCTTACTCTTTACATGCTTTACATTTCCCAACATGATATGAACTGCGTGAGATGTATTGTACTCGTTCCGCTCCTGACTGGATACGTTATGAAAATATTACAGATGCTGATGCTAGCTGAGGTGGTTCCCACTATTCTTCTCTATGAGTTGCCTGGTAGATATCTTTAGTTAGTCTTGTTGTTCCTTCTTTATTTTCCTGTCTTATGATCATTATAGATTCTAGTTGTTCTAGTGATATTGCTATTAATTTTTGTCTTATCTTCCTTAGTTTTTGTGATGTGACATGAGTACATTTCTAGTTATGGATTCTTAGATGTTGTAGTTAGTATAGTATACTTGACAGCGTTCTACCGCCGATACTGCGGCATAGGCTGGGCGTGGCCCACGTATCCGTATCCGTATATCCGGGTGTGGGTCGTGACACATTTTTAGTGGTGGCCCACGCAGGTCAGTCTTTGCAATTAATGCGAAGTCGTGGTAGTACTTGAGCTTTTCTGTACTACTGCGAGCCTGCCCTAGGATTAAGGTTGAGTCATGGAATATTTTAGGAATTTGGCACTCAGTCACATATTAGAAACTCTTGGTAGATTCCAGGGATGACCCCTGGGAATCTTATTTCGAACTTTTTGAAACTTTTCCCATTTGTTTCTGTCCGTCATGATTCCTGAAACATCTGTCCGTTACCAAATTTTATTCTTTCTTTGGAATGAGTTTGTGGACCCCAGAGGGAAGGTATAAGTTGGACTTATATATCTTCTAGGTTGAGACGAGAATATGATTTGCCAGTCTCATATCAGGTTGAGATTGTTTTAGATTATATTCCAATGATTTCCTTTTATCTTGACCTTGATAGTACCTTTGGACATCTCCTGAGAATTTTCTTCTAAACCCTATCTCGAAATCTGTTCTGTTAGTTTTCATCTACTTATCCTTGATTCATTGTTGAAATTTTGAATCTTGATGTTCGTTGTTGACTTCGATTTTGATTTGGTTTGAAGATAGGTTTCTCTGGATTGAGTTAAGATATTATGATAAACATATTTTATGAGGGCGACGGAAACGATAAATGTCTACTTTATTTATGGAGTTTAGAATTTATCGCAGTCATATTAGCTAGCCTGACAAGTGCTTCCGTATATCCGGGTGCGGGTCGTGACACCAACGATACCCTAAAATATACCTTGTTAACATAACACTGTCATGGACAACTTGTCGACAAGGGCGGTAGTTTCTTCGAGCGGCAACCCGAGGCCGCGGGACCAACTCGGCCTAGGAAGAAACAAGTTATAGCCGAGCTGAGTGGAGGCAACCGGTAGTTCGGGGACTTGCATCGGAGTTCTCTACTTGCATTGCAAGGGCTCTGTTTACCAGGCTTTGTCCAAGATGGCTAGTAAATGCCAGTGACCTCCAAATTATATAAATTGTTATCAACTAACAGAGAAGGTGATAGTAAGTTTTATGTTGCACGATCCGCTCTGTCGAGGAAAATTCTAGCATAATTCACCTGGTTTATGTTTCGTTAAACTGTTTGCATAAAATAACTAGGATGGTTAGAAAGATCACAAACAAACAAGTTACACGTTTTATCTAAATTCTTGAACCAAATGAGAGCCTGGAAACTAATTAGCCACTCGCCAGTATACGTTGATTGTACTGATCATCATTCTCTCTACAGGTGCGATAAATCGGGAGGAGCATGCTGCGTGAAGGGAGGCAATGCTCGTGTATTTTGAAGCTTCGTCCGTACGGCCGAAGCCTAGATCTAATCTTTTTGAAGACTCCGCTGTTGAAGACCAGAAGAAAGATAGAGCGACTCCCCACCATCCCAGGTGGTTTTGCAATGCTGGTTGTATAAACTAATAAATGAAATGTATGGAACGGCTATCTCATCGACGTTCATTTTGTAAATGGAGTCAGTTTGTAAAAAGTCCGCGCGGTGCCTTTGTATCGAGTCTATAAAATGATGTTCATTATCAATAAAGCTCAAGTTTTCTTCTTTATAATTTATGTTTAATTTACTCTGCGCATTCTCTTGTTGTTGTGTTTCGGATAACCTTATGACTATGCCTTATGCGATCGTAATTTAGGATCGCACGACATCACGTCCGGGGGACGACTATCGATTCTACAAAATCAGGGTGTGACACTCCCCGTACAGGTTGTCAGTCTCAAGTATCCGAAGGACGTCGAACTTACCATCAATTGTGGCTTATCAATCGGTAGCATATCACAAGTCATGCTCAAAAGATGTGCACCAACAATGATTCACATCCTTCCAAGGCCGAACGGTCCCGGTACCTTGGCAAATATAACACGTTCGAGGGAATCATCATACCCATGCTCGGGCAATATCTCAAGTCCATTCGACCATGCAATGCGCGTCAAACTCATACAACCAAACATAGTCTTGATTCTGAAACTCAGACTTTACATCATCTTGCATTTCTATTTCTTTCGATTGTTCTCACATTCTTTGTACGATTTCATTCTTCGTTTCAATGTTCAATGACAATATGTCCCAACTCAATGTTCGTCAAACGAACGACCGGAAGGCTCCAAATATTTCCAAGGTACTGTGCCACATTCGACAGTTCCGTCACATTCATGCCACAACTGTTCTCTTCTCAATGAAGCCATCTTTTATGATTCTTGTATACGTACGCACACTTTGACACAATTGTTTTTTATTCTTCGAGTCGTGCATACGATGCACGCCTCGATACCGTAATTCCATATTCTATGCCTTAGTGTTCATTGTTTATGGCTCGTGCACTAGGGCACTCACCTCAATAGTCTTTCAATGTGCTATCCATCTAACTCGTGTGCAGGGACACAAATGACTTGTGCACTGAGGCACTCGTCAATACAGTTATTCTTTGTTCTTATGGCTTGCGCACCGAGGCGCTCGCCTTTGCGATATTCAATGTTCAATAGTGACTCGTACATTTGATATACTTTTCATTTCAATTGTTCTATCTAGTATTCGACACGTACTATGTTTATCTCTTGATCGAACCACGCCCATGGTCTCGATCGGTTAACTTAGCATACAATGGTACATTTTACTTAGGCGTGAAAGAGTAGCAAAGAAGAGTTAAAGTCCTCCCACCTTAAGCCGATACGCGCGCCTTGTCGTTTCGTCGGACCGATGCGGCTCGATTTCATAACTTTGTTGCACGGCCAACTCTTCTGACTTAGCCATTCGAGCACTTTGTGCTTCATTGAATTATACAATCGATTTGGCTTACCGAACCTATGCCTCAGTCCGTTGCGAGACGATGATTTGTTTTTGTAGACCCGTTGTAAATAAGGCAAAATATTGACCTCTTATATTTTAGCGTAAACGTTTAGCCTGCACACGAAACCAATCAAAATTAATATTCGTTTGAATCGGACTTGTGCGTTGCATCGATTCAATTTTTTTAGAATCTTCGAAATGACTCAATACTTTCTCTCGGGCCAACTTAACGCTTGCATCGATCTTACTCGATGCGTTCCTTGGGTCAACGTAACTCATTGCATCGATCTGACTCGATGCATTCTCGGATCAACGTAACTCTTGTATCGATTTACATCGATACTTAAATCGGGTCAACGCAACTCTTTGAGTCAACGACTCAGCATAATGCAACGTGCGGAGTGGGGCATTACATAATATAGCACTCAAAACAAGGTTCGTCCTCGAACCGAAACTAATACTCAATTTCAAGTGTTTCTCTAGATTGTTTCATGATCTCGTCTCACATTCGTTTGGATCATACAACTTAGTTTGGATTAATACACATATTTTTGGCATCCCACTAATATATGCATTTTAGCTAAGCTCAATCGTATGATATTAGAACAAAGCTAACATATAACTTCGTATCCTCAATTACTTGCCATATCGTACTCTCGATCGGACTTGGGCTCTAGTGTTTGTTCTCATAATTCTTTTGCATATGCATATTTGATGCATAAGGAATCATCCAACAAAAGTCACGACATACGATGCGATTCAGAAATTATATTTCATACTTCGTAGGTTTTCTATGGACTATCAATTCTATGCGTCGCGTCAAGCCATTGCGCATCCGATCGTAACAAGCCTTCGCAACGCTTTGCGTTCGAAGTTGCTGCCCAACTATTTCTGAAGCTTCACTTTACCATTCATCTCAATCGATTTTCCTTTGTTGACTTACAAATGCATCAACATTCAGGACTACGCCCGCTAGGTCACATACCTAGACACCGTGCTTAAATTCTCCCGACATAACTCAAATTGACGGCGCTCAAAGGCAACAATTGCTTTAGCACAAAGTCTCTACGATGCGTCTTACATTCGATTCCTATCGAGTAAAAAATTTACTAGTCAAATTCCCAACTTGTCCGTCTCGCAACGTCGAATATAAGTTCGATTCACGCAAGCTCAATTGCAAGGTGAATCCAAATATAACGATATAACTCGTAAGTCATTCTCTTACCGCTCATTCTCGTGCATAGCACGATTCTCAAATTCACCTAGACTTATCATCAATATGCACCACACAATTCCATACGTGATATTATATAAGTCCTCTTATGGGTCTGCAACATTCATTTCGATTTGGCGTTCAAGTCTTTTAGGGTCAGCTGCCCCGAAGCTACCCTCGATAATTGTGAATTATTAACGAAAGACAGTTACTACAAACAACGGTATATTATTTTGGGGCTAAATCAGGTTCCAACGATTTCTATGCGACTACCCAAATTTGGAAAAAAAAACCATCAAATTTGGAAAAAAAAAACCATTGTATTTGTGCAACTAAGGCACAACTATCCTCCGAGTAATTCGTGCACTACCGTCGATGATTCCAAAATTCAAGAAACATCTACTCGTATTGATTTTGAGTCTATTTACCCATGGTCGACACCCGAGATGTTATACGCATCAAAACAATCATCGTATAGTCTCATTCTGATCAACCACAAAGTTTATGTCACGACCCGCACCCGCTTTTCGGACGCGAGCTCGTGAGCAAGCCAGCTACGTATCGAGCGGACTCCAGCCCGACTCGAGTACGTATAAGCTGTCCAGAGTAGGGTATCATGTCTAATCTAAACTATATCTCAATCTACAGGAATCATATAAATAAGAATGAACAAGTATGGATCATGGTCTGCAGCCCATTAGCATATTGTTCGATTAGACTCTAAGAATGATATGAGTCTATAAATAAGCAGAGTATATCATGGTATGGAATATAAAGCACGAAAAGATAATAAAGAAATAACACAAAACAAATACCTGTATCATGCATCGCAATCCTCTACCATCCCGCTCTGCTAACTAACTCCATACAATTGCTAAACCTGAAGAGATCATCAGGTCCTCAGAGGACTAGCAAGATACATAAAACATGCCTATCTAACAGTTTAATCATGCAATAATATATACAGGGTATAAACAGGAACTAGACAGGAAACTGACATGTGGCTACTGACAAGTAACTATGAACATGTACACGGGATCAAGTATGCATAAATGAACTGCTGGTAGATCAATGGATACCAACCCTCGCCCCGAATGTGGACTCGCATGTCAGTTTCAAGACAAGTCACCTGTAGTGCCCCGCTCTCATTAGGGCGAAGCACTATGTAATAGGCTCGTGCCAAGTCAGACATGGTCGGAAACACAGATGGCTAGTCTGACTCGGCGACGAGTTTGATATACAAAAACTATGGCATCAATAAAATCGATTTGGACGAGTGATATGAATACCGTTCCAACTAATGGATCGACTACTGTTGGAATAAGTCCTAGATGCGGTAGGCGGCGTCTTGGCGAAGGAACTCTAAAGAGAGCGACGCAACCCATCTGTCGTTGGTTTTATTGGTTTTCTTGGCTTTCTGAACGAATTGTTGCGTGGATTTGATAGTATACTTTCGCGTCTATTTCTGAATGTGTCCTTGAGAATTTCGAAGGAAGGATTGAAGGAAGGGTTCTAATTCGATGCTCGTGCCATTGCAGGAGTTCGTGTAACTAACGCTTGACCATCGCGAAGCGTTCTCCTACTCTCGGCGCAATCTCCTTAGGTGGGTGGTTCTTCGGCCCCTTCTTTTCTACTCCTTCCTGCCAACTAAATTCTTAAAGTTCAACGTTCAAATCGATGATGCTAACGGGATGTATGCTTGCCACTAAGATCAAGAGCTCGGGATAATATATCAATCTAGAAAAGTTAACTCTGAATCGATAAGTTCACACTAAGTAGAGAAAAGATAAAGTTCTAAGAAAGAGATAGAATATATTTCATGCCATGCAAAACACAACTATGAAAACCTTGGTGGCGGTACATCATGCCTCGGAGAATTTGGTGCCTACGGGATACTAAATCAGAACGTACGGTTTCGGGGGAAAGGACCCTTGCGCCAGTAGGAATGATTATGTGATTTGATAATGGTTACGCTATGCAATTTACTTCATATATATTAAGTTGTTCATACATTCGCATGGTCAAGGACGACTTGTGCACAAGGTGAGCTTTCCTCGAGACGGTACCCGGGGCCCTGGGACCGAATCGGCCTAGGAGGAAATTATGGAAATCGTGCTTCGGCGCGAGGTATTACGAGACCTCCAGTTAGGCTCGCTACCTGGACTGGAGGGCGCGTCACAAGGCTACGTAATCATCCTTCATGGTGTCGATATCACCAATGACCGCATATAGGATAGACTGCATGCTCACCTATTGTCTTGTGCAGGTGGTAAGTATCATGTATATTTTGTGCAGGAAAAGGAGCACGACCGTGGTAAGAATGCCTTTAAAATTGGCTATGTTGTTATCGTTTAAAATGTGCCTTCGATATGAACTGCAACTTATATAGTTCTAAATAGAAAGATCACTTCGTATACCTGAATCCTTAATAAGCAGTGTCAGTTTAGACGAGTGGGTTCGTCCCATCCACTAGCAAGTGTGCTAACCCCCAACTCCCCAGGTAACGAGCGTGCTGCGGGACCTCGAGACTAAGCTGGACCTGAAGAACGGGAGGCGGCACGAAGCTCTCCTATTTTGAAGTATTTTGATGCCCAATTCAGACCGAAGGCTTTTGTTCAAATGTATAAAGGGGCATGAATGTATGGAACGTCGAAGATTATTTCAAGGCGAGCTGTCGATAGTTTTCTTTTGTGTTTCAAAGATGTAGCCGCAACGGCATATGTAATGTAAAAATGACCTTGCACATATTTTACAAGTTTATGAATGAAAAGCTAAGTTTCTTCCTATGCTATGTTTTTAACTCTCTGTACTGTTTAATTTCAACGCGTCGAGTCAAAAAGGAATTTCCAATTACACATTCTTGCCTTGTGCAAGTCCATTCAGACTTGCACGGCATCACGTCCCGACCCGTGGGGATCGATTTATATCGAGTCAAGGCGGATGGCGACCGATTCGGCGAGTCGGGGCGTGACAAGTTGGTATCAGAGCCAGGTTTCGATCCTGGGACCTTCCAAAATACTTTCTTTAGATGATGCCGTTGCAATTTTTCAAAAACTATGCTTTTCGATATATGCGGCCTGAAATAATCGTTCCATACATATAAGCCCGTAGATATTTTGAGAATACTAACGGGTTTGCTCAATTTTGTAGGAATAACAGAAAGACTGGGTGTCCCCACATTGATTAGCACGGATAGCACCGAAGGTGCGATGCCTAGCGAATCTGCCATGGAGTGACTACTACGCCTCATGGAACTCCAACAACGTCAGTCAGAGACGCAGCAACGACAGCTGCAGGAACAGATCCAGGCCCAAGTCAGCGCCCAACAAAAACAAATGGATGCCCTAACCAGGATCGTGAGCACCATAGCGACGCAACAGAACTCGACGACCGTCATGTCCGAGGAAGAAGTGCAAGCCGAAAAGACAAAACATGTGTCTTCCTCCTCCCTGCTCAAGATGACCAAGTTCAAGAAAATAAACCCGCCGGACTTCAACGGTCGAGCAGAGCCTGACGAAGTCATGGGGTGGCTAGTAAAGATTGAGAGTCTGTTCACTCTCCTCAACATCAAGGGGTCCAAGAAAGTCGGGTGCGCAGCGTTGCAGCTCAACTTGAGGGCCTACGACTGGTGGGAGGCGAAGAAATAGGAACTCCAAGGGTCCAACCCCAGCGCCAAGATCTCGTGGAAGATGTTCAAACGGGCCTTCCTCGAGCAATACATTCCTCGTGCCCTTCGTCGACAGAAGGAAGAGGAATTCATGTCCTTGAAGCAAGGAAACTTGTCCGTTGAAGACTACGATGCGAAGTTCGCGAAGCTAGCGAAGTTTGTCGGGGCTTTTCTGCCGAACCCAGAGGCATGGTACGAGCGCTTCCAGCAAGGCCTGAATGAAGATTTACGTCGGGACGTCATGAACCAGAGATGCCAGACGTATAGGGAATCATATAATGCCGCTCTTGATATGGAGCGGGTCTTCGGTCGAGCGTCGCAGAAGGGCGGATCAAGCATCCGTAACAACTTCAACAAGCGTCCTAACGACGCGGGAGGATCTGGTGCGCCAAAGCGCCAGAACACGACCGAGTATCGGGGGCCTCACCCAGGCGTACGTTGCCATCGCTGCGGCAAGATGGGACATCTGGCGGTCGATTGCCGAGGGGGATGCTTCAAGTGTGGCCAGCTAGGTCACAAGGCGGTAGATTGTCGAATGGGGAGGGCGAACCAACATCCACCAAGGGACGTCCAGAACCAGAACAGGGCACCTCCCGCCCATGGCACAAACGCGGTGCCCGTGAACCCACAAAATTGCCAAGGGGCTCAAGGTCGAGTCTACGCACTAACGCGGGACGAAGCCTATGCGTCCGACACTGTCGTGACAGGTATACTACTCTATAAAAATATGCCTGCTAGAGTATTGTTCGATTCGGGTGCTACGCATAGTTTCATATCTGTCGACTTTGTAAAAGAAAATGAATTACCTATGCAACTTTTAGATATGAATCTTAGCGTTAGCACTCCATCGGGAGTAGATATGCCTGCCACTCATATTTGTAGGGACGGTTACATATGCATCGGAGGGAGGAATCTATCCTTGGAAGTTATCGTCCTCGACGTCAAGGAGTACGATATAATCCTCGGCATGGATTGGTTGGGTGCATGCCACGCAACGATCGAGTGCGCGGAGAAGAGAGTTGTGTTCCGCCTTCCGGGCGAAACTGAGTTTTCCTATTCATGCGGAGCAGCATCAAAGTCGGCAATGATAATATCGGCGATTTCGGCAAGGCGTATGTTGTATTCCGGGTACAGCGGGTACCTAGCATCAGTTCGAGACACAAGAACGGAGATTACAAGCACGGCCCAGACTGAAGTCGTGGCGGAATTTCCTGATGTGTTCCCAGACGAGTTGCCAGGGATGTCGCCGGACCGAGAGATAGAATTCAGCATTGACACCTTCCCGGACACCCGACCGATATCTAAAGCACCCTATCGAATGGCGCCGGCAGAGCTGAAGGAACTGAAGGCACAACTACAAGAGTTACTAGATCACGGATATATTCGCCCTAGTGTCTCCCCGTGGGGTGCCCCAGTATTGTTTGTGAGGAAGAAGGATGGATCAATGCGGCTGTGCATCGATTATCGGGAACTCAACAAAGCTACGGTACGAAACAAGTACCCATTACCGAGGATAGACGATTTGTTTGACCAGCTGCAAGGGGCGACGGTGTTCTCCAAGATTGATCTTCGCTCAGGCTACCATCAATTGAAGATCAAGTCTGAGGACGTGCCAAAGTCCGCCTTCCGAACCCGATATGGTCACTACGAATTTCTAGTCATGCCTTTCGGCTTGACCAACGCTCCTGCCGCGTTCATGGATCTAATGAACCGGGTGTTCTGACCGTTCATAGACAAATTTGTCGTCGTATTCATCGATGACATCCTTATATATTCGAAGAGCAGGGACGAGCACGTAGAACACTTGAAGACGGTGTGCTACAGACTCTGCGCGAACATCAACTCTACGCCAAGCTAAGCAAGTGCGAGTTATGGATGAACAGCGTGACGTTCCTTGGACACGTTGTCTCAGCAGAAGGCGTGACGGTGGACCCAAAGAAGATTGAAGCAATAGTCGAATGGAAGCGGCCTACCTCAGCAGGCGACATCCGAAGTTTCCTCGGCTTGGCGGGCTACTACCGTAGATTCGTAAAAGATTTTGCCACAATTGCGTCACCTCTGACTCGCCTCACCCAAAAGGGAGTCGCATTCGAGTGGAACGACGCCTACGAATCGAGCTTCCAAGAGTTGAAGAAACGGCTCATCTCAGTGTCGATCCTTGCACTTCCAGACGGGGCCGGAAGGGTTTCAGATATTTAGCGATACATCGCGGACGGGTTTGGGATGCGTGCTTATGCAAAGGGATAAGGTGATTTCGTTTGCTTCGAAACAATTGAAGCAACACGAGAAGAATTATCCTACACACGATCTTGAGTTAGCAGCTATTGTGTTCGCGTTAAAGCTATGGCGGCACTATCTTTATGGTGTAGCTTGCCGCATCTATACGGACCACAAGAGCCTCAAATACATCTTCACTCAACAGGACCTAAACTTACGGCAGCGGCGTTCGCTCGAACTCATCAAAGACTACGATCTGACTATCGAGTACACGCCAGGTAAGGGAAACGTTGTGGCAGACGCGCTGAGTAGAATGTTTGCAGGGTGCTTGTCTATCAACCGTAACATACAGCGAGACTTGGCGGAGACGGGTATCGAACTCCGAATTCGTTACCGTAGAGCACGATTGGCCCAATTGCACCTTGAGTCGAGCCTGCACAACAAAATAAAGACCGTACAGGAGGACGACCCATTCCTGAAGAAGATGCGCGAGCTGATTTCGACGTGAAAGGCGACCGACTTTGTGGTGGACGAGGGCAGAATGACGCGGATGAAGGGAAGGATATGCGTACCGGACCATGCTGAACTTAGAAAGGAGATTCTGACGGAGGCCCATTATGCGAAGTACTCGTTGCACCCCGGGAGTACCAAAAAATGTATAAGGACCTGCGCACGACCTTTTGGTGGCACGGCATGAAGAAAGATGTGGCGACGTTTGTGTCACAGTGTATGGCCTGTCAACGGGTGAAGGCCGAGCATCAAAGACCAAGCGGGGAGCTACAGAACCTCGACATTCCAGTATGGAAGTGGAATGACATCTCTATGGATTTTATCATAGGCCTTCCGAAGACGTCGCGGGAGAATGATGCGATTTGGGTCATTGTCGATCGTTTGACCAAATCTGCTCATTTCATCGCTATTAAAGCATCATGGAGCGTCGATCGGTTAGCTCAGATTTATCTTGACGAGATCGTCAGACTGTACGGGGTACCGGCCACGATCATTTCGGACAGAGACGGGCGATTCTTATCACGTTTCTGGACGAGTCTACAGGCGGCGTTGGGCACTAAGTTGAACCTTAGCTCCACGTACCACCCGCAAACCGATGGCCAGACAGAAAGAGTGAATCAGATCCTGGAGGATATGCTACGTCTGTGCGCGATAGATTTGAAGACTAGCTGGGACACGTACTTGCCGCTCGCGGAGTTCGCATACAACAACAGTTACCAATCGAGCATCCAAATGGCTCCCTACGAGGCACTTTACGAAGGAAGTGCCGATCTCCGATTTGCTGGGACGAAGTCGGGGAGCGACAGGTGCTCGGTCCAGAACTAATCGAACAAGCCGTCGAGAAGGTCCGCATGATTCGAGATAGGCTCCGCATTGCTCAGAGTCGACAAAAGAGTTATGCAGATACTCGTCGATGACCGTTAGAGTTCTTGGTTGGGGACCATATGTTTCTGAAGGTGACGCCGATGCGGGGCGTCATGCGATTCGGGGTAAAAGGCAAGCTGAGTCCAAGATTCGTAGGGCCCTTCGAAATCCTCGAAAGAGTGGCGACCGTTGCTTACCGGATCGCGCTACCTCCTGCCCTGGCCGAAGTGCACGACGTCTTCCATGTCTTCCAACTTCAAAGTACGTGCATGACCCAAGTCATGTGGTTAGTTTCGATCAGTTGGAGCTACGCGCCGATCTATCATACTCGGAGGAGCCCGTACAAATTTTTGACCGTAAAGAAAAGATCCTGCGGAGCCGATCGATGTCCTTGGTTCGCGTACTCTGGCGCAACCATTCCGTCGAGGAGTCGACGTAGGAGCTAGAGGCGGAGATGAAGGAGAAGTACCCTTCACTTTTTGCCGACGAAGGTCAGACCCTTGTTCTTAAGTTTCGGGACGAAACTTTTTCTTAGTGGTATATTATGTAGTGCCCCGCTCCCATTGGGGCGAAGCACTATGTAATAGGCTCGTGCCAAGTCAGACATGGTCGGGAACATAGATGGCTAGTCTGACTCGGCGACGAGTTTGATATACAAAAACCATGGCATCAATAAAATCGATTTGGACGAGTGATATGAGTACCGTTCCAACTAATGGATCGACTACTGTTGGAATAAGTCCTAGATGCGGTAGGCGGCATCTTGGCGAAGGAACTCTAAAGAGAGCGACGCAACCCGTATGTCGTTGGTTTTTTTGGCTTTCTGAACGAATTGTTGCGTAGATTTGATAGTGTGCTTTCGCGTCTATTTCTGAATGCGTCCTTGAGAATTTCAAGGGAAGGATTGAAGGAAGGGTTCTAATTTGATGCTCGTGCCATTGCAGGAGTTCGTGTAACTGACGCTTGACCATCGCGAAGCGTTCTCCTACTCTCGGTGCAATCTCCTTAGGTGGGTGGTTCTTCGGCCCCTTCTTTTCTACTCCTTCCCGCCAACTAAATTCTTAAAGTTCAACGTTCAAATCGATGATGCTAACAGGATGTATGCTTGCCACTAAGATCAAGAGCTCGGGATAATATATCAATCTAGAAAAGTTAACTCTGAATCGATAAGTTCATACTAAGTAGAGAAAAGATAAAGTTCTAAGAAAGAGATAGAATATATTTTATGCCATGCAAAACACAACTATGAAAACCTTGGTGGCGGTACATCATGCCTCGGAGAATTTGGTGCCTACGGGATACTAAATCAGAACGTACGGTTTCGGGGGAAAGGACCCTTGCGCCAGTAGGAATGATTATGTGATTTGATAATGGTTACGCTATGCAATTTACTTCATATATATTAAGCTGTTCATACATTCGCATGGTCAAGGACGACTTGTGCACAAGGTGAGCTTTCTTCGAGACGGTACCCAGGGCCCTGGGACCGAATCGGCCTAGGAGGAAATTATGGAAATCGTGCTTCGGCGCGAGGCATTGCGAGACCTCCAGTTAGGCTCGCTACCTGGACTGGAGGGCGCGTCGCAAGGCTACGTAATCGTCCTTCATGGTGTCGATATCACCAATGACCGCATATAGGATAGACTGCATGCTCACCTATTGTCTTGTGCAGGTGGTAAGTATCATGTATATTTTGTGCAGGAAAAGGAGCACGGCCGTGGTAAGAATGCCTTTAAAATTGGTTATGTTGTTATCGTTTAAAATGTGCCTTCAATATGAACTGCAACTCATATAGTTCTAAATAGAAAGATCACTTCGTATGCCTGAATCCTTAATAAGCAGTGTCGGTTTAGACGAGTGGGTTCGTCCCATCCACTAGCAAGTGTGCTAACCCCCAACTCCCCAGGTAACGAGCGTGCTGCGGGACCTCGAGACTAAGCTGGACCTGAAGAACGAGAGGCGGCACGAAGCTCTCCTATTTTGAAGTATTTTGATGCCCAATTCAGACCGAAGGCTTTTGTTCAAATGTATAAAGGGGCATGAATGTATGGAACGCCGAAGATTATTTCAAGGCGAGCTATCGATAGTTTTCTTTTGTGTTTCAAAGATGTAGCCGCAACGGCATATGTAATGTAAAATGACCTTGCACATATTTTGTAAGTTTATGAATGAAAAGCTAAGTTTCTTCCTATGCTATGTTTTCAACTCTCTGTATTGTTTAATTTCAACGCGTCGAGTCAAAAAGGAATTTCCAATTACACATTCTTGCCTTGTGCAAGACCATTCAGACTTGTACGACATCACGTCCCGACCCGTGGGGATCGATTTATATCGAGTCAAGGCGATGGCGACCGATTCGGCGAGTCGGGGCATGACATCATCCTCGCCCCGTATGTGGACTCGCAGGTGCAAAGGACAACCCTTACCCCGTGTGTGGACTCGCAGGTTATGGGATACACAAGGAATAGCAGTTCACTCACTCATACTTGCAGACACGACTCAGACAAAATACAGGTGAAGACACGACATGACCCAATCACGATACACGAGAGAACCAATCCAATAGGGACTACAAGGCTAACCATGTACAAGGACTATATCTATACAAGCATGCATGATATACAAATCACATGTAAATAACCAACTAGTAAAATGATATAATAATAGAAATATGTATGTAAATAAACTGTAGAGGGAGGCAAGGTATACTTGCCTAGTGGTTGCACGCAGATCCAACAACATATAGTCAACTGGTAAGCCGATGAGTCCAAATCATCATAACTGTCTCCAAAAGCTGAAACAAACATTACCAACGTTCTCAGAATAGTTAAATTAGCTAGGATTGCCTATCCTTTAGTCCAATTCTGGACACAGGGGCAAAACGGTAATTTTGGACAAAAACGATATCCGCCGTTGGACCCGCTTTGTACCGAAAAGCGTGCCAGAGTCAATAGTCTCTAAAGTCATCAAACTATATGTCTACAGATCTGTTTTTTTGATACGAACCCAACCGTATGTCCGAAGTTGGATTCCGGCGGGCCATGCACAAAATCGCCCATTAGATTGGACAGTGGGGCCCGCGAAACGGCGATCCAATCAACTGTCTCAGAATTGGACCAAACTTGGCATACAGGACCAGAAAAATGATACGGTCCTGTTGGCGCAAGTTTTATCTCGATTTGACGAGCGTGCACGAAGTAATTAAGAAACTTTCACAGAGGTCGATACGGTAAATTTCGACGGATACGCATCAAATTCGTCGCACACACGCGACCAATTTGAATTTCGTCAAAGCCCACACGGCCACAAAGCCGTTACGCACCTTTCGATGCTTTCGGTTCGTGACCAAGTCACCCAGTTTGGCGGGACGCACGTGGTATCAGAGTGATTTTCAATATTTCTACTGTTTTAAAAATAGGTTTTCGGTCAACTTCAGAATTGAATAACTTCTTATCTGTTTAATGAAATTGGAATCTACAAGGAGGGTTGTGATGTCCTATAGGTTGCCTTCAACTGCCTTTAATTATTTTTCGAAAACTCCTAGCATACAGATCCTAACATACCTTCCAAGTTGGGTCTCCACAACAATTTCTAATACTCTGTTTTCGATATTTTTCCTAAAGTTTCAGGAATTTCTATCATTTATCTACAGAAAACCAAACCATTCCAGTTGAAGGGATGGATAGGGGGTTAACCCAGCTATCCGTAGAAATTTATGGGTCGATATTTGGTTAAGTACTCAGGGAGAAAAGTCGAGACGAACATGATACCCGCACGGTTAACTGCTGCTACTGCCGTTCTGTTTACTCCGCGCGCGCGCTCGGCTTCTCCGGCCGGCGGCGGCTGCGGCGGTCGTCCGCCGATGGAGGGTGGCCACGTAGGTGGTCTGGGGTGGCGTCGGGTCGGGGAGGCGCTGCCTGGTTCTAGGGTTTCGAAGCCATCCGCTGCTCTCTCGTTCTCTGTTTCCATCGAACATACATATATAAGTATTATGTTCTCGGCCTGGTAACAATCGGGGAGTAGTTGCTGTTGGTTTGGGCATATCACTATGGGCCTGGGCTGGGAGGGTTGTGCGGGCTTCGGGCATGTGGGGTTTTTAGCTTTATTTTTTTTTCTTTCTTATTATTTATATATATATAACTATAGTTTTTATATATATATAAACTATATATATATATATATATATATATATATATATATATATATATATATATATATATATATATATATATACACTCACATGTATATAATATATATTTATATACGCATACACATTTACACCCATATATATATATATATATTTTGTATATATATACTCATATATACGTATACATATATATTTATATATACACACACATATGCACGCATATACATATATACATAATATAAATACCTATGTATATATATATATATATATATATATATATATATATATATATATATATATATATATATATATATATATATATATATATATTATATTATATATGTATATATATATATATATATATATATATATATATATATATATATATATATATATATATATATATATATATATATATAAATATATATATATACACACACATAAATACATAAATATATATACACATATACATACATATATAATATATATTTATATATAAATATACATATACAATAAAAAAATATTATATATACATACATGCACATATATATATATAAAATATATATATATATATATATATATATATATATATATAATATATAATATATATATATATATATATATATTAAAAAATATATATATATTTATTAAAATATATATATGTATATATATATATATATATTAATAAATTATAAATAGAATTACGAATCAATATATATATATATATATATATATATATATATATATATATACATATATATCCTGGTGCTTATACATATTTTATATATATAACTATACCTCAATTTCTATACAGGCAATACGATATTTTAAATGTACTCAATAATAATAAAATAATATTATATAGTAATAACCTCAATAGTATTGATAATAATAATAATAATAATAATAATAATAATAATAACGAATTACAACATCCCATAATCGGCACTACATCTACTTAAAAATATGTCTACATGGAATCTTTGTGTACACTGGGTGCCTACATGGGCTTAGGCTCAGTTCGGATCCAGTCTGGGCTATTTTGGTAAACCGAAATTCCTAAAAGTCAAAATATTAATAAATAACTAATTAACCATTTATAGGAATTAATTTGCAACTTGGCCTGGTTTTCCTAGTTAGGACATCACTATGGCTCGGCCTTCCCCTACCATGGCTAAACACTAGTCAAAGCACACCACTGTACTATCCGTGCCATGATTCCTAGTCACCTTGTACTCCAAATCTAAACCATGGCAAAAATTATCTACCGTAATAATTAACTAGATAATCATTTATAAAAATCTAAAAATCACTATTTAATTCAAATAAATAAAATAAAATAAATATTTTCAAGAATTTTTGGGAAGGAGAGCTACAAATCTACCCACCTTAAAAATAATTTCGTCCTCGAAATTCCAATTCATAACTATTCCTTAAAATCAAAGTCTACTATTTCCTTAATCTCCTCAAATTTAATTCCTCAAAAAATAGTTCATACCCTCCACCTAACATTTTGTAACTACGAAGCCTCGAGGACTTCTACCCACCTTCGGTCACACTACTCCCTCGAAACACAAGTTGCTAAAACCTTATGGTCTTTAACTAGTTGCTAACAATTCTACCGACAGATATATAGGCATACGGCATCTATAATCCCTCATATCTACAAACAACCAAATAATCAATAATCAAGCAATATTATACTATAATTTAAGAATTTCTAACGAATCCTAGACAGCACGATCATTCGTCACCTCGGAATAGGAAGGGACGAGAATCGAAGGTACAAGAAGACAAGGGAGAATAATTGAGAACGAATACGAAGTTTCAAAGACGGTAGAGAATTTCTAAGAGAATTTTCAAGGCAGAGTGGATTGAGATTTCTAAGGTCTAGTCAAGGTCGCAGGCTCGTATCAGTACAGTTACATAACCGATACGATATGCTCTGACCTGCATGGGCTACCACAAAAACTTGTCACGACCCGTACCCGCTTTTCAGACGCGAGCTCGTGAGCAAGCCAGCTACGTATCGAGCGGACTCCAGCCCGACTCGAGTATGTATAAGCTGTCCAGAGTAGGGTATCATGTCTAATCTAAACTATATCTCAATCCACAGGAATCATATAAAACAAGAATGAACAAGTATGGGTCATGGTCTGCAGCCGATTAGCATATTGTTCGATTAGACTCTAAGAATGATGAGTCTATAAATAAGTAGAGTATATCATGGTATGGAATATAAAGCACGAGAAGATAATAAAGAAATAACACAAACAAATACATATATCATGCATCGCAATTCTCTACCATCCCGCTCTGCTAACTAACTCCATACAATCGCTAAACCTGAAGAGATCATCAGGTCCTCAGAGGACTAGCAAGATACATAAAACATGCCTATCTAACAGTTTAATCATGCAATAATATATACAGGGTATAAACATGAACTAGACAGGAAACTGACATATGGCTACTGAGAGGTAACTATGAACATGGACACGGGATCAAGTATGCATAAATGAACTGCTGGTAGATCAATGGATACCAACCCTCGCCCCGAATGTAGACTCGCAGGTCAGTTTCAAGACAAACCACCCTCGCCCCGTATGTGGACTCGCAAGTGCTAAGGACAACCCTCGCCCCATGTGTGGACTCGCAGGTTGTGGAAAACACAAAGGAATAGCAGTTCACTCACTCATACTTGCAGACACGACTCAGACAAGATAAAGGTGAAGACACGACATGACCCAATCACGATACACGAGAGAACCAATCCAATAGGGACTACAAGGCTAACCATGCACAAGGACTATATCTATATACTAGCATGCACGATATAAAAATCACATGTAAATAACCAACTAGTAAAACTATATAATAATAGAAATATGCATGTAAATAAACTGTAGAGAGAGGCAAGGTATACTTGCCTGGAGGTTGCACGCAGATCCAACAACATATAGTCAACTGGTAAGCCGATGAGTCCAAATCATCATAACTGTCTCCGAAAGCTGAAACAAACATTACCAACATTCTCAGAATAGTCAAATTAGCTAGGATTGCCTGTCCTTAAGTCCAATTCTGGACACAGGGGCAAAACGATAATTTTGGGCAAAAACGATATCCTCCGTTGGACCCACTTTGCACCGAAAAGCGTGCCAGAGTCAATGGTCTCTAAAGTCGTCAAACTACTTGTCTACGGATTCAGTTTTTCGATACGAAGCCAACCGTATGTCAGAAGTTGGATTCCGGCAGGCCGTGCACAAAATCGTACGTTGGATTGGACAGTGGGGCCCGCAAAACGGCGATCCAATCAACTGTCTCAGAATTGGACCAAACTTGGCATACAGGACCAGAAAAATGATACGATCCTGTTGGCATAAGTTTCGTCTCGATCTGACGAGCGTGTACGAAGTAATTGAGAAACTTTCACAGAGGCCGATACGGTGAATTTGGACGGATACGTATCAAATTCGTCGCACACACGCGACCAATTTGAATTTCGTCAAAGCCCACACGACCACGAAGCCGTTACGCACCTTTCGATGCTTTCGGTTCGCGACCAAGTCGCCCGGTTTGGCGGGACGCACGTGGTATCAGAGTGATTTTCAATATTTCTACTGTTTTAAAAATAGGTTTTCGGTCAACTTCAGAATTGAATAACTTCTTATCTGTTTAATGAAATTGGAATCTACAAGGAGGGTTGTGATGTCCTATAGGTTGTCTTCAACTGCCTTTAATTATTTTTCGAAAACTCCTAGCATACAGATCCTAACATGCCTTCCAAGTTGGGTCTCCACAACAGTTTCTAATACTCTGTTTTCGATATTTTTCCTGAAGTTTTAGGAATTTCTATCATTTATCTACGGAAAACCAAACCATTCCAGTTGAAAGGATGGATAGGAGGTTAACCCAGCTATCCGTATAAATTTATGGGTCGATATTTGGTTAAGTACTCAGGGAGAAAAGTCGAGACGAACATGATACCTGCGCGGTTAACTGCTACGACTGCCGTTCTGTTTACTCCACGCGTTGCGCTCGGCTTCTCCAACCGGCGGCGACTACGGTAGTCATCCGTCGATGGAGGGTGGCCGCGCAGGTGGTCTGGGGTGGCGTCGGATCGGGGAGGCGCTGCATGGTTCTAGGGTTTCGAAGCCATCCGCTGCTCTTTCGTTCTCTGTTTCCATCGAACATACATATATATGTATTATGTTCTCGGCCTGGTAACAGTCGGGGAGTAGTTGATGTTGGTTTGGGCCTATTCACTATGGGCCTGGGCTGGGAGGGTTGTGCAGGCTTCGGGCCTGTAGGGTTTTAGCTTTATTTCTTTTTTTTTCTCTTTCTTATTATTATTAGATATATAAACTATATATATATATATATATATATATATATATATATATATATATATATATATATATATAATATATATATATATATACACTCACATATATAATATATATTTATATACGCATACACATTTACACCCTATATATATTTATATAATATGTATACTCATATATACGTATACATATATATTATATATACACACACATATGCACGCATATACATATATACATAATATAAATACCTAAAAAAAATACATAATATAAATACCTATGTATATATATATATATACATAATATTATACAACGTAATACATATATATATTATTTCTATATAAATACACTATACACTATTGATACCACACACACACACACAACACACCCACACACACACCACACACACACACACCACACACACACACACACACATATCATATAATATTATATATATATATATTATATATATATATATATTATTTTATATATATATATAATATATATATTATATATATATATATATATATATATATATATATTATATAATATAATATATATATATATATATATATAAATTATAAATAGACACACACACACACGTAATTCTATTATAATTTATTAATATATATATATATATATATATATATATATAGATATATATATATATATATTATATATATATAATATAATATATATTTTATTTTTTTATTTTTTTATTTAGATATTATATATATATATCGTCCGCGGGCCTAGCTCTTGTGGTTAGGAGGGTTGGCTCCCCTAGCGGTGGGCTAGGTTCGAGCCCTCCCTTCCCCACCCGAGGTGGCTGGGCGGCTTTGGCCGCGGCCTCGGGTTGGCGACCCATTTGCCGGACACCCCACCCCCCCTGGCCCCCCCTCCCCCCGGGTTACCCCCCACCCCCGGACCCCCCCTCCCCCGGGCCCCCCCCAAAAAAAATAAATATATATAATATATATAATTTTTATATATATATTATATATATCTATATTATATATATATAATATATATATATATATATTATATCCTGGTGCTTATACATATTTTATATATAACTATACCTCAATTTCTATACAGGCAATACGATATTTTAAATATACTCAATAATAATAAAATAATATTATAGTAATAACCTCAATAGTATTGATAATAAAACAATAATAATAATAATAATAATAATAATAATAATATAATAATAATAATAATACGAATTATAACATTCCATAATCGGCACTGCATCTACTTAAAAATATGTCTACATGGAATCTTTGTGTACACTGGGTGCCTATATGGGCTTGGGCTCAGTTCGGATCCAGTCCGGGCTATTTTGGTAAAACCGAAATTCCTAAAAGTAAAAATATTAATAAATAACTAATTAAACCATTTATAGGAATTAATTCGCAACTTGGCCTGGTTTTTCCTAGTTAGGACATCACTATCGCTCGGCCTTCCCCTACCATGGCTAAACACTAGTCAAAGCACGCCACTGCACTATCCGTGCCATAATTCCTAGTCACCTTGTACTCTAAATCTAAACCATGGCAAAAATCATCTACCGTAATAATTAACTAAATAATCATTTATAAAAATCTAAAAATTACTATTTAATTCAAATAAATAAAATAAAATAAATATTTCAAGAATTTTCGGGAAGGGGAGCTACAGTTTACGATCAACCGGTTCGACATTTTTATATTGCTATATTTCAAAAAAATTGATATTGTAGGCCTACCCCATTTTGTGTTCTCACATTGTGCTTATGTTTTCTTGCGTATCGATTTCGATAGGTTATATTATTTCGATAGCACGAGGGTCAAGTTTGAATCTGCATCAACATCAACTTTAGTTCGTATATTGCATACATCCAAGTTCACTACAAACTTTTCTATACGCATTAACTCGTTTTTTGATTTGCCGCATTCCGCTATACTTTGATCGCGTAACCGAGTTCCCGATTATCCAACATCGAGCCCTCGAGTTATAAGATCATGCCCTCTAAGTTTTGCATGTTTCAGTCATGTAAGTTTCGTCGTAATGTAACCAACTATCTCGGTACTATTTATTCGCAACAACCGGCTCTTCACCGAAGTCACACGTCGCACGATACGATTACCACATCATCAACATTTCTATCGAGATCGCAAGTCGTGTGATTCGATTAAAATTCACCTCGCACAACATTTCAATCGAGATCACAAGTCGTGCGATCCAATTACAATTTGCCTCGCCCTAACATTTCTATCGAGATCACAAGTCGTGCGACTCGTTTATAAGTTCAAGTTTTCTATCCCGTCGATCCGATTATTGCTTCAAGGCATAATCGTTTCGTTAGTCTCGGTCGTTCGACCGCCCCACAAATTTTCGTCCGACGTATCATTCATTGATACGAGTCCCCATCCTATCGTTCCAACCGATTATCGAAGAATACTTGTATCAATTTGCCTCGCCCCAACATTCCAATCGAGTCTCGCTACTCTTTCGTCCGTTGCGGACAAACCTTCCGCAATTTATGCAATGTGTCGATGGAATCCATCGCACAAGTGGTATTGCATATACCACTCAGAATTGAGCCGTCCATCGCATACGTGGTATATCATATACCACTCGAAAATCAAGTTATTTCTCTCATATCATAATCTGTATGAACCAACAATCTATTCCGACATACGATTTCCACAGTGATCATGCTGATCACAATCATAACGTTTAATTAATCAAATTTGACATAATTCGGCCAATGTTTTCATTTGCCAACACATGTTCGATGCACAACTGAACTGATTCGTTTCTATCGATTTATGATTTTAGTTCCTTCCGTTGCACCTAGTGCAACGATTCTTTTTCGACATCCGTTGTACCTCGTGTAACGATTTATTTTGACATCCGAAGCCAATACTCGAATCCGGTCAACACATTCGATCTCAACTTTTATTTTCCTTGTAATGTATCATTCACAATTCAACTTGTTGTAATTGATACAGCAACATTCCATGACTTTTGATATCGATGCAACCAATATTTCTCATATCGACTGTTGCATTGAAACAACAAACATCTCCACTCACGACTTGTTGTACTTACAACAACATATTTCACGGCTCGTTGCACTCGATGCAACAATTATTTTACGACTTTCTCAGCAAACATCATGTAATTTTCAAAACATGCGACAAAATTACACGATTTGTATTAGACTTATTATATGGAACATCTAGTGCAGCATTGAGTAGAGTCAAGAGTGATTTGATTGGTAGTGGACAACTCTTTAGAATTAAAACATAGCAAACGTCCTGAAAAATTGAACCTAGAACTCTGATACCAATTTGTCACGCCCCGACTCGAAAATTGCTCGTCTTTAATCGAATCATCATCCTTGCTAGGGTATGATGCCATACAAGTTTGGAGTTTACTAGTACAAGGCAAGATGATAAGTTCTCAAATGGTTATCTTTGATTTGATATTAGCAATGAAAGAAAACAGAGTATACGAAACAATTCTCTTTATTGAATGAACTGAGATTACAAAGGCTTTCAATAGCCCAACTGAATTTGCCAGATTTGCTATAACACTCAAGTTCACTCTTGCCCACAAAAGATTTCACCGTTCTATACATGATGCATTCTATTTCTCGGCCGCATCAATCATGTTGCAAGTTCGAACGCCAATGCGATCGTACGCTTCAAACGCTACGGCATTCTATGCCTCAGTGCAATCAAGCGAAGCTCTACCACGAGCAGAACATATCCTAAACCTGCGAGCAATCTAGTGGGAAATTAGTACTTTCATCCTCGTTGTACTGATCAAAGACCCACTTAACTAAACTGACATTAGGTAATGTATTGGTTCATGCAGCATACAATTTAGTTATCTTTCTATGTTCTCCTTAGGATTGGTTTCATGGCACATTCGAAAGTAGTAAAGCATGTTATCATGGTAAGCATGTTATTTCGATTCGCATAAGCAAGCAGGCAACCAATAGCAATCTCGTGTTGTTTCATGACTTCTTACCAATACTGACGCACCCGCCCTTGCACCGACGCAAGGTGAATACGCCTCATTCCTTTCCTGTCATATTATAAGTGGTTTGTGCAGGATCTTTGTGTTCCTGCACTTTGGCCCACCGTTCTTTAACTATATGAAGGTCATTGGCGTATCCGCGCCAGAATGGAACTCTAACATATTTCTTTTTTTTTTCTTTTTCTCAAATTGAATAACCCGACGTCATCTCCGTACAGGTTACTAGCCTCAAGTATCTGAAGGATGCCCAACTTACCATCAATTGTGGCTTATCACATCGATAGAAGATCGCAAGTCATGCTCAAAAGATATGCACCAATAATGATTCACATCCCTCCTAGGCCGAACGGTCTCGGTGCCCTGGCAAATATAACTCGTTCGAAGGAATCATCACACTCGTGCATGGGCAATATCTGAAGGCCATTCGACCATGCAACGTGTGTCAAACTTATACAACCAGACATAGTCTTGAGTCCAAAACTAAGACTTTACATCGTCTTGCATTTCTCTTTCTTTCTATTGTTCTCATATTCTTTGTACAATTTTATTCTTCGTTTCAATGTTCAATGGCACCATGCCCCAACTCAATATTCGTCAAACGAATGACTCGAAGGCCCGAAACATTTCCAAGTCACGGAGCCATATTCGACAGTTCTGTCACATTCATGCCACAACTATTCTCTTCGCAACGAAGCCATCTTTTATGATTCTCGTACACGTACGCACGCTTTGACAGAATTGTTCTCTATTCTTTGAGTCGTGCATGCGATGCACGCCTCGATACCGAAATTCCATGTTCTATGCCTTAGTGTTCATTGTTCATGGCTCGTGCACTAGGGCACTCGCCTCAATAGTCTTTCAATGTGCTAGCCTTCTAACTCGTACGCGAGGGCACAAATGACTTATGCACTAAGGCACTCGTCAATACAGTTATCCCATGTTCTTATGGCTTGTCCACCGAGGCGCTCGCCTTTGCGATATTCAATGTTCAATAGCGACTCGTAAATTTGATATACATTTCACTTTAATTGTTCTATCTAGTGTTCAACACGCACTATGTTCATCTCTTGATCAAGCCACGCTTGTGGTATCGATAGGTTAACTTTGCATCCAACGGTACATTTTACTTAGCATGAATAAGTAGCAAAGAAGAGTCAAAGTCCTCCCACCTTAACCCAATACACCTTGTCGTTTCGTCGAGCCAATGCGGCTCAATTTCATAACTTTGTTACACGGCTAACTCTTCTAACTTAGCCATTCGAGCACTTCATGCTTCATTGAATTATACCAATTTGGCTTATCGAGCCTATGCCCCAGTCCTTTGTGAGACGATAATTTGGTTTTGCAAACCCTGTTGTAAATAAGACAAAATGTCGACCTCTTATATTTTAGTGTAAACGTATAGCCTACACGCGAAACCAACCAAAATCAATATTCATTCGAATGGACTTATGCGTTGCATCGATTCGATTTCTTAGAATGTTCAAACCGACTCAATGCTTTCTCTCGGGCCAACTTAACGCTTGCATCGATCTTACTCGATGCGTTCCTCAGGTTAACGTAACTCTTTGCATCGATCCGATTTGATGCATTCTCTTGTCAACGTAACTCTTGTATCAATTCATATCGATACTTAAATCGGGTCAACGCAACTCTTCAAGTCAATGACTCAGCATAATGCACCGTACGGAGCGGGGCATTACAGGTATACTGTATTTTAATAACAAACCTACTCGTATACTGTTTGATTCAGGTGCCACGCACAGCTTTATATCAGCAAATTTTATCGCCGAACACAAATTTCTAGTGGCACCATTAGGCCTAAATCTTAGCGTCAACATACCATCGGGCACGTCACTACTTGCAAACTTAGCCTGTGGAGATGGAATCATCTGTATAGGTGCTCAAAAGGTCAGTCTTGATGCGACAATTCTAGACATTAAGAACAACTATATCATTCTGGGAATGGATTGGTTCGGCCTGTGCATTGCCACCACCGACTGTGTCGAAAAGACGGTCACCTTCCGTATACCTGGAGTGCTTGAATTGTCCTATTCGTGTGGTGAGGTGTCGCCGACTTGCATGGTGATCTCGACAGTATTGGCTCGAATGATGCTGCATTCCGGATGTGAAGGCTATTTGGTATCCGTTCGAGACATGAGACATGATGGTGCAAACGAGGGTCGGAAAGACGTTGTGGCAGAATTCCCAGACGTGTTTTTGGATGAGCTGCTGGCATGCCACTTGATCGAGAGATTGAGTTCACCATTGACACATTTCTCGATACCCGACCAATCTTTAAAGCCCCGTTCAGAATAGCCCATGCAGAGTTTAAGGAACTCGAAGTACAGTTGCAAGAGTTGCTCGATAAGGGATTATACGGCCTAGCATCTCGCCATGGGGAGCGCCCGTGTTGTTTGTCAAGAAAAAGGACGGCTCAATGCATCTTTGTATCGATTACCGAGAGATGAACAAGGCCACCGTTGAACAATATCCATTGCCCGTATAGATGACATGTTCGATCAGTTACACGGCGCTTAAGTATTTTCTAAAATTGATCTTCGCTCGGGTTACCATCAACTCAAGATTAAGCCGGACGATGTATCTAAGTTAGCCTTTCGCACTCGATATGGCCATTACGAATTCCTGCTAATGTCGTTCGGCCTAACGAATGCCCAGATTCTTTCATGGATTTAATAAATTGGGTGTTTCATTCCTCGATAAGTTCGTAGTAGTCTTCATCGACGATATACTCATATACTCGAAGGACAAGCGGCAACATGCTGAGCATCTGCGGACCGTGCTTCAGACCCTTCTGGAAAATTAGTTGTATGCGAAGCGGAGCAAGTGTGAATTTTGGCTGGGCAGCATCGTATTTCTCGGACACATCATTTCATCCGAAGGCATGCAGTCGACCCAAAGAAAGTAGAAGCCGTTGTCGATTGGAAATGACCAGCGTCAGTCGGCAAGATTCGAAGCTTCCTTGGCTTAGCAATATACTACCGACGCTTCATGAAGGATTTGCGAAGATCACATCACATCTGACTTGCCTCACCCAGAAAGGAGTCACTTTTGAATGGTTAGGCGACTGTGAAGCTTCCTTCCAGGAGTTAAAGCAACGACTATCTCATCGCCACTCCTTCTGTAATCAAGTCATGTTGTAATACTCGCACGGCACAATTGTAATAGAGTCTGTAAATGGTGTCTATTATCAATAAAATACAAAGTTTCTCTGTCTCAATGTGTTGTTTAATTTGTCTGCTCTCTCTCTATCTTTGATGTTGTATTTCGGATTACCTTATGACTATGCCTTGTGCGATCGTAACCTAAGTTCATACGACATCACGCCGGGGGACGACTATCAATTCTTTGAAATCGGGGCGTGACAGTATCGATGCTAGATCGCTGTCAAGTTTCCAATAAATATTTATAATATTTATGATCTATAATAACAACAAGTACTCAAATCACATACAACTAAGGAAGATAAGAAACAAGAAAGATAGCAGTAACACTGAATCAACCAGAGTCTACAAATGATTATATATGACAAGAATATATCGGAGACAAATCCGATAACGAAAACATAAATCTAAATAAAGAATGATGGCCTAGAGCTCTCAGAGGCCAACCCACGATCAAGGGAATATCAAGATCTGTCTCAGCTAGCATCGTCATGTAATCCAAGAATGTGGGACATAACACCACCTAAAAATATGGTTATCCAGTCATGATTGGAGTGAAGTACATAAACTAACAACAGTTCCATTAAATTGATAAAATTTATAAATAATAATAAGCAATGAAATACATGATGTATAAGTAATACTGAATAGTGAAAAAGTAGGGACATTATGTAAGCATTGCATGGTAACAATATATTGTTAGTAATTATGGGTACGATGTGATAGCATGTAAAATATAGCATAGAGCATATAACACTAAATAGTACATTGAGATATTAGTTTATTATGTGATCGGCTTAGGATCAGGATCAGGTTGTTCCACATGACCGACTATGCACAAGTATAAGTAATGGATCAGGCCGACCATACATGGAAAGCTATGCACAAGTAATGTAATATCAGGCTACACCCTGTCTGTGGTGAGGGTGAGCTATAAACAAGTAGTTTGGGTATGATCACATAATCTTCTAATTCCTCCCCATCACCCGACTAGTATAATGAATCTAACCATGGTACGCTACGACACAAGATTCCTGTAAAAGGGTAGCAAATCCCCTTAGAAATCGGTGTCCATATAAGTACAAGAACAATGACAAGACATGCACCAGTATGCTAGGATAACCAGGAATAATATCACATGATGGGATAAAAGCTATACTAATCTGTGTATTCTCGTGTCAGAAATCAAGCAGAATACTTCAAACTGATACCATAGAGATTATCATGATAATGAAAACTATCAGAGAATGTACTCACCTCAATTTGTTGGAATCGACCTGCATGATACGAACGTATCAACACAGAATAGGTACGATGCTATGCTCCACAAGATGGTCTCAAATGATAGCACAGACGGTTCCATTGAGTCCAGAATAGTCTGAATAACATCGTTTGGTATATAGAAGCCAAAAATCAGAGTTCGACACGATAATTGAATCAAAAAATGGAAAACGACTATAATAGTCGCGAATTATTATTTTAAAGGAGTAAGCATAACTATATACATATAACTAATTAAAAAATTATTTATAACATTTAGAAATTATATTTTTGTCAATCATAATATTTTAGATAATATCTCAAAACCTAGAAAATTATTTAGTACTAAAACCCCAATTTTAGTCAAACATGATTTCAAGTCAAAACTTAATAATAAAATTTAGAAATATAATTATATATTTTATATAAATCCAATAAATAGTACCATTAATAACCATAATAAAATAATAACCATACAACATATATATACATATATACACAACATCAATATACCGTCTATAGAAAATATGTATATATCCAAAATCCTAAGTAAACAAATCCCACAAATTTGTTAGTCTAAATAATCATTAAATAACTAGAAAATATACATGTATACCCATACTTATATATATATATATATATATATATATATATATATATATATATATATATATATATATATATACACACGCACACACACACATACACACACACATATACACACACATACACACACACACACACACACACACACACACACACACATATATATATATAGTCTAAGCTCCGTAGCTGTAACCACCACTTTTTTAAAACAAGGATAATTTTGAACTTTTGTAAAATTTATCATGTTAGTCATTAAATAATAAATTTAAATCATGTTAATGATTAAATGGTGAATTTTTGATTATTTTTATAATATTTAAATTGATGTATTGTGATTGTGTCCCTTTCTAGTGAAACCTTAGAACTACGTAGCCTAGAGACTAACCATGACCATGGAGACCTAACCAACGTGATTAGATTAGTTCACTACCACTTTCTAGGCTAAGGGTATTTTGGTAATTTGTGAATTATTATTATTTTTGAATTATAATTAATTAATATTGTGCTAAGTGAGATATTAGGCCTAAACCTAGAATTGTCCAAATCTAGATGTTGATAATGAACCTAGTGGCTTAGTTTGTAGATTAGAATAAGTTAACCAAGTTCTAGAATATTTAGATATTACGTCTAAGTTCGATATTTTGAGTAGAAATCCTAATTTGTTTGGGCCTTAACCTAAATGGGCTTGAAGAGAAGTCCCCCTTGCCTATATAAGTGAACATTAGTCCCCCTTTCCTAGACTTCCCTTCTCGCCTCCTTGGCTTCGTCCGTAGCTGAAAAAACGGATGCTCCTAAGGGATCATCACCCAAAGGAGGGGCGGTTGTGTTGGAGTCCGCATTGACTGCGGGTCCCAAGCTTGTTTGTCCGGGCATCCTTGCTGGTTGAGTTGGCAAGGCGACTTTGATTTCGTCTACTGACTTGACCAAGGACAAGAGCATGGCTTCAAGTACTTCTAGACGTTGTCGGTCAGTGGACACCTCATGATCATCGTCAGTCATAAAGACTGTCCTTACGTGGGTAGAGGTGGAAGGGATCGTAGCAGAGGTGCTCTCTGTGTCGTACCCTTGTACAGAGAAATCATCGGAGAATGTCGGAATGTTATCTTCCTTGGACTCGGAATGGGTGCTACCCTCTACGCAGGAAGTCGCATCGTCTTGGCATGGGTGGTGGCCCTCAGGAAAGTCCAAGTCTATTGCACAGTTCTGTGGGATCTCTATCCCCTGTGTGTGCTCTTGGTACACCGGGTTGTCACATATATTGAGGGTACTGCTACCCCTAGCTTCATCTACTCCCAAGGAGGCTGAAGGCGCACTCCTAGGTGTTGGAAGCTTCTTTTTGGATCGAGTACCTAAATAGACACCCCATGTGGCTGTCGACGGTAACCCTCCGGATGAGAGTTTCCTTGCAGTGCTGGCCGAGATTGCCGGACTGGAAGAGCCTATCTTCTTTCCTCCCTTATCGGGAGGAACCTTCTGAGTTGAATTACAGGAGGTGACTAGAAACTCCTTATCTTTTGAAATTTGCACCTGTTTTTTGAGTTATTGTCGGACAGGTGCTGGCTGCTGCAGTCGTTGGAAACGGACTGCCGATCTTCAGGTGCTGCCGACTTGTCGCAGCAGCAGTGGATGATGACTTGGGTGCAACGATGTCCCGAGAGGGACTCATCGTATGCCAATGTTGCCACCTTACGTTTGTGAGTAATCACCTCATCCAAGTCGGTAGCAAGCTGATCTACCTTTGCACCAAACTTGTGGACTCGGGTATGCCGAGCGCACAGGTGCTTAGGTATTATATTTGCTCCCTGATCCGAAGCTAGTAAAAGCACTTTCTCTGGATCATTAGAAGGATACTTTAAAGACCCACCCTGTCCGTTAGCTCTGGGGGACTGGACACGGGTGGTTCTGTACAACTCTCCATCAGAAGCCCGTATAACAGTTAACGGGGTCCGCTGACAGTCAGCAACTTGGATAATTGACTAGGTTTGTTGGGCCCGCACTGCCCTAGACTTTTTTGACTTAGCATCCGAAGGCGCATAGTAAAAAGAGTCCAGATTGATACATCCTATATTCTCAATGGGGCGCATGGAGTCGGGCCTACATGAGAGACGGTTGAACATAGAGCTTTTGATAGGGCCGCATGAGGCACTCTGCCTATGGCCAGGATTGGTTGTCGCATGGGCCATCCTTCTTTGTCCAGAGTTGGCTACCGCATGGGCCATCTGTATGTGTCCAGAGTTGGCTGCCGCATGGGCCGTCTTCATGCGGTTAGAGTTGGCTGCCGCATGGGCTATCTGTATGCGGCCCGAGTTAGCTGCCGCATGGATTGTCTGCCTGCGACCAGAGTTGGTTGCCGCATGGACGGACTGCCCATTTCTCTTATGCGGTCTCTTCTTTGTCCGCATGGATTTCCCTTGTGTCCCCAAAAACTCAGCATCGTAGTATTTTCTTTTGCTGGATTTGGGGACAGTGGGGTCCTCTGCGGTCGGAAGCAAATCCACATGAGAGCTTCGATCATCGTCTTGGGCTGCAGAATGAGCTTCTTCGAGAACTTGGTCGGGGGTAACTGTTTTGCGTGCCGACATCCTGCGAGTTCTTTTTGGGTTGGCTCGCTTATGTGACGGACTGGCGCTCCCTTCAGAGAGCATTTCTTCGAAGGCTTGTTGGTCAAAACGAACCACAAGCATTTTCTACGTAGAGTCGAGCTTGGACGCGTCAGATTGTGTCACCAACTTCTTATCAGAGGAGAAGGACGTCCACAGCAGAGTCCCTATCGTGTTTGCCATTAAATATCAAAGACAGGTATTACAGAAATACTAAAATTGATTGCAAACTCGTTTGTACAAAGAAGAGCCTAAAAAAATCTTAGGAAACAATCTAAGTACAATTGTTTAGTTTTTGATTCTGGGGGGTGACGATGGAGGCTCGGGAAAGAGTATCAACTCTGCCTTACCCCTTGGACTATCTGACGCAGTCTTTAGCTCTTGAAGAAATTGCCTTTCAAAGGTTGCCAACCTTTTGCAGGGGTGTGGCACCCTGCTATTTATAGTGGTATGTATTTTGAGCCGCATAGATGGCATGAGGCCACGTGGCTAATCAGCACGTGAAGACCTGCTCTTTGGCCTCCAGCTATCGATTTGTTGGGATTTTGTTGTAACAAATCTGGGTGGTTGAGACTTGGTCAGCCTGCCAAGTGTCCTATCGCAGGATAGGAATCATTTTGAGCCGCATGAGTCTCTCAGTTTTCGACCATGTTGGGCCGCATGAGACTCATGCGGCTTAAGTCGCAATCTTCCTTAGCCCGCATATAGCTTAAGAACTTTTAAGCCGCATAGATTCTGTATTTTGGGCCGCATAAAGCTCATTCGGATTGGGTTACAGTCACCCTTGGCCGCATGAAGTTTAGAGACTTTGGGATCGCATATGTTTGAGCCGCATAAGGCTCATGCGGCTTGGGTAACACTCCTTCTGGCCGCATGAAAGCACATGAACCCTGCTTTTGGTGACATGACATTTTGTCTGCTCGCGTCTTATCTTTTTGTCAGAGTATGAGAGCTGTCATTTTTGTCAGTTTTGACAGAACTTGTGAGTTTTATCAGACGAACTGATCAACTTGGCCGCATATCTTTCTTCTACGGTTCGAATCAGTCTGGTTGTCGACGGACAACATAAGGTGTTGAATCTGTCATGCGGCTCTCCTTTATGCGGACCTGTTTGGCCCAAAGTACACATGCGACAAATTATGATCCGCATGAACCCCATCTTTTTCATGCTTCTACACCTGCTGTTAGGATATAGGATTAGGCTATATAGAGAGTTACTCAATCATAGTTTGGACTACTTGAGAAGATTCCTAGAATGACCCTTGAGAATCTTATTATAAACTATCTCAAAATTCGATTCCAACAGTTTCTGTCTACTTTCCTTGTTCGTTATTGAATTTGATTCTTGGTGTTCATTATTGACTTAATTTTCTACTAAGATAAATCTTATGGGATAGGTTGCCTCAGTTATGGAATCTAGAGTCTTCTACAGCCATATTAGCTGGCATGACGAAGATATAGAGTCTAACTTTGGATGTATTTCTCGGGTATAGGAATTTAAGGTTTTTGCAGCCAAGCATGCGGCAATGCAAATTTTTTAAATACCATGATTTTAGAGGTATGTACCTTACTTGCGGACTCTACGGATTATCGCAGCCGTACTTACTGGCGTAATGAAGGTTCTGGTATGATTATCAGATTGCAGGATAGATACCATATAGATGGTGCCCTAGTATAATAGAGTAGAATTGCAGTGTGGATGTTACTTGAATATCATGAAGTACATAGAGGGAGCTAGGCCACCTGTGGCGTAACACCATGCCTCGCACCATCAGAGGGATATACCCCGGAGGGGCAGGGCTTCTGTACTGACTATCGAGGAGACCGACGCTCTGGGTGACGGGTTATCAAGTCTGTCTTTCTTGTCCATCTTTTTCCATCTTGTTGTATGTTTCAAATAGTACATTTTAATTTGTGCTTGTGCCATGATTAAGACGGTGATATGACGACCAGTAGGACAATGATTTGCATATTTATATGTATACATACCTATATGTAAATATATATACGTTGGTATACATATACACATGTATACTCGTACATACACACATATATATATTGGCCCTAACCAAATTTCATTTTCTTTACTAGGCTCAACCCAAAACTCAAAATCCATTTCCTTTTTTTTCTCTTTTTTACTAAGAAACCACCAAATTGGGCTGCCAACCGGCCCAACCAGGCAGCCCAATCTCTAAATTATTAATCAGTAGATTGGGAGGGGGGTCCTTCTGTTGCCGATCACAAACACCCATTCCCTAATATAGGAACGAGGGGGGAGAGTTGTGATGCTCATATATTCACTCCCTAAATCCCTACATATTTCAAAAGAGTAGCGAGAGAAGAAGAAAATAAGGGGAAAGAGTGGGAGAGACGGGTGAGGGGCTCACCAGAGCGGCACAGGCGCTGGTAGCTCACGCCGATAAGGAATGGACAACGGAGCGCCGTATTGAGGCACGGAGAAGGTGGGCGCTGGTAGGGATCCGCGCGATTGCCCGGGAGGGGCGCCCGCTGGCCTGGGTGTGAGACAGAGCGGGGAGCTGGCGGAGGAGAGCCAGGAAGAGCGCCGGGTCCAGCGAGACCGGAGAGTGGTGCACGCGACCGAAGCGACAAAAGGAGAAGCAATGGTACACCCGGTAAGTGGCATCTTCTCTTTATTTTTGTGTGGTGGTTTTGATTTATATGGTGTCGGCGATTTTGGCTGTGACAGTGTGGGATTGGTGACGATGGTGGGCCGCCCGCGGTGGCACGTGGCGGAGACAAGGTGGTCGGGTTTGGATCGAGGAGAGTGTTATGGTGGCAATGGTGTGGATGGCCTAAAGTAGGTTCTATGAGGGGAGGTCGGTGTTGGTATTGGGTTGTGTCAATATCATGCCCCAGAACCAGAATACTGGAGAGTAGGGGACAGACATATCCAGCTACGTATATTGGAGTGCAACACACTTCGCAATACGGTCACGGCTGTCTAGATGCATGAGAGTTTATCTACAATCCATCAGTTTCTTATGGTCAAGAACAAGCCTAGTATCTTAATCTCAAGAATACCACTAAATGTTACAAGATATTAGACCATCAGACATATAAAGTAAGGCATCCCAAATGTTACATATTCAGATGATCATGAAGCTAGTCATACAAAATGCGAAGACTAGCAAGAGTTAAGTCATACATGATCAACCCTAGGATTTTGTCAAATCATGTTACAGCCCTTAGGAAGACAGAAATAAAGTTACAACACAAGCTAACACTTGCTCGTCGGCTAAACGCCTTAAAGAATAGTTTACAATAGAGTGGGAGAGCAAAATAAGAAAATCCACTCGCTGCCTCAGTTACATCTAGTGTTCACCATCTGACTGGAAGGCAGGTAGATCCTCGGGTGCTACTCCAAAATTTGGCCACAAAAAACCAGCTGGGTCAGAACCCAAAAGAGAAAGTACCACAAGGGAGGCTCCACTTATGAACTAAAACTACCATAAAAATGAATAGAAGAACTAATAAAAGAACATAATTAAATAACATCAAAGACAGAGTTAAAAGAACACATTAGCTTGCATTAGAAAAATAACAGGTGAAATATAATTCCCATGTTAATCATGAGAAAATCATTCAGGCACGACCAATCAAGTCATACGGCTTGATATCATTAGCTAACTAGGGTTATCACAGGCCTAGTTACTAACAACATGCAGTTGAGATGTTCCTGCAGTCACAAGTCCTGCAGACTATCTAGGTTATCCAGGCGGGGGTTACAAACGTTTATCAAGATTTAAGAGTACTTTTAATTTACAAGGAGTACAACACATGATAGTATGTTAGAATTGTGCCCTACTCGATGACAGGCTACAAGTCCCCGGGTGTGGCCGGAATAACGGGATCGCCTGTAATTGGAAAATCTCTCTATATAAACTACTTGATCAATCTAGTCGTTAATCGAGTCAGATTCATTATAAATCCCTGACCGTGGTAAACAGGATTCCATGTCCAAGACATGATGCAAGACGAGATAGCTAGCTTGTACAGTCATAATCAAGAAAAATCAACTACGAAGTCAAGACAAGGGTTACACTTATCAAGACAGGAATATCTGTCGCAACAGCAATCAAGATTTTACGTCTTGTCAGGTTTACTTGTCATGTCAAGGGTACTTATCAAGAGTGCACCGCGACGGGCCACTATCAACATTATCAAGATGGGATCATGTTGTCATGTTCAAGTTCAAGTTATTAGCTCAAGATTATCAAGTCGGGTCATTGCAATTTAGGCCAAGTATAGAAAACATGAACAGAGGATCAAGAACTATGATTGAAACTATCATTTGCATATGAATTCCAGTTAAGGTGAAATAAGAATATTCATGAAGCCAAGACAAAAATCTACAAATTTTATGTTTTGAGTTTTATAAGATTTCAGCTACAAAATAGCTTAAACAAGCAAAAATAGTCGTTTATATGTATTCGCGTACGGGCGTCCGGCACGTGCGAGAAAAACTGACCATGGCGCACGGAGCGCGAGAGCACCGCGCGCAGGTGCACGAAAAGAAAAATGCACGGTGCATGAAACACGCAGCACGCTCGCACCAAATTGGCCTCGGCACGCAGAGCCCGAGAGTACGGCACGCAGGCGCACGGTGAACGAATCGCACGGACGCACGGTGCACGAAATGCGCAGCACGCGCAGACAAAATTAGCCAAGGTGCACGGAGCACGAGAGCACGGCGGTGATATGCTTGGAATAGAGCTTTGTATCCCGATATTAGTTACGGATCGTTTGTAATATATGGCTAATACAGGATCGTTCCCACGAGGAAAAAGATTTCCAATTATTCTTGAAGTTAAAAACTAATATGTATTGAAAAGGTTGTCTTGGTAAAATAGTTGACTAAAAATAATTAAAATCTAAAGCTTTAAGAAAATAAGAGTTTATCAAATAGAGAATAATTCTAAGGCCACAGGTTCACCACTAATAACAAAATATTTTATTATCATTCCAACTTAATAATACCTTAATATTTGTTAATCCGGAATCACCATAATTAATAAATATTAAGAATATTTGTTTATGATCTAGATGTATTGGGTTTTCCACCACAATGACATCGCCCATAAAAATATCCTTGTATTATTTTGAAACACAAATTATACCGTAGAAACTACGATCCGTCCGGATTTGATTACGGACCTTGCAACCTTAAAGTGTAAATTATTTCAAAAATAATACATGATCATGAAGAACTATGCATTGATAATTACAATAGAATGGCATTTCCACCTATACTACATAATGCATATAATAAACCCTTATTTCACAATCACGGATAATAATGGTTTACTAATAAATCTGATTTTATCCCCTAGAAATATCAATTCAGAATACTTCCACACAAATCAATGCATTAATCATAAAGACAGTTTTATTGAAAAAGATAAGAAAATACATACATTATTAGGGTTCCCCTTGAACCTTAGAAAGAAATTAGTTAGACATACTTTTGAAGAACAACAACAAAGATGAGTTGGAGATCATTCTGACGCTTGCAAGTTCTCTTTATACACTCTCTCTCTCTCTCTCTCTCTCTCTCTCTCTCTCTCTCTTTTATTACAAGTCGAAGATGGGAAAGAAAGTGATGATGAAGACTATGGATAGTTGGTCTTTAAATAGGACTTGAAGAGGTATGGAACGTGTTGGTTCATTTAGATTCGTCGAATCTTCATGTTCGTTGAATCTTTAAGTTCGTCGAATCTTTATGTTCGTTGAATCTTCATTACTTCGTATCCTTTCAAGTATTCATCAATGTTGTTAAATTCGTTCTAGTTATGAAAGGTTGTATCCACTGGTTCATTTGCAATATTTTCCCGATTCATTGTATCTGGTCCATATTACTTCTCTTGTCATAACATGGAATAATTAAATAAATAAGAAGAAAATAAGTTAGTACATTATAATAAAAAAAATTTATAAAGTACATATTTTCTATTAAACTCGTTGTGTTTGTAATTTCATAAAGTACATTAAAAATATAGAATTATTGCTTATAAATCTCTTTCATATTATTTAAATAATAATAAAATAATCGTCATATTTAAGTGTCGATCAGCAAGCGCACGACGAACGAAATGCACAGGCGTACGGTGCGTGAAATGTGCAGTGTGCGTGGACCAAATTGGCCACGGCGCACGGACCAAATTGGCCACGGCACGCGGAGCGCGCGGACCAAATTGGCCACGGTGCACGGAGCGCACGACAAGCAAAACGAGGGGGCGCGCGGTGCGAGAAACGCACAACGCGTATGGAAAAAACTGCACACTGCGTGCGAGGAGCGGATGCACGTCGCACGAGCACGCGACACTGTTCATCGTCCCAGTAGCACCAAAGATGTGCGGGAACCCATTAACACAAAAATGCCATAACTTCTTCAAAATAAGTCGAAATCAAGCAGTTCAAAAGCCAAAATTGGGTAGAATTAAATTTCCCACAATATCTAACCAATAGGTTTTGAAAATAAAAAAAACATTAAGAGATCAAAACCAAGCAAAACTAGAAAAGTTTTAAAACTTAGATCTACAAAATTAACCATCAAAACAGAAAACTTCAAGTTCTAAAGATACTTAGAATCAGGCAAGGAAGGAGATGAAACAATAAAAATGGAGATCCTTCATGGAGCAAGGTACACTTGCTTAGGGTTTGGTGGGAGGAGTAAATGACAAAGAAGAAGAATTAAATGAGAAGTAATGAAGAGAGAGAGAGAGAGACAGAGACAGAGACAGAGAGAAGTTGGTTTATATACCAACCCTTCTCATCTCAAACCAACCAAACCAAACCAAGCCAAGCCAAGGTGAACCAAACCAAAACTAAACCAAGTCATGATTAAATCAAGTCAATGCTAAACAAGACAAGCCAAAGTATAGGCCACCTGACAGATGTCAGAAATCCATACACGTATACTAAAGATACGTATAACGGAAAAACGGGAGTGACAACTCTATCCACCTTAAAAGAATTTTGTCCTCAAAATTTAATCAAGAGACTAGAGGTGTCGGGACAAGCTATTCTAACTACAGGCAGTCCATGTCTAGTAGTCAATCAAGCAATCATTCATGCAAGCAAGAAAATCAGGACTTAAGGCATAAGAAAGATATTATACCTTACGAGTCAAACAGATGTGGATATCATGATCGGATATCATCATCACGTTCCTAGGTTGACTCATCCAAAGAGTGATGATCCCAAGCAATACGGACTAAACTAATAGTCTTATTCTTAAGTACCTTCTCTTTTTGATCCAATATGGATACAGGCATTTCCTTATACGAAAGGTTGGTACCAACAACCAATTCCGAATGATCAAGGATATGGCTCAGATCCGGGATATACCATCGCAATTGGGATACATGGAATACGTCATGTACCTTACATAACGACGACGAAAGAGCACACTACAACAAATACGGCCTATAATAGCATGCGCAGAACGCTATATAAAGCCTTCTATAGCGTATTCTGTCCGTTATAATTGCCCACGCTATAGTATGTCAAGACATGTGAACACTATAACATTATAGCGTTCTTGAATGCTGTAGATGGATTATAGCGTTCGTGTATGCTGTGGATGGTTTATAGCGTTTGCGAATGCTGTGAATGCTTTATAGCGTTCTTGAATGTTGTACATGGTTTATAGCGTTCGTGAATGTTGTAGATGGATTATAGCGTTCATGAATGTTGTGGATGGTCTATAGCGTTCATGAATGCTGTTGATGAATGATAGCGTACGTGAATGTTGTAGATGGATTATAGCGTTCATGAATGTTGTGGATGGTCTATAGCGTTCTTGAATGCTGTTGATGAATGATAGCGTTGTTGATTTACTATAGCTTTCACGAATGCTGTAGAATTTAATAGTTCAAAGTGTTATGCACCAATAGCATTTTGGAATGCTATTACATTTTGATGCTATAAATCTGCTACACAATTTCAATTTGAATAACCTATTTTGTATCACATACAATTAACCATTTAAAATTTTATGCTGAATCGCAACTTCCATTTCGATCAATCAAGATATAGAAAAGGTTTGCCAAAATAAATAAATTCATACATTTTTCATTAAAACATTCAAGATGTATAAAAAGTTTTTGTATGGCTAAAGTGATCAAAATAGTAGTCCAAAATAAATTTTTCATGTAAAGAGAATTCAAGATGTACAAAATGTTTGTAACCTAACGCTAGTCCAAAATTCAACTAAACCATTCCATTTTCATACAAAATCTCTGTAGGCCAAAATGCAGCTCGATCGACTTTTTTCTTCTAGCTTATATCCACAACCATCAAAAATTTACACGTCAACCTACACAAAATTGAGAAGAAAACACATTAGCACTCCAGATGAAACTCAAGAATTTCCAACATTTAAAATCAGTTAGAATGGTCAATAAATATAAAGCAATAGGACTAGTAATTATACCATAACGTTTTGAGTTATGCAAAATGCAACATAAACATTATATGGCCATACCGAAAACTAATTTGAGCTTGCCATGCCCTTTGACAACCATATCAGTTGCTCTATACTGATCACCAAATGCATGCCTTCCAATGCATATAGGTTTAGTCCATCCTGAAATCATCAAAGATACATTATAAAAGAGCAAATATTATTGCAACATACTAAGAACAATACCAATAAATTTAATACTTGGAACACGGCATGGACTTAAAAACAGAGAAATAGTTGTTTAAAACCTGATGTGCTTTTTCAGGTGACTAAACTTTACAAAATTACTACCATGAGTAAAAAAAATATTACAAACTGTTTACCAGAAACAATGTCAATGAAGCGACATAATGGTCTCCAAGAAAGACACTGAGGAAGATCAACTGTATGCTTTCTGGAATTGAATATGCAGCGAACTTCACTACAGCCAATTAGGCTGTCAAAGTCACTTCTATATTCGGTGCTCTGCTCATCTTTCACGGTGCATGCCAAATCTGTAAAAACTGACAAAGCAATTGACTCGTATACATTTGGATTTCCAGCCCAGTCATACAGTAACTTTGCAGTACTTCTAGCTACAGATTTGTTAATTTGTCCATACATATTGCACCTTTGGCAAATAGAAATTCTATGCATAGAGGAAAACTATGTGCCAGATTAGATAACGAATGAAGACAAGGTGAAATGGATGAAGCTGCTTCATCTCCTTTGGATAAAGGTACTAGTTCCTGGGCCTTTGGCTATGTTTTCCACTATCAACTAATGATGCCAGAATTTGAAGTTTTATACTGTCATATCATCTTAGCAATGCCAGATTTCAGGACCAGTTTGGTTTTGTTCAACTGGGTAAAATATAATGCCCTGTGAATATTTCTCTGTTTACATTTTTTATATAACATGAAAAGTCTGAAACTTTGATGAGTGTTTCCCATAAACTTCTATACACCTCTAGCAAACAAATCCATATACGTCATTGATTCCTATCCATTTGGATTTAAATTTTCAAAATAACATCTACTCCAGTGCAACTCTTACATTTTAACCACAATAATACAAGATAGTATCACCAATCTTCCAAGGAATAGCTTGCCTGTTAGGGATATGGTTTTCCTAATTTATCGAGGAATAATTTGACTATAATAGAAAATCCTGATTACGGAAACTAAAGTTGAACAACTAATCTTGTATACAGGTATACAATGTGGAAATGAATAGTACTAATCATGTAAAGGTATTCAATATACCCAATAAAGTAAGTATCATGATTCAGGAAACAAGAAGTCAATGTGCCACGGCAATCCTACACTGGACCTTGATTGTATATGCAGATTACCCAAACACCTAGATGGGTGCTTGGGGTCACAACTACCTAAAAGAACCCTAATGTAGATATTTATTGCCATTTAATTTTCATATATTGTTATACTAATTTGTTCAGAAACATGTGCAGAGAGGTATTCTTCAAATTCTCGACTATTATTAGAAATGGTCATATCACTTTAACCCTTGAACCTTAGTGGCATTACAGTGACACCCGTAAATTCTACATGAAATTATTTTAAATACTGATAGCTTTAAGTTCTAAAAAAAGTTGACATGACCCTACCTGGATTACTACTTGGAAAAATAGGCCAGTGAAACAACTGGAGATAAATAGCATGGTATGCCACCGCCTATACAATGAAAAAGTCTTTATGAGGTAATCAGGTATGTAAAATTCAAGGTGTTGTTCAAGCCATTCATCCTATAAAACGTTATTGCTTGAATTCTACAAGAATCCCTGAAACTTGAGCTGCATATGCGCATGTTTCGAATTTCTTAAAGGGGTAACCTTGCTTTCACCTGTTGGGTAAGAAAGCAAGAATTTAATGGAGAGGAGTTTAATATACATATATTTATCAACATGAAATGACCTGTTATGTAGGATAAGTTTCTTTTCTTTTTATATGCATGTGCTATTGATTTACTATCTATAAACAGCTAGGAATCTGTATTGTAACACTCCTGATTCTGAATAACATAATTAATATGGTAGGATAACTCTGATAAAACCTAAAACATGCGCTCTTGATATCTTTCCAGCTCTAATTATTTTGCCTCTATTCAATTTCTTTCCAGAGCTATATCTTATGTACTTGTTCACTATGTTACATGTATTGACCCTACTTTCTTAACACTTCATGCTGAATATGACTCACCCACATTTGTGAAGAACCCAAACATGGTTAAAATGATTTGGCATAATCATAATCATGCCAAACATAATTAAGATATGTGAAAGTAGCATTTTATTGCAGTGTCATTTCTAGAACTTTTGGGGGCCTACATGAAATATCGATTGTTTCAGTAGTTTCGGCAGTTTGGATCAGAGTATCCGGTTTATCATTTCGAAAAGCCAACAATGATAAAGAAGATACACAGCAACAGACATACATTTCTCTACTGGCATGACTAGCTGGGAATATCTTATCCCGATAGCTATATATTGAAGAAACATTATTTGCTCTTGGCACCATATAATATATTGGCAACAAATACTTCGCAAAATCAATTTGGACTGAAAACTATTTTCTGATAAATTTGGAGGGAACTCATAACTCTGCTCCAGAAAGAAACAATTATAGCAGAAAGAAACCACCATAGCGAAAAAGCAAAGATCTTAAAGATGTATCATCCACAATTCTAACCATTCAAATTATTCTTCTTACCACGAAGATGAATATTGCAGGTAAGAATCATATACGTTAATAAGGTACCAGTCTTTGTGTATGCACAGGTGGCTATTTCTGTAGCACATGCAAACCCATCAACTGTTACATACTTAATGCATACTAATATATGCTAACATACAAATTCCTATCTACGGGTTCAATCACTGGTATACATAAATACACACATATTGAAAGCAACAGCTACCCATCTTCCCTCCTCTACCTAAATCCTACTTTCAGTTCAAATCTAATATATATATACCATCAATACAATGATCCAAAATTAGTTGTCCATATTCTTACTTTTGTTTTCAGCTTTCATAGAAAATTAATCAAACACTTGGTGACCAACTAGCAAATCTCTAATTGACTGGAAAATAAATAAGGATCTATAGGAGTTTTGGAAATTACCTACTGAAGATTACTCTTCAGTGAACATCCAATGCAATGAACTGACACAAGGGGAAGTATCCAACTGCCCCGCTCGAACTCCTTCTCCACAAGGATCAGCCAACTCCAATCTCGACCCGAGAATAGGTCAGCTCTTTGGTGACTGCTCGACACGACTCGAATCCAAGATCAAACAGCTCAATAACTCTAAAAGCAACAAAATTTAGTCCAAATTTTGAGTGATTTCTACCTGATCAACGACTTTGAAGACGGCCTCGCCCTACCTCGCCTTCGCCTCCTCCGCGAGCGCCTAAACAAAAAAGGAACCTAAATTCGAAGTCAAGAACGAGTTTCGAATCTAAACGACAAAAGGAGCCCTAACCCCGATCCTCACCTTGGCGAACCCCTTGGCAGTGCCGATGTGTGCTGGAGAACACTGTGATCTTCTTCCTTTCGTCTTCGACCTCCGGATCTTTCACCTTCGGCGCGTTCAGCGGCTTTAGCGACTCAATCAACTGGGTTGTCTTCCCGGACGAGGAGCCGTGCACAAGGAAGAAGGAGACAGTTCGAGAACGACGATAGAGGTGGTGATGGGGACGAGGAGTTGTCGATTATCAACGATCGCGACGGCCTCCGGTGGGATCCCTTCGGTGCCGAGCTTGCTGGTGAGTATCGATGTCATGAGGTCGAGCGGTCGAAGTAGGGTTTCTTACGGATCAGAGGAGAGAGATTTGGGGAAAGAGAAATTTTTGACATGGTGAAGGTAACATAGTGTGAGAGAGAGAGGTCTGTGTGAGATAGGGAGAGAGGGAGCAGAATCGTGAGAAAGAGAGAGAAGGAAATAAGAAGGGGGATTTTCGTGTACCCAAATAAAAAGAGCGGGCTGATCCGGGAGGAGGGATTTAGAAATTTGGGAGGGACTTCTTGATTTGGGATGAGGGATTTAGAAATTTGAAGGAAAATTTTGGAATATGTTGCCTATTGAAAAAAATTTCATTACTAATCTGATTTTTTTAAAAATAGATGAATATTATATATTCTACAACATTCAGAAAACGCTATAAATAGATATTTTTATACCACTACAGAAAGAACGTTATTGTTGATAACATTCTATAGCGGGGACACTTGAATGCTATAGAAAAACTGCTATTGTAGGCCCTATTTGTTGTAGTGGCAAGACAATAAGACACATCACCTACTAGTTCGAGAATATCAAACGGCCCCATATACCTAGAACTAAGCTTTTCCCGTACGCCGAATCGAATAACGCCACGGGTAGGCGAGATCCTAAGGAATACGTGGTCGTCGATGGAAAACTCAAGAGGATGTCGATGGGAATCGGTCTAATGGCGCTGACGATCTTGTGCAACTCGAAGAGGATCTTTAACTTCTCTGACCACCTCGATAGTCTGAGTAACCATTTCTGGGCCAAGTATATACCTCTCGTCGACATCGTCCCAGACTGAAGGTGATCTGCACTTTCTGCCATGCAGTGCCTCAAATGGTGCCATCTGGATACTGGCCTGAAAATTATTATTGTAGGAGAACTCCACTAGATGTAGGTGATCTTTCTACGAACCACCGAAGTCAAGTATACAAGATCGTAACATATCCTCAAGAGTTTGAATCGTGCGCTCCGATTGACCATTTGTCTGGATGATAAGCTGAACTAAGCTTGAGGTGAGTTCCCAAACTCTCATGAAGACTCCGCCAAAAGTGCGATATAAATATCGAATCTCTGTCGAACATGATACTGACTGGCACTCCATACAATCTGACTATCTGTCCGAGGTACATCTATGCAAGCTGATCCGTTGACTGACCAATTCTGAAAGAAAGAAAATGAGCTAATTCTGTAAGCCGGTCAATTATAACCCATATTGAATCTCTTTCAGCTGGAGATTTAGGTAACCCAGTCACAAAATCCATTATAATGTATTCCCATTTCTATTCTGGATCGGTAAAGGTTGAAGAAGTTTGGCTGGTTTCTGATGTTCAGCCTTAACTTGCTGGCAAACCAAACAACGAGAGACAAACTGGGCTATCTCTCTCTTCATGCCATTATACCAGAAATGTTGACGAATATCACGATACATCTTCGTGCTACCGGGATGGATTGAATATTGTGAACTGTGAGCCTCCGTCATGATCTCTTGCCTGATGTCACCACTGGGTACACAAAGATGCCTTCCATGTCAGAGCGTGTCATCTTCATGAATGCATAACTCTGCTTTTCGTCCCGCTTCACATTCTGCCCTAAGCCGTTGAAGCTTGGAATCCGTTGATTGAGCTATCTTAATTCTCTTAACTATGCTGGACTGAACTTGCATACTGGTCATCAATGCCACGTTGGTAGGAAGAACTATCTCTATTTCTATCTTATGAAGATCCGTTAAATAACTCTGGCTGTGTTGTTAGAAAATAACCTTATGCTTTTCTACTCAACGCATCTGCAATTACGTTAGCCTTTCCAGGATGATACTGCACTAGTAACTCTAGCCATCTTCTCTGACGCATGTTAAGATCCTTCTAGGTAAACACATACTTAAGACTCTTGTGGTCGGTGAAAATATGTACACGATCTCCATACAAGTAATGCCTCCAAAGCTTGAGTGCAAAAACCACCGCTGCTAACTCCATGTCATGTGTTAGGTAATTCTTATCATGATCATGAAGCTGATGTCACGATCCGCTCTCGAATAATTGGACACGAGTCGGACACACCCAGCCTTCGTTGAAGGACACGACGAAGTAAGCTGTATAAACTAAGAAAAACTCCAAGGCACAAGGTGATATAATCAACACAGCATCTATAAACGTTCCCAAAAAGATCACCATAATCATTTAAGTCTGTTGTACAATGTTATCCGGAGACAAATCCGATAAAATAAAAATATAATAATAAAATACAAAATACAATCTCCAGAAAGTAGAATACAAGCAAAGCAATAAATCCTGCAATCTCCATGATGTCCCAATGTTCAATGGCCCCAAGCTTACCTGCAACGTATCCTGTCAGAAAAATAGCAAAGCACAACCCCGATAAGAAACAATATACAATGTAATCTGTAGTACATAATACAAGGTGAAACCAGAGTACAAGAACTGAAAGTGAAACTATGGTACCAGAAGTGGAATATGAAACTGAAGTACATGAATGAAACTATGAACACGACAATCAATATGCACAAGACAATGAACACGACAATCAATACAAGTGTGACCTTTAAAATATTAACCTAATGTGTGACCGGCTGAGGACCAGAATTCACAATTCTACAATGTTAGGCTTAATCGTACGTGAGGTATACGATTAGGCTATTCACAATACCTAGGTTGGGTGTGGTCACACACTAGTCAATATTTTCCTCAATCCCGCAATAACAATGACTCACAATACAACGAACAAGGTACAAGGCAATCGTGTGTATGTCGTATCCGATATGAAAACATGGCACATGAATGTAGGACAAAATCGCAAAGTAAAAGCTCGAGTCGGTGTACTTGCCTTGCTTTGGAAGAACGAGAGTAGTAGAGCATAAATCTGAATGTCCACATAGCATTTTGGTACAATTTGGTTAGAATCCACAATTTAGCTAACTAAATTATTGCTAACTATATCCATTTACTAAGCAACTAATATTTCCTTAGCTAACTACATCTATTTATACTAGTAGCAAGTAAAAGTTTAGAATGTAGTAATTCTAGAAAAATAGTTTTTAATCAAAAATGCATTTATTAGTAAAAATATGCTAACAATATTTTTAACCAATATATATATATATATATACTAGATAAGAAAAGAACTTTATAACAATATATACATATTTGGCAAAACTTTAATATTACAAAAAAATAATATTATTAACTAAAATTTATTTAATAATAAAAAGGATTAATAACAATAATGATAATAACAATATTATTACCCAAAATCCAGCCCAAACTTCTAAATCCTTTTCTACTTTCCTCTGGCCCAAACTAGCCCATGATCCAAGTTCTAGCTACAGGCCCGAATACATGCTCTCCAATTCCTCTTAATCTAACAACCTTACACTAAGAGCATCTCCAACCCTATTGTCTTGTTTTATGTTGTGAATCCTATGTGGCATGAGGCACAAGACAATGTCTTATCTAGGTGGCAAGATTATATTCACAAATGACAATGAGTTTAAAAAGTCATCTCCAATGCAAAAGTATTGAGAAGACAATACAAATAATTTTTTACAACTTCCAAGACAACTTTTACTCTTCTACTTCTTTTTATAAATATTTTTATTCACAAATGATGATGTGGACATAAAGACATTGTGAAGTGCATTGTCTAGATCTAGACAACCAACTTCACATTGTCTTTGCCATGTCATTGCCATGTCAACTCCACACTTTATTTCACATTTGCATTAGAGAAGTACTTTTGGAAAAAATGGTTGTCATTCCTATGTGGCAACCATTTTTTTCAAACTCACAATAGGGTTGGAGATGCTCTAAGCCTAGCCTTCACTAACTGATCCATTAATACCACTGTTTTTGTCTTCTTGTTATTACTGTTTATACTAAAGCCCATCATTCTCGGCCATACAAAACAACCCAACTTTATCAAATGAACCTAATATTTAATCTAAAGTCTTCATAAGCTACTAGCCCAAAGACTTAACTACAAATATCCCAAGCACAGCCAATACCCCGACTTTTTAATATAGTCAACATTAAAACAAAAGGGAAAAGAAACTATAATGAGAGAAGAGACTTTCTCTCTCTATTATTCCATTCTTCCTTCACAGCCTAGTCTCCATGCTTACTAATCCAGCTGACCTCCGCACTCTTCATTCTACCGCTCAAAACAATAAGAAGCCGAGAAACCCTATCCCTAAGTTTCCACTTCCCTCTTTCTCTCAGCTGAACTCCCATGGAGAAAACCTTTTCTTCACTCTTCTCCCTCAACTCCTTACTCACAGACATACTCCGAACCCGAACCCCTATGTCCAGTCTACAGTAACTCTAACAAGAAGAGAAGGATCAAGAAGAAGGTGATGAAGAAGCTTACCTCGGAAATTGTACCAGCGGTGGCCTGAGGCGATCTAGGGGTCGATCGGCCAACCCAGTCCCGATCAACGCTGTCTCCGAGGAGGTCGACGACTGCAGGGCGGTAGATCGGCTCCTCGATGTCAGGCGAGATCCGATGATGGCAGGGTGGATCTCCAACGCGGTGGCGACGAAGCTGGATCAGCTCCGGCCAAGCTAGATATGACTCTGGCGGAGTTGGCAGCTCCTCGGCGAGGCATGGGTTGGCATGATCCACGAGATGACGGTTCGGTACTCGAAGAGGCAGTACAACCATCAGCAGCATGGTCTACGAAGTGGTGGCACGACTTCGATAGCCAGTACGCGGATCGGTGCTCGACTCAACAGTCGAGGGCGCCGCCTCGACCTGGTTGCGGATCTCGACTCCTAGCTCGGCGGAGCGGCAACGATGAATCTGACTTCTCTGGTGGGATGGCAGCGGTGGTGACGACGATCCTGCGGTCGTAAGCTCTGGTGATGGAGACGAACTCGTGGTGGCGCTCGGGGTGGTGACGTTGCCGGAACAGTGAATAGAACTGTGGACTGCTGACTGTGTACTGACAGTGTCAGTGATGGGACTAGCTATTTATAGTAAAATAATATAGGTGTTCCCCAAGTTAGGCCAATGGCAAGTCTGTAATAAAGAGTAGATCTGGTGGCATAAAATTAAACTTTGTAATAGATTTGTAACTAATTTATAACTACCTAACTAATTAACTAATTAATAACAGATTACTTAAATAACAGCTAATTAGGAGAAGTAAACACTAGTCTCTTTCTTAACAAATAGGAGCTAAACCTATTAGGGAATAACTACTCTTAACTATCAGTTAAAAGCAATCAATCACAGAATTAAAATCAAATATCAATTTAAACAGAAATAATAACACAAATCAGATTTAATAGTTAGATTCAGTAAAAATTGAAATTAATAACCACAACTACTATTAACAATATTTAAAAATAGATTATTGATATATTATATATATTTTTTATTTAAAAAAACCAATATTTATAAAACTAAATAATTAGTAAAGATCTCTTTAAAACCAAATCTTATATAGAAAATAATATTAGACTCTCGAATAGAAATCTAGAAATTCACCAAAAATCGATTTAAAGAGTTACAGCTGACGTGACGCATAAGCTACTACCTTGCCATGTTGTATTATGACACATCCTAATCCCTTACCTGAAGCATCATAATAAACTGAAAATTCTTCAGACCCATCTGGAAGCGTGAGAATGGATGCTTTCATCAATCCTTGCTTCAACCGCGTCAAGGGCGCTGAAATTCGAGCGGAGTCCGATACAAAATGCTGGTAATAGCCCACAAATCCTAGAAAATTGTGAACTTCTGCAACGATGCTAGGTATTGCTATGTCTTTATAGCCACTATCTTCTGGGGATCCACTTCTACTCCACCTTTGATGATGATATGACCTAAGTATGAAATGCGATCAAGCCAAAATTTGTACTTGCTGAACTTCGCATTCAACTTGTGCTCTTTGAGAATCTGAAGGACTATCCGAAGATGTTGCTCATGCTCTGCTTCATTCTTGCTATAGGCTAAGATGTCGTCTATAAATACTATTATGAACTGATCCAGATAGGGCATGAATATCCGATTCATGAGATCCATGAATACTGCTGGCACATTGGTCGTTCTGAATGGCATAACGAGAAACATCCAATGTCCATATATTGATCTGAATGCTGTCTTCGGGATGTCTTGCTCTCTCTGACTCTAATTTGATGGTACCCCGACCGCAAGTCAAACTTCAAAAATACTGTTGTTCCATTGAGTTGATCGAATAAATCATCTATCCTTGGTAGGGGATATCTGTTCTTGATTGCTACGGAATTCAAAGTATGATAATCAATACATAATCTTGACGTACCATCCTTCTTCTTCACAAGAAGCATCGAGGCTCCCCAAGGTGATCCACTTGCACGAATGAATCCCCTGGTTCTGAGTTTTCAATCATCTTGTACATGATCTCCAATTCTGATAGTGCCATTTTGTAGACTCTTTCTGATATTCATGCCGTCCTTGGAATCAAATTAATAGTGAACTTTATCTCTTTCTCTGGCTGCATGCCTGAAAGCTCTTCGGAAAATATGTCAGGAAATTCTTCTACTACTCTGGAAAACTGAACTGCTTCTGCTACTGCCCTCCGCAAGATTGGTGGAGATGGCTCTACTTCGCCTCTGGAAAATAAAAACTCGTCTGTGTCGGGAATACCAAAAATAATCATGCCAATATGGCAGTCCATTCTTGCATACTGGTCCTTCAACCAATCCATTCCTAGGACCACATCATAGTCGGCTATCGAAAATTCTATCAATCTAGCGGAGAACTCTCTACCGCTAACTACGATTCAACACGAAGAAAAGACTCTATCTACTCCCGTAAGACCGTTACCAGTAAGGATGTTGAGTCTTACTGATAATGACTCAGGCTCCAAACCTATTCATATTATGAATCGTGCAGACATTAATGAATACGATACACCTGATTCAAATAACACTATTGCTAGAAAAGAGTTGACGAGAATGGTACCTACCACCACCTCACCTAATGCCAATTCTTCTGCTACTGTCGAAGCCATAGCTTGACCCTGTCCTCTTGGTGCTGGTCCCCTCTGCTGGTTACCACTCTGTCTGTTCTGAACCTAAACTTGAGTCTGAATATACTGTTGTAACCTTTTGCTGCTGGAAAGCTTAAGCCTGAGGCGGCAATGGCCTCGGAGGCTGGTACTGCTGCTACTGCTGCACTGGTGCTGGTCCCCTAACTGATGGACTAGTTAGGGTTGATGAAGATAAACTAGCTCTATTCGAGCAGAAATAGATTCTATAGTCCGGTGCCCCACAAGCTAAGCACAACCCCTGTGTACTACGACATTTTGAAATCATATGTCCTGGCATCCCATAATTAGAGCAGTCCATTGCAGAAAAATGCTTCTGTTTCAGTTGATGAGGGTACGTCGAAGTCGAGTGCTGAACCGAGAAAACTGTGATCGCCCTCCTAGAAGCTCCAATGGTCAAGGCCCTAGCTGTCGGGACTGTTGCTAATGACTAAGATAACTGTCAATGGGGCCTCTTCCGTCCTCCAGTTCGATCTACTATCATCTGTGAAGTATATTCATGCCTCCTAGCTGCTCATAAAACAACATCGAATGTCTGGTGCTCAAACTTCTCCACCGCTAGAATAATCTTTAGGTGGAGTCCCTGCTGGAATCGCTGCACTCGGTCTAATTCGGTCGCCACCAAGGTGGGAGCAAACCGACTAAGCCTAGAAAACTTGGCTGCATATCTATCGACCGCCCTTCCCATCTGCTTGAAATTGCTGAACCTTGTCTCTAAATCATATCGAGCTACTACATCAAAGTACTTTGTCTGGAATCTTTCACTGAATACTGCCCACCTAATAGGCATCACCAAACTAACTGTTTGTATCACCCACCAACTGTGGGCTAAGTCCAATAAATGTAGGCGCACAACGACCACCTTTTCTTCCTCTGGAATCCAAGCTTCCTCCAGAATAACCTTTATATCCTGAAGCCAAGCATCAGCAGCAATAACATCTTCACTGCCGTCAAAGAAAGGAGGGTTCAGGCGCTTGAAGCTGTTAACCGCATTATTCCCCTGATATCCAACTCTGTCCATAGCTTCTCGTACTGTTCGCTGCAAAGCATCGCCCCGACGATCTTGTGATGAAGCAAGTCCCAGATGAGTCCCATCAGGGTTCTATTGTCAGGATCTACAAGCTGGACTGGCTGTACAAGTGGCTTTGGATCTCCGGAAGGTATGACTCGGGAGGCTACCCCTGAGTGCTGGGCTTGGTCCGGCTGATCGGTAGGACCAGGAACAATGTTACTAAAGAAAATGACATGGAAAACAATAAGGAAGGACCAAGATAGATCAATGATAAAGCACCTTATCAGGTCAAGGTTAAGGAAGATTAGAAAGCACGAGTAGAGATCAAGGACGAATGCTGATTGAAACATCTATTTTGTAAAACCCTCATACATCTTGATTTACAAGACCTGTATGGGCCACCACTTAAATCGTGTCACGTCGCAGAACCAAAATACTGGAGAGAGGAGGACAGGCACAACCAGCTACGTATATTAGAGTGCAACACACTTCGTAATACAATCACGACTGTCTAGATGCAAAAGGGTTTATCTACAATCCATCAGATATACAAAGTAAATATTACAAGATGTTACATAATCAGATATACAAAGTAAGGCATCCCAAACATTACATATTCAGCTGATCATGAAGCTAGTCATACAAAATACGAAGACTAGCAAGAGTTAAGTTATACATGATCAACCCTAGGATTTTATCAATCATGTTATTGCCCTTAGGCAGACAAAAATAAAGTTATAACACGAGAAAAAACTTGCTCGTCGTCTAAACGCCTCAAAAGAATAGTTTACAATAGAGTGGGAGAGCAAAATAAGAAAACCCACTCGCTGCCTCGGTTACGTCTAGTGTTCACAATCTGACTGGCAGGTAGGTAGATCCTCGGGTGCTATACTCCGATATCTGGCCATACAAATCAGCTGGATCAGAACCCAGAAGAGCAAGTACCACAAGGGAGGCTCCACTTATGAACTAAAACCAGCATAAAATGAATAAAAGAACTGATAAAAATATAATTAAATAACATGAAAGACAGAGTTAAAAAAACACACTAGCTTGTATTAGAAAAACAAGAGGTGGAATATAATTCCCATGTTAATCATGAGACAATCATTTAGGCACAGCCAATCAAGTCCTATGGCTTACCATTAGCTAACTAGGGTTATCACAGGCCTAGTTATTAACAAGATGCAGTTGAGTTGTTCCTACAGTCATCCAGGTGGGGGTTACAAGAGTTTATCAAGATTTAAGAGTACTTTTAGTTTACAAGTAGTGCAAAACATGACAGTGTACTAGAAATGCGCCCTACTCGACGACAGGCTACAAGTCCATAGGTGTGGTCGGGATAACGGGATCGCCTCTAACTGGAAAATCTTTCTATATGAACTACTTCATCAATCTAATCGTTAACCTAGTCAGATTCATTATGAATTCCTAACCGTGGTAACCAGGAATCCATGGCCTAGACATGATGCAAGATGAGATAGTTAACTTGTACAGTCACAATTAAGGAAAATCAACTACGAAGTCAAGATAAGGGTTACACTTAGCAAGATAGGAATAACTGTCGCAACAGCAATCAAGATTTCACATGTCATATCAGGTTTACTTGTCATGTCGAGAGTACTTGTCAAAAGTGCGCCACGACGGGCCACTATCAAAATTATCAAGATGGGATCATGTTGTAATGTTCAAGTTCAAGTTACTAGCACAAGATTATCAAGTCTGGTCATCACAATTTAGGCCAAGTACATAAAACAAGCAAAGAGGATCAAGAACTATGATTGAAACAATCAGTCGCATATGAACTCCAGTTAAGGTAAAACAAAAATATTTTTGAAGCCAAGATGAAAATTTACAACTTTCATGTTTTGAATTTGACAAGAATTCAGCTACAAAATAGCTTAAACAGGCAAAAACAGTTATTTAGATGTATTCACGCAAGGGCGTGCGACGCGCACGGGCAAAACTGAACACGGCTGCGGAGCGTGAGAACATGACATGCAGGCGCGCGACGGGCAAAATGCATAGCACGCACAGACAAAATTGGCTACGACGTACGGAGCGCGAGAGTATGGCGCATGGCAAACGAATCACGCGGGCGTACGATAAACGAAACGCACAGGCATGCGGGGTGCGAAATGCACAGCGTGCACGAACCAAATTAACCACGGCACGCAGAGTACGAAATTATGGCGCGCAGGTGCGGGGCAAGCAAAAGGCGCGAGCGCCGACGCGCAAAATACGCAGAGTGCACAGAAAAAACTACCCATGACACATGGGGCGCAGATGCATGGTGCACGAGCGTGCGGCACTGTTCATCGTCCTAGCAGCACCGATGATGTGCGGGAACCCATGAACACAAAAATGCTATAACTTCTTCAAAATAAGTCGAAATCAAGCGGTTCAAAAAATAAAAATTGGGTAGAATTGAATTCCCCACAACATGGAACCAATAGATTTTGGAAATAACAAACTTTAAGAGATTAAAACCAAAAAAATAAGAAAAGTCTTATAACTTAGATCTACAAAAATATAACCATCAAAACCGGAAACTTTAAGTTCTAAAGACGCTTAGAATCATGCAAGGAAGGAGATGGAATAATTAAAATATAGATCCTTCACGAAGCAAGTTGCATATGCCTAGGGTTTGGTAGGAGGAGTAAATGAAGAAGAAGAAGAATTAAATGAGAAGTAATAAAGAGAGAGAGAGAGAGAAGTTGGTTTATATACCAACCCTTCTCATCTCAAACCAACCAAACCAAACCAAGTCGAGCCAAGGTGAACCAAACCAAAACTAAACCAAGTCAAGATTAAACCAAGTCAAGACTAAGCAAGACAAGTCAAAGTACGAGCCACCTGACAGATGTCAGAAATCCGTACACGTATACTGAAGATACGTATAACAAAAAACGGGAGTTCAGTCAGGAGGTGGTGGTGGAATGGTGGTTGTTGACGGTGATGGTGTTGTAAGTGTAGGAGCAACGAAGATGGAGGTGCCAGTGGTGGTGGTTGGTGGCCGGAGGTGGCAATGGCTTAGGCAAGATTGGTGGTCGGTTAGGCAGGGAAAGAGCAGTAGCTGGGGAGTGGCGGCTGATTTGTGGAGTGTAGAAGTTAGGATTTGCTTCTTGTAAAATATTGGGGAGTCCCAATATTTATAGGGTAGGATAGAAAACCCTAATGTCAAAAATATAATTGTAATAGAAGTAGAAAAATTAATGAAAATCACTAACAACTAACTTGACACTAACAATTAGTAATAAAAGACTTAATGAAAACCCTATTCTTATATAAAATGAATATTTATAACTTATAGATTTTCTCGAAATGGGCAAGCATTTATTTGGGATAAATTCCCTATAATATAGTTTTCTCAAAACCAATGACCCAATAAAATATCGATAGCAAATTACGATCAAAAATATATTTTATATTAAAAATTCATAATTTTTAAAGACTTGTGAAAGTTCAGAAAGGAAAATAAATATTTAAAATATTTAAAATTAATTCAAAAGTTCGGGTAACGAAGGTTACCAATCTACCCTCTTTAAAAAAAATTTGTCCTCAAAATTTAAGGTTGGCAGAGGGATCAACACGATAGAGAGTTTAGTCAATAACTTAGGCACGATCAAAGAACGATGGCTTTGACATGATCAAGATATTCAATTTGAAATAAACTAAAGTTATTTAGTCATGGCTAGGAGAATCGAAGTTAGAATTGAAATTCAAGTATAGAATGATTCAGATGAAAACCAAAATTTTGGTCGCATAGGCGTGATCAAGACTAAAACTTAGTTCTAACCAAAGATAAAATTTAGGCATAATCAAGATTCGAAGTCAAGGTCTTATAAGTATGATTTAGAAATAAATTCAAGTTATTTAAGCGCGAAGTCACGACAAGAAGAATTAAAATTGTTCAGTTACGATCAATTTAGAATCAAAACTAAGTATAAACGATGAATAGGGTCTTTGCTCGATAAAGATATATGCAAAGTTGTTAGGAGCGATCTAGTACAGAAACGATGCATTTTTGTATCATTTAGAATAATCAAATATTTGACACGATCAATTTCCAAATCAAGGCTCGGACATGCTTGGAATGATTAAAATTATTTAGGCACGATCTAGGATAAAGCTATGAAGAAGATTAAAACCTAGGCACGATTAGAATGAAATGTGAGCACGAGAGACTAAAGATTCAAAATTTAAGAACGATGAAAATTTTATTCCGACATGATCACGCCCAAATTCTGACATGACTAAGTTTGAAACAGATAGTTGTGATCAAGGATAAAAAAAATTTAGGCACGAATCAGTGGTAAAATTAATACGTATAGTAACAATAATTAAAATCATGATCTTTGGAAATAAAGATCGTTCAGAAAATAAAATAGAAATTTAAAATATTCAGAAAAAAAATCCAAAAGTTCGGTTAACGGAGGTTACATGGTTAACCTGACACCAAACCTTTTTCTTTGCTTTTCTTACTCAAATCTATATTATTACTTTATTTTAAATTGCACAGTTGTGAATTCTCCTGCATATGGTGCACCCTAACAATATATTATGACACAAAAACATCGCCATACTCTTTCTATTTTTCTTCTATTTTATATATTTTGGAATAAGAACAACAGATTTGGACTTAAGAGAATAAGAGTAGGTTTTCATACAATTGCAAAGGTACTAATCATTGTTTGAGTCGATCTTGTCCTTACTTCTCATATTCAAGTGTAATGCTTTGAATACTAAAGCGGGAAATGAGGGGTTAGCAAAAACTTACCAGAATATAATGGTAGATACTATTTTAGAAATAGAAGAGTCTTTTCTTGGTTAGAGTGTGATTAATGTGCTGATATATCCAGGTTGGATTTCTATTGCATCTATTCAATTTTAAGTAGATCTCGATTGAAAGAACAACGAATGTGAGAAAATTTTAGAACATGTGTTTTGGATGAGTTACCATGATTGCAGCAGGGGTGTAAGGGAGATCGACTCGAAGGAAAAAAAAAAACTATGCCAAAAGTAACCAGCAGTGCCCAATTCTAATCCATGAATGGCAGATGCGTACTGATATTGGAAGTTCTCTCAAATATTGTTTGTCATCAAGTACAAAGTTAAATATAATAACTATCAAGTTGTACAAAGAAAATATTGGAAGTTCTCTTAATTATTGCATTAGGAATTATCGCAAAGAACTAATTAAAAATACTAGATAAACATAACATACAAAGAAAATAATTTATGTGGCACTATGTACTCAAACATTTCCAATAATAAGAACACAAATTCAAATTCGAGGATATATCCTTTAATAAATACCTTTTGTATGCACTACTAATTTAATAAGAATGTTGGGAAATTTTAAGAACATATTACATCACATACATATCCATGAACAATAAATATATCATTAGTTTTGGGATTTAGATCATAGCAGAAACTTCTTATCAAAAGAAAAATATATAATCTATGAACCTAGTTGGATCATATCTATAAACCTGGTTGGATCTTCCCTGATCATTGATCTTTTTCAGTGCTATTCTGAAACACCGCTTTGTTCTTTTTCGATGATGGCTTGAAACTCCTCGAGTAGTCATGCTGATAACGTACTGTGAAAATGAGACAGAAAGAGAAGAAATTGGTAGCTAGGAAGAATGTACATAGCTTTCGACTTAACTTTAAGCTGTACTGTGTAGGTAATACTTGTTTAGTAATTTTTTTTGTTTCAACTTAGAAATCAGCTAATGATGATTCCATAGGTCTAATCATTCATTTGTTTATGCTATTTCAAGTTTCAATGTTCTAAAGTTTCTTTGGATTTTAGTTGAAATCTCAATTGATTTGTTAAATTGTACTACATAACCATATCACCTATATGGACTCCTTATATAGTGAAAATTATCTAGAACCCAAATAATACTATTTAAGACTCAAGAGGAAGAAGGTGATTTCCAGTTGGGATCCATTGATTGTTATTCATGTCTCTTTTGGCAATTTGTTGGTGGGTAGTTTTAACAAATAAGAGCATGACAGATTGTAGGGTGACTTTGTTGTGAATAAGGACCATATTTTTCAATTGGAAAAGCATCTAAAAGATCCTTAATGTCCTCTTTGCCATAGCTCCAAAAATTTTTTTTCCTTTTCTTTGTTCCTATGACCCGTTAGTGATATAGTGGACAGTCATTGGTGTCAAAACTTGAATGCATTGAAATTATCGAATGCTCATATGCTTGTTAATTTGCCTCTCTTGCCTATGGTTTTGGGTATTCACTAGTATGCTTCCATATACCTTCTCCACTGGCTTATATGTGGTTTGCAAATAATGCATGTTATTATTGACTTCTGTTGTAGAAAATTGATCCGGATATTTCCTACCCACCCACCACTCTTAATACTGTGTAGAAAATTATTGTTTGTCTACAATATTATCTAAAAGAGTAACTTGTACATAGTTCCAACATGATCATAAATGGTGATATATAACCAGTAAGCATTCGTGAAAGTCTTGCTATTTTACCTGATCAACAAGAAGATAAATAAGTGAGCAGACCTTTTTACGATCCTTATGTTGATTCAGGAGTTGTTAACACAGTAACCCAAGTATATCTTCTTGTTTTTTATTTCATATTTGTCTTTTATGACATAATACAATTTTATTAATTTTAAGAATACGATCAATTTCTAATCCTATAATGAAAAGTACTTACCACTTCAGACAATATGCCGAATCATAGAAAGCCTGGGCCATTTAACACCAGAAGAAGTTTAATTCTTCTTGTATTTCACTTTTTGTGTAGCCACTCCTGATATAATCTTCAAAGCAGTAGACCATTATTTTGGATTAAGCACTGCATCAAAAGTACATACAACTAATTGTTAACTACAATTATTCTATATTATGACATTGTTGTCATGTCTTTGATATGTTAGAAGGCTGAATTATGTTGGAGAAATTACAATTATTGTTGTTTTTGCATAAGATAATTTATTATGACATTATCTTATACTAAACTAGAGTAGGGATACTACCAAAAGTAATATATATATATATATATATATATATATATATATATATATATATATATATATATATACCAACCTGAATGTTGGTATTTTATAGTTACATATATTTTAAAAGTTGTGAACCTCTTATAAATTAGAAAAAAAATTTAGAGTGTGTGCCTTAAGTTTGTCCAATCCATAGGTTGACTATGGATGTCTGTACATAGACATAAAGTTCGTAGCGAGCCTGGCCCCCAATAGGCTAAAAATAAAAATACCAACCTGAATGTTGGTATTTCAATAATGTAGTTGTTTATATTCTAACCTATAAAGTTTCAGAGTTGGTGCCATAAGTTTGTCCAATCCGTAGGGTGACTACGGATGTCTGATTTTTCTAACATAGACCTGAAGTTCTATAGACATATTTAACAGTTTACAATGGTGCTACACACACAATCTTTATCTATAGGATCTTTCTCCAACAAAAATATTAGATCGAATGTAGTATCCACATAGTTGGTCTTGCTCACATTAATTAAAAGCTCGAACAAAGCATATTTTACCCAGCAGATACATAATGTGTCGTACTCCTATAAATTTAGAACAATTTTACTGAGTTTTAAGGATATAAGAAAAATGGGTAAACTTTGAGCAAGTGAAATAAAGAATAATTCTTTGTAACCACTCGTCTAAGAGAACCAGAAGTTCGTCTAAGAGAACCAAAAGTTCGTCTAGATAGATTCTCCAGCTATTCAATAGAGATATGCATAACTCACGTTAAGGATGTCAAGACACATACTAAATTGAGCAAAAAGCTCAATCCTATAAGGGTCCACTGTGAGCCAGAAGCCGAATGATCTTATAACTTTTAAATTGTGACATGATTCAGCATACATCCTTGATCTTAAAGATAAAATTTGTTTCTAAACCATCAATCCTGAAAATTGTATCAGAATAACTAGTAACGCAACTTTGAACTGCATTAGATGACTTATGTTAGAATTATTTGAAACTGTAACATTGGCATCTATGTTTTGTGAATTATTATGTTTATCTCCTTAGATTATTAAACCTTCTAGACATGAGATATTTTTGTGATATAATATTTTTTGTGATATGTCACGTTAATAAGACATAATTTCCGCTGTTAGGGGGAGATATGAAGAAGATAAATTATCGTTCTAGAAGAATGTCGTGAATTATCATTATAGAAGAACGTCGTGAATTATCGTTCTAGGAGAACGTTGTGAATTATCGTTCTAGAAGAACGTCTTGCATCATCGATCTAGAAGAACTTTCTAAAGAATCATTTCACAAGAACGTATCATGGCATATTTCTACTTTATCTAAAATTAGGAGAAATTATCCTTTATTTTTTTACTGCAAATGAAATATTATGTGCTTAATCGATATTTTTAATTATGCTACATAAATAGCAGACTATAAATTTATTTTCTAATAGAAGTACCAAAAGAACCAAATAAAGGCAGCAAATGAATAAGTTATTTTGTAAGAACGCATGACCTAAAGGTTCTAAATATTCAGCTCTCCAGAAGAAGAGCCCAAATAATAGTAAAGATTTTAAAGGTTCAGCTCTCCAAAAAAAAGAGGCCGAATGATATAACACATCCTAATGCTCTTGAAGAAGCAGCTCCCGAAAAAGCATCTCCTGTAGAGAAAAAATTTATAATAGTCCAGAAGATGTCATGAACCAAAGATCAAAATTTCCAAAGTATTTATCTCCGGTAGAGAATATACCTCAGATTCCAGATTTCAGATTCCAGAAGAGACTGAGAAAGAGGTACTGGTACCCATTAAATCTATGTTTTATACATAGTTAATAAAAATTTGGAATGAAGAAGTTTGTCATAAATGGCATTATCAAATAAGCATAAAAAGGGTGATAAAACAAAAGGATAACACTAAACCACGAATAATCTAATGAAAAGATGTGATATCTCTCGCAAAACGTGGAGTATTCAGTCCTATAGTACAAAACCCAAAACGAATAAACCTGGTGGGTTTTGCATGAGTGTTTGTAACCAATAGAGATCTAAATATTTAATATCAATGTTAGCTCAAGGATTCTCGAAATGATCATGAATAGAATATGAATAAATATATTCTTCGATCATGGTAACCTAGACGATAAGATATATCCTCGAAAGTCGAGGATTTAAAATTTTCAGGTATATCCTTGAAGGATTTAAAATTACCATGTTATCCCTGAAGGATCTACCAATGAGCCATATATGGATTAAACCATCCAAAAAATGTGCTAGACTCTTTGAGTTTATGATGAAATCCCTAAACGGATTCATCAAAATGGTCGCCTTTAGGTTACCTCCTGAAGAGAAGATATCCCGAAGAGATTGGAATCTCCCGAAGAGATTAGAATCTCTCGAATAGATTAGAATCTACCGAAGAGATTAAATCTCCAAAAGAGATCTTATATAATCGCATGAAGAGATAAATTCTAGGATAGATAAATCTCCAGAAGTGATCTCTTGTAATATTATGAAAATATGAATCTCTAGAAGAGATCTACTATAATCTCCTGAAGAGATAATATTACTCTCCTGAAGAGATAAGATAAGATAATGTTGATCTCTTGTAGAGATAAATCTCCTGAAGAGATAAATCTTCTGAAGAGATAAATCTCCTGTAGAGATTTAACATGAAAAATATACCTAAAATTATCAGGTCAATAGGATCGTTACGACCAAAAAATATGTTCTAGTCCTGAAGTACCATATGTAAATACAAATTCTTTATTGTCATTCACTTAGTACAATATGTTATGTGAATCTGCTGATATACATCTACACACATTATACTAGTAGGACATACGACACATAAATTTTTCTTGATAAATGTTTAGATCTAATGAGATATGCAGGTGAATGGTATTTATCTGATACTCATTAAGGGGATACCACAAACAAGGTATGTTTTATAAATAATATTGTAGGCATTTTACAGAGAATAAATCAAATCACTGCGACAATTTCATCAAAGCAAATGGAGGATGTGCATGGCTATATTTTCAACAGTTCAGCATATCAGGGGGAGTTGTAAGCTTTCAGGAATAAAAAATAAAGTATGCAACCTCTTCATAAGGATATGAGTATAAATGTATAGACAATAAAGTGTTAGGATGAGATGTAACATTTAAATTGTATTGGGGGTTGATTTTTTATTTTGAATTGATGTAAGTACAAGAATGTAATATTTTTGAGAAGGAGCATCATGTGGATGCAAGCATCCTGAAGATGCTAATGGAGACATCTTGAAGCATGTCCTTGCACATTATACTCTCTTTTTTATGGATTTTTTCCTAAGGGTTTTTCCATAGATTTTTTTAATGAGTCAATAATTAAAGCGGGCATCCAAGGGAGAGTGTTGTGATTTGGATAAATCCAAATATGGATGCCCTTATCCATACCCACAACAACCTCTATCTCATTCCCTCTATATATGTTATCAATGAGAAAAACTACGTATAGATTTCTGGCTACCAATTTTCTCTCTTTCTCTCTTATTTTTCAACAAAGTTAAGTTTATAGAATTTTGACAGATTAGTATTTTTAAGCGGGAAAAAGTGAAAAAATCCCATGAAATAGAAGAAGGTAATTATTGTTCTTAAAATCTGATTGTGATGTTGCCACAAAAATTAGAATTTATGACCATGTTATTAAACATATTTTGTGGCCGACTTTGAGGTTCAAAACTTTCTGTCTAGCTAGTCGTTTTTCGATCCAGTTGATCCATCACAGACTTGGTAAGATTCTCTATTATCATTATTATTATTACTATTATCATTATTATTATTATTATTATTATTATTATTATTATTATTATTTGAGGTGTCCTTTTCTTCGAGCCGGCAAGCAATGTCTAGGGAAGGAATTCGTATCGTGTCCATTCCCACAGCACCTCTCGATGTATCCAACGGGCTACAACCCAATAGACGGTAAGGTTCTCTATTGATGTGTAAAGTTTTAATTCCTAGTTCAGTTATTTGTTAGATCGAATCTTCTCTCAAAGTTAGTCCATTATTCTGTCTTCTATTATGTTCCAGAAATCTGTTTCGGAAGATGAATTTGGACACATTTTCCTATCAATTGGATTGGACCGTTGGATCATTAAGCCATTTATTCCTTATCGAAGTTGACATATAGCTCTGTTTAATTGTAAAATTTGGACCATTAAATCATCGATTGATTAGTCAATTTTGATTGCAAAGTTGACGAATAAGATGTTAATTTTTGTATTGTTTTATCGCAGCAACTTTGCGTGATTGTAAACTCTTTCACCATGCGTTCTTTGGTGAGAACTTTGCCAACACACATATGGTAGTGGTGTGCAATTCGGGAATCATACCAAAATTGATCCGAACCGATTTGAAATAAGAATTTGGGTCAGTTATAGGCTAGTGGTCGATTTTAAAATATAAAAATCGATCATATTTGATTCGGGTTGCAGGTTTAGGAGTCGGTTTCCAAACCGAACCGAAACCAAAAATCAAAGTTTATTTTATATTTGTATACCCCTCCCTATCCCTCTATATAAATACCTAAAAGAAAAAAAAAACCATATACCTAAACTCTAACTCTCTCCTGACAACTCTCCATTTCCTGTTGCGGTCCTACCATCCCTTCTTCCTTACTTAGCTCTTTCTCTCATATCTTCATCTCTAAAAACCCTAATTAGCCCTAATCCCGACTCTAAGTTCTCTCTATGAGTCTATCCAATACCCGAACCGAAAACTCAAATATCTCTATTCTCACTCTCACACTCTCTCTGAGTCTCTTCAATGACCTACCTAAATCTATGAAGTGAGCCCTAAATCTATTGATCGGATCATCAGATATATCATTCTCTTGACTCTTTATCATTATTTTGATCTTATCAAAGATATCATTCTCACTTCGCAGGTTAGTTTCACACTTTTTTCAAATGTTTTTTAAAATTAATGAACTAATTTTTTTTCTAATGTTTATTTCTTCTTCTTGCATGACACAGGACTAGGGGTGTGCAAAATTCAGGTTTTGTATATGGTTCTGTAAATTTGGACTTAAACGCTCTTATGATCTCTCTTGAATCTCGATTGCTATATTTGAGGCTATAAGTACAAAATTTTATCTCTCTAAAATTTAGTGTGTTATATGAAATTGGAAGTAAAAATGTATTTTTGAGTGTTAGTACTTTTTAAATATATTTTTAACACACACACACACATATAAAGAAACAAATTCGTGTGTGTGTGTGTGTGTATATATATATATAATCCGGATCAAAAGTCCCCTAACGGGAGCCCACCAAAAGCCCCCCCCCCCCCCCCGCTGCACCGGTGGATCGAGCGGGCTGCGTGGGGCCCGCAGGCGCGTCCCCTCGATTCTACGGTGCAGTAAGAGAGGGGATTTTGGGGGGCTCCCGAGTCGGACTCTCTCTCTCTCTCTCTCTATATATATATATATATATATATATATATATATATATATATATATATATATATATATATATATATATATATAGACACACACACATGGGTTTGTTTGTTTATTCTTTTTTAAATATATATTATTTATTAGAAGGCATGCTTAATAATTTGAAATTTATAAGGTCTGGGGGAGGGGGGGTCTATACCATACCTACCTTAGAAGAATTTCGTCCTCAAAATTTAAGGTCAGACGAACAAAAAAGTAGGGAAGAGATTTAACTAATTAGTTTTCAAAGGGATGGCACGATAGGTTTAATAATTGATCATATGGTTATCCCATATGCGGAATGACAACGGGATTAAAGCGAGAGAGTCACGGTGAAGGACGAATAGGGGCAACCTAAGACTAAAAGAACGAATGGTAAGTGGAGATGGTGTCAACATGGTTTGAATTTTGAGCGTAGTGAACAGTTTAGGGAAGGAGAGTTCGATCGACATTTCCATTGGTTGGTTAGAAGAAGAAGGTCAAGTGGATCAAGACAAGAAAAAAGTATCACAATATGACTAGGTGGTTGAATATAGTCAATGATAATACTTTTGAATCATGCGAAAGATTACGAATTACTTTGAATAATCCATCGGCATGCAGGTGTTTTTTCTCCCCTTGTACTCGAGTATGGTTTTTCTATTCCTAATCTAACCACCTAGTCTCCAAGGATTTCGTCTTTACCAAGTCATTACTCGAGTTGGTTAGAATAATTAAGAAGGACCTTGGGTCATACAAGTTTGGACCTCGATTCTCTTCCCACTATCGTTCTTCTCTATTGTATAAACACGATGGTCTATACGGTTACTTAGTCTATTTTAACATAATAGGGCTTTTCTTGATAAACTGCTATTTAATTTGATTGGCTTATCACAACTATGGGGTCTCCACTTTGTTTTACTAAGGGTTTAGTCCTCAAGTCTGCATTATCGTTAGAGATACTACAAAAGCTATATAGGTCGTAACTAACGTAAATCTAATCAGTATTTCTATGGGTCGAGTCATGACTCATCTATCACGACCAGGTAATCTTATTATGGCTAGCTTCCTAACTACTCCAAGTAAAACCTACATTACTTCTAATCCAACCAATATTTAACTTAGGTAAAGGGTATTGGGTGATAAATTAATTCTAGGTTCTTTTTGTCCGGGTTAATTTTCTTTCTAAAATGTTGCTCTACTCTCGGCCGACTGGTTATTTGGAAGTGTCTATGGCCTATCTTTTCTGGCTATGGGTAACCATATTATTCCTAAAGCATTATGACAAGCGTGAACCTCCAATATTATCTGACAAAGATTTTCCTCTTAAAGGAACCTCCAAGCACGAATTTTCTTCTTCCCAAAATAAGAGGAGATAGTGGAATCCAAATGGACTTTTCAAAGCAGTTGTGGAATGACATCATCTTCATATTTAATCCTAGTGCATTCTTGTTTAGTACAGTAACGTAACCAAGACGATATAACCTTAACATGTATGGCCACCAAAAAACCATGTCACGTTCTAATGCTAAAATATGTAGGATCAGGATATGTGACAATGACTAGTTACGTATCAAACGGACTCCAGCTTTACTCGGTACATATATGTTGTCCTTGACAATGATCTGGTTGTGGATCCGATGAGCGATCATCTCGCATACCTGACATCAGAAGAACGAGATGTCCTACTTGCGAGAGATGAAGTTCATCTTCTTCTTGGGCAAACAATGACGAAAATATGGAGATGGAGAGGAAGAGGATGAAGAAGAGAGTGTCGAGCACAGAGAGATGGGGGTTACGAGGTTCTTACATTAGTTTGAGTTTGTTATAACTAAATACCTTTTATCCATAAATACTACTACTTTTAGATAATAAAAAAGAGTAATGCTATTCGTACCTCCAAATTGTTCCTCCAATACATCTCTTCTTATGTGGCAGCTGACGTGACATACTAAATAATATTATGTGCCATCTGACATGGCCGTTGACATGGCAAATTTTAACCCAAAAAGTTAATTATCCAATTTTGTTCATGTTAATTTAATGTTAATATTAATATTAATTAATTTAATTTTAATATTAATATTAATATTAATATTAATATTAATTAATGTTAATATTAATATTAATATTAATATTAATATTAATATTAATATTACTATTAAAGTTAACGTTAATATTAATATTAATTTTAACATTAATTTTAATGTTAATTTTAATTTTAAAATTTGTCACGTCAGCTGCTACATCGACATGCCACGTCAGCTGCCACGTAAAGAGGGACGGTTTGGAGGTACAATTTGGAGGGACAAATAGTATTATTCAATAAAAAAGACTTAAAATTAATGTTACCCTTTATATGATTACAATGGAAAGCATTAAAGTTCCGTTATATTGTGTAGAAGGCCCAAAGTTTAGGATATGAGCAAACACAACCCCAATACATCATATAAAAGAACGTAATTTTTTATGGATATTTACGTCTTTCTAAAGGACATAAATTCATTTTTTTATTAGAGAACAGATTAGCCGTTCGTTAGTTTTTTTTTTTGAAATCCCACTCACACACACAATTGGGGGGCTCGAACCTTGCCGGTCCCTCCGGGTGTCCGCTCTAATACCACTAGCCGTTCGTTAGTTTGATCATGTGTTTTGTACTTATGTCCTTTTGAAGGACGCAAATTCTTTTTATCCCCAACTTACGCCTTCATTAAGGACATATTTTGTCCACTAACTAGGAGTTCCAAGTAGCTCCTACATATTAAGCTACTTATTACATAGCCAGAAGTTCCTTGAATAAAACTACTACTCAAACAAAGTCCAAACTGGACTAATACTGTCTCTTCATTTAATGAAACTGCCTCTTAAGAGGCCGACCTGTTGCTTGCAATTTATTTACCTCCTTTTCTAACTTTAAAAAATATAAACGTAAGATTTATGGCGCCTAAAAAAAGAGCATAAACTTTCAACACAATTTTAATCAGTGTTTACGTTTTTTAAAACAAACGTACGTATTGGGACTGTTTTTACAATTTTCCTAAACTTTGTACCTTTTAAGCAATCGAAGAGAACTTCATTGCTCTCCATACAATTTTCTGATATGATTATCTCGTCTTTCTATTCTTAGTAGCAGTATATATTAGATATCTTATACCGGCAATCCAATGTGTACGTTACCTTTTTTTTCCCTTTCTTCTTCTTCTGTAGACTAATATGATAAAATGATAAATATATTGCCACTTTCATTGAGTTATTGGATTTATGGATAAAGTAACACAAAGAGAGACATTCATACATATATATAAATAAAGAGCACAAAGTGTTCATACAACGATCATATTAAAGCAAATAGCACACGACACATATTTTGTTATAATAGAAGAGCATCAAGCAACCAGAGCTGAGAGTATCCCCTCCATATTCCACAAAGCCTCTGGTACGTACGTACGTTTAACTGATCCTGCAGTAGATGACAATCGAAAGTATAAGTTGATGCATAATAATATAACTATCGTAGAAATTAGTCAAGCAATTTCTCTAGAGCAACTTTGCTGTTTGTATACTTGGAGCAATCGATGTTGGCAGAGATGGGGAACTGCAGGGTGACGCCGCAGATTCCCGGGAGCGCGGCGGCGGCCGTCATGTTCGGGCTGTTCTGCGACATTGCCGACATGATGCAGCTGCAGGCAGACCTCCTGTCGGCGGTCGTTGACGCAGACGACACCACCGCGGAGACCCCGCCGCAGCACGCGGTCGACGGGCTTCCGCTGCCGCTGCTCAGGTAGCCGGAGCAGGGGGACAGGTCCTTGAGAACATCGCTGCACTGGATCGCGGCCTCGGAGTCCTGCAGGTGGTGGAGCGAGAGGAGGAGCAAGGCGGCCATGAAGGAGAAGGAGATATATTGCTTCATTGTGGCTATAGCTAGAATATTATAGTGTACTTTGAGCAATGAGCTTGTCCATGCTCGTTGCTCGCTTATATAGATGGTGAGGGATTGCATTGCATGAGTCAAGGGAGAGAGGGAGAGACTTGTAGGTTTTTTTTTGGGATGGTAGATGGGAAATTGCCAAATTCTGGTGCGATTTTCCCTGTGTGTGTGGTTTCTTCTTCTTCTTTCTCCTCCAATTAATTTCAGGATGACTTGTAGTAATCACGAATCAAGCTGGTAAGAGATTTCGTTTAGTAGGAAGGAATAAGGAGCTAGCATCCAAGTATAAGCAAAGAAAAGACGAGACATGGTTGCATGTGTTCAGCGAGTCCTTTTTTGTTCACCCACCAAAACCAGAGCCGCTCTCAGCTCGTGGGAGCTCGGAGACGACTTCCGAAATGGTCCTCATACATAATGTGAAAAAAAGAAGAAAAATGAGAAGAAGTCAATATAAGAAGAAGAAAAATACTGCCACCAAGAATTGAACTAAAAAACTTTAATGTGTAAATCTAATATGATAACCACTACATCATAATTCTTTTGAGTCAATGATGGCTCATAGTATATTCTTATTCTATTCTAGATATATCAATGTTGGTATCCGTCTAGTCTATGGAACCTGAGTCGTCATCCATGCGAACCTGGACCACGACCACCCCTGACCAAAATTAGTGAGAATATGCACCCTTGACCCTTCCGTTCAAAAGTTGCCTCATGTCATTTTTATCCAACCGGCTAAAGTCACTTTGGTAGTACTTTTGTGAAAATTCCACTAGGTTTGACGGCAACCTTTGAAAGAAAAGGTGAACATTTCTACTAATTTTGGTGGATGAACAAAAATATACTCCAATTTTTAGTACACTTTTGTGCCAATAGCTCTGTTCGAAACGTTCCTCTTTTGTGCAGTCGGTCGCAGGGACTAATTTGTTAACTAGCTAAACCAAATAGCAACAATTATTTAAAAGAGTATATACTTCATAAGAGAGATTGACATTGTATGTATAATGTATTTAAGGCCCTTTTCCAATAGTTATTTATATTTTTCCACTTCTATCATGTGTCAAATGAAAATAGAAAAACTCCACCAAGAATTTTACATGTACATAATCTCATAGGGCCCCTTTTTTACACGAAAATACTATTTGGCACCCACGGGTGTACAGTCGGTGCACCCGCGGGACCGAAGACGATGCCGACGCCGCCACCGCTAACACTTCGCCGCCGTCCCTCCCCCCCCCCCCCCCCCCCCCCCCCCCCCCCCCCCCCCCCCCCCCCCCCACACACACACACACCTCTACACTGTTGCCTCCTTCTCCGGCTACGACGACCACCCCCTCATGCTGCTCTGCCATCCTCCGGCGTCGATGTCGTCGTCGTCGCCTCCACCTCCTCCGCCGAACCCTCCTCCTACCGCTTTGCCTCCCCCCGTCGCGACGACGGCGTCGTCCTGGGCCCCGCGGGCGCACCGACTGTACACCCGCAAGTGCCAAATAGCAGGTTTGTTTTTTAAATATTTTTCATCTAGGGATGAGTCTTAGATAAAAAGGAGCATTATTAGGGGTGATCTTTATTCGGTTTCGGACCGAAAGTCTAACATAACGGAACCAAATAAGAGATTCGGTTAGGTTTCAAAAATACTAAAAAAAAATTATTCGGTTCGGTTACGGTTCAAAGCTGAAAATCGAATAAGACTTATGCAATTATGTAAATAATCTCAATTTTATGCATATTGTATGATTAAAACTAGGTATATTTTAAAAATAACAATTCTATGTATATGTTCGATGGCACCCAAAGGCTCCTCATAATGTACAAACTCTAAAATTGGTAGAAACCCTAATATTGGTGTTCAACAAGTGCAAACAAGAAGAACAATAATTGACTTACTGTTCAACAAGTGCAAACTAGGACTGCTTAATTTTCTGTCAGTTGTACAAACTGATAGGACTGTCAGAAATAGTGGCAGTCCTACTTCACAGCAAGTGAAACCAAGGACTGCCACAAATTTGGCAGTCCTACATACAGTCAGAACTGCCAGAAATTGTGGCAGTTCTTGGTTTCACTTGCTGTAAAGTAGGACTGTCACTATTTCTGGCAGTCCTATTAATTTGTAGGACTGCCAGAAAATTAGGCAGTCCTAGTCGACGCGGAGTTTTTTTCGATCGTGCTTACTTGGATTTAATTCAAATGAATAATTTCCTACTCTGAATGTAATTTGGGTTTAATTCAAATGGACTACAAAAAATTGAAATAAACATTATAATGTATACTTGGATTTTCGAAATAAATTGTTGGGATTTTGGAAAGAAATAGATAAAGTATTAGAGATTCTATCTTGTTTGTGAGGACCGTTTTGGTGTTATTGAAGGGATGGAGTGGAGAATAATGGACAAGAAGATGAAGAAGAAGATGTTGCTTAGGGAGGGAGGAAATGATGGAGGAGAAGAGGAAGAAGAAGATGAGAGGAAATAGGGTTTTGGAAGAGAGAGAGAGTGAAATGTGGAAATGAAACTAAAATTTGGGATTTTGGGAGGGGGGGATTTGGGTTGGGACAACCCTATGAGTAAGAAAATAGTTTGTCCTGAGTAATTTCCATCCAAACCTGGGCTTGCCCCAATCCGGGCTAGCCCAGATCAAAAAATGATGTGCCCTTATAAATAGCCTTTGACAACTAGTGCAACTTTGGAACAACTTTGAAATACAACAAGTGTATATAAAAATTACAAATTTTAATATAATTTAATCACGATTCAAAGGATCCGACCCATTAAACAATAAAAATATTCAACCGAATAAATCAAATTGATTATTCAGTTCGGTTTAGATTTTTGGATTTTTATAAATTTGGTTATTATGTTTTGACTATTTTGATTCGGTTGAAACCGAAGAGCGCTCACCCCTAAGCATTACTCATAGAGTTCCTTAAGTCTTAATATTTTCGACTTGGATAGAGCCTTAAATAGAAACTACCACTACATGCATATTTTCCTTTTTTCGAGAGGCTATATTATAATTTTTTTAAGTAAGAGTACCGTTGAGGAGTCCTAAGCATCAAGAAGAAGGAAAAAAAATACTTTCGTCACGCTTAATAATACTAAGATCAAGTACTGTAATATAATCGTAGTCACAGTATAATCAAATAATTTTTTTTTTATTTGACTACAGTACAATTACAATTATATTATAGTGTACCAAGCAAGTCCTAAGTTTGTCATTTGCCAATTAGACTTAAATTTTACTTTTTCTCACACAAACGTGAAGTCAACGCATCAAATACAAATTAAAATTTTACTCATTTACGTCTCCCAACATCTAAAAAAAAAAATCCTACCTCTCAGGTGCAGCCACAACAGGTGTAGGGAATTGCAATACATTGATCTTAGGTATGGGCATTTGAGGGGTATGGTTGCTCTCTCATTTATCTTTGGGTAGGGTAAAGGGTTGTTTATCGATCTGACAGTCAAACATGCATTGGCTTCACGTCCATAAGAAAATTAAAATTTAAGTTAAGTTTATAGGAATTTTGACAGATTAGTATTATTAAGCGGGAGAAAAGTGAAAAAAAATCCCAAGAAATAGAAGAAGGTAATCATTGCTCTTCAAATCTGAATGTGAAGTTGCCACAAAAATTCGAAATGGTGTCACTAAACATAGTTGCTAAGTCGTTTTCCGATCCTGTTGATCCATTGCAAATTCGGTAAGGTTCTCTATTACTATTATTTAATTATTTTTATTGTTGTTATTATTGAGATATTCTTTTATCCGGACCGGCAAGCCATGACTAGAAAGAGATTCGAACTGTGTCAGTCTCCACAAAATCTTTCAATATACCCAATGAACTACATCTCCACGGACGGTAATGTTTTCTATTGATGTGTAAAGTTTTGATTTAGTCCAGTTATTTGTTAGATCGAATCTTTCCTCAAAGATCGAATCTTTCCTCAAAGTTCGTCCATTATTTTGCCTTCTATTCTATTCCAGAATACTGTTTCGGAAGGTGAATTTGGACACATTTTTCTATCAATTAGACCGTTGGACCATTAAGTCATTTATTCCTTATCGAAGCTGATATATAGATCAGTTTAATTGTAAAATTTTGATCGTTGAACCATTCGTTTGATTAGTCAATTTTGACCGCAAAGTTGACGAATAAGTTGTTAATTTTTGTACTGTTTTATCGCAACAACTTTGCGTGATTGTAAACTCTTTCACCATGCGCCCTTTGGTTACCTTCTCCAACACAAACGGTAGGGGTGTGCAATTCGGGTTTCACACTAAAATTGACCCGAACCGATCCGAAATAAGAATTCGGGTCAGTTTTGAGCCAATGGTTGGTTTTAAAATATAAAAACCGATCGTATTTGATTCGAGTTGCAGGTTTGGGAGTCGATTTCCAACCCGAACCGAAAACCAAAAATCAATGTTTATTTTACATTTTGTTAATCATCCCTATCCTTCCATATAAATACCTAAAAGAAAAAAGAAAAAACCTATACCTAAACTCTATCTCTCTCATGACAAATCTCCATTTCCTGTTGCGTCGCTGCCATCCCTTCTCCCTCAATGAGCTCTCTTGGAGTGTCGAGCGTTTAGAAAAAGGAGTCGAGAGACTCCTCTGAGTTCTTTCTCTCATATCTTCATCTCCAAAAACACTAGTCTACTATCCCTAATCCCGACTCTGAGTTCTCTTTATGAGTCTCTCTAATACCCGAACTAAAAAAATCTCAGGTGATCTATTCTCACTCTCTCGCTCTCTCTGAGTCTCTCTAACGGCCAACATAAATCTACGAAGTGAGCCCTAAATCTCTTGATCGGATCAGATCATCAGATATATCATTCTCTTGAGTCTGGATCATTCTTTTGATCGGATCAGAGATATCATTCTCACTTCTCAGGTAGTATCACACTTCTTTTCTAATGTTTTTTTATTAATTGATGGACTAATTTTTTTTCTAATGTTTATTTCTTCTTCTTGCGTGACACAAGATTACACAACACCAAAACATGTAATTGCCAACGCTTATTACCGTGAGAACTAATTTCCGTAACGGTAATCTCCGTGACAAACAAGGTGTGGTATTTTTTTTACCACGGTTATAACCGTGACAATTTCAACTTTTTGCCACGGTCATAACCGTGACAAAATAATATATTTATAACGGTTATTATTTTTGTAAAATTATTTAGTTGTAATGGTTATAACCATTACAAAATAAGATATTTATAACAGTTATTACCAATATTGCAAACATAATAATTGTAACGATTATGACCGTGAGAACGTTTCCTTTTTCCTCACGTTTATAACCATTAAAAAAATCCTAATTACTCAGGTAACAATATATTGTTAGTAAGAGTTTTAACCACTAGAAATACAATTTTCTTTTTTTTAAATAAAATGAATATATTTTCCAAGAACCAACATCAACAAACATACATTGTTGTTCACGTGTATCAAACTAATGACAGTCACCAGTATACATAACCACAAAGATGGACTATCAACTACCCAACATCGCCATATCTCAAAGTCTTCCTCGTTACCATTCTCAACAGTAACTTACAACAATGAAGTTGTAGTACAAAAATATTGTTGTTACAGTTTAATTCTAAGAAGTTTTCAATTGTTGTTACAAAAATATTACAATGCAGCCATAGTTAATGTATCTTACGGTTTGGGTGGGCAATGGCAAGTTTGCGCTGTAAAAGTCCAAAGTTCCTCACCACAAAAATCCTCCAATTTTAAGGGTGATGGAATTGAAGAATCCCATTCTACCGCCATTAGTGGTGGATCTCTCTAGTCTATCTTGAATGATGAGCGTTTCGTGTAGTGCCCCACTCCTAGCGGTTCACTATGTAAGGCTTGTAGTTTGGCTAACTCGGTCGGAACCGAGTATTGGGGAAACTTACCGTCGGCACCGAATCGATCACGGACAAGTGCATAAGAACCTTTCCAACTAATGGATTGGTTTCTTTTGAAATGCGTCCAAGAGTTTTCTCTTGATGTTTTGCTGCTGGTTTTGTTGCTTGGTTTTGATGGATGATTTTCTGAATGATTTTCGATGATTTGATTCTTGTCTGTTTTCATCGATTTGTATAGCATTCATTCTTGAGAATTCTGAGAGAAGAGAACATAACGAGACGGAGTATTAACCAAACTTTTGGTGCCATTGCAGACTGACGCGTGACGGAAGGCTAAGCACGCAAGTGTTCCTCTCTCTCTCTCTCTCTTTGCGATTCTCTAATTTGGTGAGTGTGGATCTCTGTGGTGGTATTGTCCCTCTCGCTATTTCTTCATGCCAATTAAATAATTGTCTCACAACATCCGTTGATCGATATCAAGTTGCTAATACCACAAGTCAATACCACTAAGAAGCTAGAGAATGATATTGAATGAATCGATTACACTGTTAACAACATTGAGATTATACTCGTCCCTTTGAACATGGAAATGAAATGAATTGATGCCTATGATGGTGGAATATGAAATGTTGAGAATGAATATGTGCCTAATACTTCAATATTCTATGCACACTATATTTATTGAGTCGGACACACATTCGCATGACCGGGGACAACTTGTATACAAGGGGGTGACTGCTTCCTCGAACGGTATGCCCAGCGCTGGGACCGATTCAACCATGGAGGAAGTGTAAACGTACTTTAAGGGTACGTGGTATCGGAACATTTTATTAGGGCTTGCAACCCGAGTGAAATGGCGCGTCGATTACCTTTCGAAGTCCTATATGGCAACATCCGAAATGGTACACTAACACCAATGGTCATGTTGTAAGGATGTATGCTAATCAATGTCTTATGCAGGGGCGGTAAGTATATTATTATCCTATATCTTATGCAGAAAGCTGGATTCGGCCAATGGTAAAGTAAATATGGTTTCATGAAATTCCATGTTGCCTTAATTATGATTCACTCTAAATGTTGCCTGTTCCTAATAAGTTCATATCTTTAAAATGCTTGTCATTAATAAAATGTTGGTTTAGCTGAGTGGGCCAACGGGGCTCACCAGCGCATTGTTATAATGTGCTGACCCCTCCTCCACAGGTACTGGAGAAGGCTCAGGCGCACGTCTGAACTAAAGCTTTCTGAATTGTTGTTTCCTTTCAAGTTGTTTTTCCTAAAAGACGCACAAAGTATTGCAAAGTTTTCAAAGTTGGCTGCTTATATTTCAAAGTACTAAAGAGGCATGATGTATGGAACGGGAAGTTATTTCATGGCAGCCTATCAGTTGTACTTTTTTCATGAATCAATGTAGTCGAAAAGGCATTTCAAATATTATCGAGAAAAGTTGTATTCTGACTACAATTATCAATAAAATGAGTATTTCTTCTTCCTATATTGTGTCCTCAATGTTTCTGAAATATGGCTGGGATTCAAATGTTTCTAAATGACATAATAGTGCACATTCTTGCCATATACAAGTGCAACACCAGACTTGTACGGCATCACACCTTAGCGAGGACGAATTATTCGGCGTGAATCGAAGCGAGGACGAAAGATTTTCCGAATCAGGACGTGACATTTCGTTTACTGGGTCACCTTCTTGGATAATGCAGGTGTCCTTGGTGTTCAAAGATGAAATTAGTCGTTCACATATGGCTTCTAATAACTGAGTATCCATGTATCAAAGAAAGCGATCTGTAAAAAAAAAAATTGGCATTAATTATAACATAACAATTTGCAGTTGGATATTCTACATGCTTATCAATTTGCAGTTCTCCATATAACTAATTTCCCCTATTTTAGTTGAACATACAACATCATTGATAACCAGGAGTTTTCAACAAAAGAATGGCCTATCTTAATATTAAGAAGTAGACATAGAAACAATAAGATTTTCTAGAACTAAAACCAACTGATGGAAGTTATTGGTTTCAACAAAAGGATGATATTTAAAGACGAGCAAAATAATAACAGGTTGCAACTTGTGGGGTTAGCTAAAATAAATTGTTGATATGCATGCCCTAATATTTTGAGCATGCATCAATGTTATTCCAAAAGAACATCAAACTTCCCTCTGCTATCTTAAAGTAAAAATTGGAAGCAAAGTTCTAGCAGGAAACTGCTTCCCCCAAACATTAGCTCTCACAGGATCATCCGCCAATTGATTTCCAGGTCTAATTAATTATGTGTCAAACAAGATAGACATGTAAATTATTTAAGAAGTCAAAACAAACTCGGAACCTATTAGAATATAAGTCTACTCAGACATTGCAATACCTGTTATAGGGTTACCGAGAAATGCCAGATGGGGAGGCTTTCTAGGAGCAAAAGTCAAGCCCTACGCCTTCGCTTCTCATCAAAGAGCATGCCATACGGCTAAATGTAGTCGGGTCATTCCAGTCTGTAATGGATACACAATATGCTTATTCGGTCAATGCAATCTCTAATTCAATATTGAATGGAGTGTGCAAGTGAAGGACAACAATCATATAAGCTACAGAAATTTGGATAACATTATATTGGTTTTGGCCTCCAAATAAGCGCCATAAACAATAAGCATCCGTGTTGCTTGAACACCCATTCTTTAAGAAACACACTTTGGGTGGGCGTTTGTGTCACGTCCCGCTCCCGTAGGAGCGATCATCCTCGCTAAAGCGTGATGCCGCACGAGCCTAGATTGCTCTCGTGCAAGACAGGTTCCATAACGGCCGATTACAGCGACTGCGACGGGGTCATCGCACAGAAGTCCCAAGCAGAGACATTGAATAATAGGAGCAAAAATTTGAAGAAAAACACAAGTTATTCAAAAGATACATTTTATTGATATTGAAAGAAGCGTTACAATGGGGCGCAAGGCCAAGATTACAAGCCACTCAAGCTCACTCTTCTCACATTACAAGTTACTCAGCTATCTCTCTCATCTCTCAATACAAGTCTTAAACCAGCGGATGCTTCAAAAGGCGACGTCCATACATTATGTCCCGTATAAGTCTTGACTCCACGCGGCCGCACGCCTCGAATTGTCAAGGAACTCCGTGCCTCGACGCATCCAAGCGAGCTTCGCGCCACAAGCTTCTACCTGTACCTGCACATGGAAACTGTACGGGTGTCAGTACTCAACTGTACTGGTGGAATGAGCTCCTCGTCCACCCATACAAAATCGATACGTTCATTTACTTTGTTCAACATAACTCTTTTGATTGTCTTTCTACTCTTGTCTTAGGATCAATTTTAGGACCGACGTATTGGCCTATTTTGTGTCTCTAGACCATCCCGTGCTTGCAACAACAACGTCAACTCATACTTTGTCTCAAGACCCCTTCTCGTATCAACGACGTTAACCTATCAAGTCGTGTTTGCCTTACGGCTCAAAATCAGAGATGTGACTATGCGATAGTACCCAATTTCCTTGTGATCTTGCTACAAATTCATCGTGCCGTGTCTCGCAACTCAGTGTGACTTAACCATATCGTCGCCTCCCGGCCCTTGCTACTTTAATCATCAACTAACCCAAATCAAGACTTGTGGGCTAAGTGTTACTCGACCGACTTTGCCTTACGACGTTTTCTGACTTAAACTTAAGATGACTCAAATCCAAACTATGCAACTTATATGCCGACAACTTAAGACTCAACGCCACTTCTCGTGCCGAAACACGGTGTCTTCGTTTGCAGTCAAATCTTAGGTCCAAACATTTTCTTCCAATCGTGCACGCATTCGACTCGACTCATTGATATAGTGTACTCAATACTCGGCTCAATCCAAAGGCATACACGTGGATTGCCGCCCATGCCGACTCATCTATATGAATTGGTCACTAACGCCCAGAGCTATCCTGGACTACCATAGCTTGTTAGACGGACGTCCTTTGCCAGCACGAGTAGCGAGCTCCGCTATAAGTCCCCGCCTAACCCGTGCGGTCATCCAGCACTGCTAATCATGTCTCCATCGAAACGGTCCCGTTGGCCGCCTGGTTCGCCGTTCGAGAAACAAACTCACCTTGTCGACAAGTTGTCCATGACTATACAAGACTCGACTCAAACTGACGTCTCACACAGTCATTCTACCTCTAGTGTTACCATCTCTTTCAGGGCCTAGTTCAATACTTCTCACATCTGAGACCGCCTCGACGACCCATGGTCGCGAGCATTCTTCTTTCTTCTCCTACCCTTTCATTCAACTCAAGAGCGACTATTTGAAAGTCCCTTTTTTCCAAACTCAATGAATAAACCGTGGCCCATGCCTTAGAAACATTAAGTCCGTGACATCGTGACATACGCTAATTGGTATTCTGGGTGAAACTATCGTCTAAGACACTTTATACGACGGACCTTAAGGTCGTAAAACCAAGTAATTTCGACAACCGCAGAATACGCAGGACAGTGCTTAAAATACCTTCGATAACCTAACATAACTCTGCCTAACTTAATCGTGCAACAACTTGACGAGCAAGGACTGCGTCAAGCCTTGGATGATGGGACCGTGCATGCTTTATGAAGCGTTTTTGTGGGCGACGCCTATGACTTAGGCTAACTCTTAGCTTGTGACGAAGACCAACTTTTTCTTCTCCCAAGCCACGAGACGAAGGATTGAGTGTCATTTTCAAAGCACGTCGTGCACCAACTCTAAGCCGACCATTTTACCTTTCCATATTCTAACTCAATTTGACCCGTCGGGATTATTCCCTTAACTATGTAGATTCGTCTCTTTTATTATCAAGCCTACTTGTGCAAGTTGAAAACCTGCATTTTATTATGTGAAGGCTAAGATGAGATAAGTTAACCGAAACTATCCCACCTGAGCGAGTAGTCGCCTCGACCAAACGGGCCTTCGAGTCACCGTTGCCAGGCTAAGTCCGAACGCCGTCGGTGTTCCGATTCCTCCGATTGACTGAGCGGGACGGGGCACTACATCATACACTACTCAGAAAAAGGCCCAAATCAGTCCTAAATCGTAATTTGGGATAAATTTTAGGACGAAATGTAACAGTGCTATTAGGGTGGCGTGGCAAAAAGTTTTAGGACGGAAAATGTTGTCCTAATTTGTTTTTAGGATCGAAAAATCTAACTGTACCAAAAGATTTTGAATTATTATATGTTTATGACGGTTTACTAAACTATCCCAAAATAAAAGAGTTTGTGACGAATAACATTCGTCCTAGAAAAATTTGTCAACGTCACAAAAGGATGTCGTTTATATCTAGGACAATTACATAACCGTCCCAAAAGTAATACATATGAAATTATTATTTGCATTTTTCAGCTATAAAACATACAATTTAAATACACATATAACATAATTTATATGATCATGGCCATTGTCGAGCTTGTCCTCAAACGTATCTCCAGGAGTCGGAGCTCCCATACAAAAAAAAACTTAACAACATCAAGCATTCTTTACTATCATTTACAAAATAGAAAAACATATTACATTAAGTAGAAGACAACGAAATCCATATATAACTATAATGTTCAATTGATAAACAATAGAAAAGCTTAACATTAAGCATCTTTTACCATCATTTACAAAATAAATCCAAAACACAATACATCACCCACACTATCACCTACAAAATGAACCCATCATCTCCACCATTACATACAAAATTATGAACCCAAAACATTAAGCACTACACCGTGTTTTTGAATCATCTATCAAACATTCACAAAATTAACCCAAAAAATTTCCATCACAAGAGTTGTCCTCCATCATTTAAGTAAATCCAGAATACTTTTGAAGGACCTGCAAATGAAATTAAGACATGCCAATATATTAGCAAGGACCTGCCAGCTGTACAGACCTCCATCATTTACAGGCAGTATGCAAATTCAGAGTCCAAAAATCATACTCCAAAAAAGAAACCACCCCAAATTATACTTGATCAATTCTGACACTGAACAACAGTAAGGTCTAAATTATTTTCTAGTGTGCAAAATTTAAGGATGTCGGAGTCAACTTATTAGTAAATTCTATTTGCAACATATAGCACTGTTAATGGCATAATTTGGCACACTAAGAAATATATAGTTGCAATAAGCTCCAGTACATAATAGAATACTCTCATATACTAGAAAGTGGATCCTCATAAGCGTAAGTCTAAGGCTCATTGTACCTAAAGAATAGATCCTATTAGCTAAATATACCCCTTATATGCTTCAGTACCATTAAGTTAAATCATGTGCATATCACTCCAACAAAATGGAAGTTATAAAGAAACAGTACTTGAGAGAAAAGTTGAACTGGACTAGAAAGTCAAGGAACAAGTTGAAGTGTGTACCTGCACTTGCAGCCCAAAAGTAACTACCTCCAGTCTAGCAATTGTTTCAGTAATTGAAGTCTGAAAAAACATCAAGCCATGAAACCTGATAAGTTCAATATCATGACTAGGAAACAAAAAATTAATGAGTAAAACTAATGACAAAAACTAAATAACAATTATAATAGTGTAGGTATTGAGTAGATTAGTTATAAGAGAAATGACACACTATAAGACTATTAATCAGAGCTGGAAGACAGGAAGTCTTGCTATTGTACATGTATATAGAGAAAAATGAGTTTCCATATTGATATACATACATTAACATTTTTATTACATGTACTTGATGTCGCAAAGGTAGACATTCAAGATTAGAACATGGGATGCAATGATACGAGTGAAAATATGCACATAATATATTGATCCAATTACTCGCTTCTTTTTTGATCCATGAATCTTCAATGCTTGGTCCATCTTCTTGCACAACGTTCATCACCCAACCCAAGCATCCTTATGCAACCTAAGCTTAGCTGATTGAGAAATCTCCTCCAATGTCTATTTATAAATTAAATAATGATCATGCTTTCATCTTTATGATCAGTAAGATCTTATAGCATCAAAGCAAGAAAAAATAATTATTATGAAATCAACTTGAAATATAATCTTTTGTCAATATAATTTTTTAACCTAACCCTCACTATTGTTGACATCTCAACCAGGTTGAAGAACTAAAGGAATATAACCATCTGGTGATGATGGTGGCAAGTTATATATAACTTTCAGCTTGAAAACCTGCAACACAAGAAATAATTCAAGTAAAAAATAGAGATAATAATTAAATAATGATGTAAAGGAAAGATGATAGCAATAAGAAAAGCACCAGAACATGATAACAAGAAGTAATTCAAGTTCTTTGATAATCCAGAGTTACCTGTCTAGTAAATAAGGCATAAGAAAAGCACCTGAACATGATAACAAGAAATATGCTTGTAGTTTTTAAAATCAGCTAATATAGAAATAAGCAAATGTGGACAGTTATACTAATATCTGATATCACCCATCCAAAAAAAAGACACAAGGACTAGGATTTGGTAACAACAAAATGCTTGATGTTTTCAGAAATTAACATCAAATATATAAAAGATGGATAGTTACATTACTACTGTTAAGAATAACTCTTGGCAGTTACCATCAACTCATAGAGGGCCTATCCACCTCTATGGCAGCCAAGCATCGTTTCTGCCATTTCATTTAGTTCATCTTGATAACTCAACGGACACATCAACGGAAGAGTGAGCTAGAACTCAATTGCATAAACCGTAAGCATGCCTCTCTAGATTGCATTCAGAGAGGATACATGAGTTTTGGCTTGTGTCAACCATGCTTGGCCAACAACCTGAGTTTCCATATTGATAATTCTATTTTTGCATACTTTTTTAGCTATTTTTCTAATTTTCACTCTTAATTGTCAAAGCATGTAAACTTGTATGGATATTCATGTTGTCAATTATTTAGAGACGTGTACCTTGGAAATAAACAACAACCTAGCTATAAATATTGGTCTCATTCCTTCAACATTCCGATGATTCTGGTACAAAAACCAATAAAATCCATCCTACATGCACTAAATTCTTTATGCTCATTGGACAGTCTCATGATACCCAACTCAGTTCAAGCTCAATTTAGATAACTCAACGGACAACAATATCTCTAATGTCTATAACCAGAAAAGAACAAGGTATAGATATTACCTATCAATGTAGTCTCAAGAACTCATCTCTCTGGTCTCTGGGGCTAACCCTGCTGGACCATTGGCAAGAAAAAAATTGGCCATAGGAGCACCACCTGGCCTCATCCCAGGAACAAGCGGCTGTTGGTATCCAAATTGCTATAAAGAAGATAAAAACTTAAATCAATTTGTACAATATAGATATATAATGTCCAAATGGATTGAGTTTGCTAGTTCTGAACTAAAAATTAATATAAGCCTTAAAATTGGTGAGTGTCATAGTAGATAAACAAAATGACAATGATAAGCTGATTAGTGATAATTATAACAGATTCCTCTGCCATAAATCCATATAGTATCTTTGTGGTTTAATTGTATAAACTACAATCATTTGTCAGAATTGGTCACATATCGTAGAAGTTCAAATCTACTTTTCCTTGATCAACTTTCTGGAAGAAAAAAAGAGATGGTACCAAGCAAACCTTAAGGCCTACAAAAGTAAAAAAATTGTCCTATTCTACATTTTGCTTGTCCCCTCGAAGAACCCTCTTACATTTGTACTAGATGACGTATCAACTTTTTGACATTTGCATCCTTTCCTGTCCTATAAACTAAAGGGTTCTCGTACGAGTTACCTAGTCAATTGGTTGGTATAGAAAAGAGACAAATGTACCACGTAAGAGAAGAAGAAAAGAGTCTTAGGCATTAGCACAAGTTAAATATTTAATATAGAAATTTTAGCAAGAGGTGCAACTTTGAAATTCCAAACATTGTACTTTTTCATAGATATGCAAATGAGTATATCAATCACTAATAATAGCAAAAAAGCAAAACACATATTTTATTTGAACATGGAGAAGCATACAGAATCACATCTGATCCATCACAAACTCAAAAGTCTACTCACACCGCCAAATTAAACATTCTAAGAAGGAAATAAAGTAGCACAGTAATAAATAGAGCATTCATATAGTTTGTAATGTGCCACCTTTAAGAAATGATTGTACATAAATAACACAAAGCATAATGCAAATGACACATGTGATTTCTTTCCGGAATGTATAGCAGGAATAACTACACTACATACAGGAAGACTACCTCGATGTATTTATTGTTGGACATGACCATTAGAAACTTTTTTCTTTTTAAAAAAATAAGTAGTGTCACATGGAATCCCTGTGAGCCCTTCACAGTTAACTATTGTCCATATGTTAATTGTCCAGTGATGACCCCACCTTCAGAAGTTCAGCATTCACAAATACTGCAGGGCTTGATGTATCCATTATCTCCAATATCGGCTGTCAACAACCCAAACTTCAAAAATGACAACTTAAGTAACTGAAAATGTGAACATTCTTTAGCACTATACAACGGAAGCATATCGTAATGGAGCTTGCTAGTATAACTTAAGAGGGAACAAATTATTTCTCAAGAACTATACAAATATAGCAGAAAATTAGTCTAATGGAGCTTGTCACAATTAACTTAGGGGCTACAAATTATTCCTCAGGAAAGACAATATTTGTAGGAATAAGCATTAAAACTACACAAATATCAAAGGAGTCTCTCTCAAAAACTAGTTCTTATTCCTTTTTATTGATTATTAATTGCTATAAGTTAGAAAAATTGGCATGAATTAGTGAGGCTGAGCAGTTTGGCATAGAGATACCAGTTTATAAGAAGTCATGTTCTCATAGTGTCCGTGTAGGATGAAAAAATGCCTCGACATGGGTAATATTTTCCTGGCTTAGTGATCAAAAAAATAAGGATAAGCTAGAAACGATTTCACCAAAAAGCATCACTGCATAGGATGCGGACTATTCATGTCAAAGAGGAGATCAGGTCGAAGAGGTGGAAAGGAAAGAAGCAATGGAAAACGACAAGTTCTCTTCCAATCGGAAATTTTTGTCAACATAATGCAATCATATATACATTATACAGATAACAACAATGTGACATCAGTAGAATAATAAATTATTCCTGGCCAAGTAAAAGCAAATGTTGCTAGTGTGTTTCTGCTCAAAAGAATAGGCAAATAAATTTATGAGTCCAATGTTTTAATTTGGAGAATAAACAATACTATAGCCAAAATTATTCTGCAACCACTTTGTAGAAGTAGCATCCGCACCTAATTTGGAGTTATATGGCACTTGATAGCAACAACTGAAGAGATAAATGTCACGAGAACGACAACAACTACTACTACTAAAGTAACACAAGAAATAAGAAAATCCAAATCATACTCTCATCGAGAACAAAATAAATACATAGTATAGTACTAGAAGGAAATTGAATGCAACCATAATACTAAGTACAGATGCCTTACTTGGAAATCCTTAATGAACGCAACCATAATACTAACTCCTACCAGTGGCATGGCATTATATATGGAAGCACGAACCCCACCAACCGACCTATGCCCCTTGAGCTGGACCATACCTTCCTTGGTCACCTCCTCGATGAACTCCTTCTTGACCTCTCCATGGAGAGTGAAGGGGACATTCATCAACTACCTCACCGACCTCTCCACGGGACTGACATAGAACTCGTGGCAGACATAGAACTCGTGGCCGTAAAGCAATCCGGTTGGAAATGTTTTCCCCCAACATTTGCCCTAAAAAAAGGAGAGAACAAAGGGGGAGAGAAAAGAAAGAAAGATTACATGTCAGACTAAGAGGACGAAGAGGAGGCAGTCATGTTCGCCGTCTTCTTTTCTTTTTAGGCTCGGAAGAGAAGAAAAGGAACCTCGCCGCCTTCGTTCTCTTTAGGGCTCGGGAGAGGAAGAGAGAAGGAAAGGAAATAAAGATTTGGAGAATTGTAAACCCTCCCCAACACTTATTTCTCACATGAAACACATAGACTTGGCTAACTTTTTATTTATTTTAATTTTACTAATTTTTTTTAATAAAGTCTGAATGGTTTTGGGATGGACGGTCTAGATTTAGGTCATCGATCGAACGGTCAGGATGGGGACGTGTGGAGGACAACGTTTCCCCCTAAAAATTTGGCAATTAGCCGCCAAATACTAGACATTCTCGCCGAGCTATTTGGGACGATAATATGAATTATTTGGGACAGAAAGTTTAATTAGTCCCAAACAGAGATCCATTTCCACAATCAGACCCAAAAAAATACTACTTTTTTGTTACCAAGAAAATAGTCGTCCCCATAACTGCATTTTTAGGACGTCTTAGACTCGTGTTCTTAATAGTGTCGTCCCAAAAAGACACTTTTTTGTAGTGAATCAAGACTTGTGGGCTAAGTATCACTCGACCGACTTTGCCTTACGACGTTTCCTGACTTAAACTCAAGATGACTCAAATCCAACTATGCAACTTATATGGCGACAACTTAAGACTCAACGCCACTTCTCGTGCCGAAATACGGTGTCTTCGTTTGCAGCCAAATCTTAGGCCCAAACATTTTCTTCCAATCGTGTCACGACCCGCACCCTAGAGTAAGGGCACAAGACGTGGGTACGTCCAGCCTACGCCGCAGTGTCGGCGGTAGAACACTGTACTAGGTCTCAATGCATCTAACAGTATAAGGCTAAGCAGTTTATACTCCCCGAATGGGGGTGACACAGCAGAATGTAAACTCAATCACAACTAAGGAAGAAGAAGCATGATATGATATAGAACTCAAATGAAATACAGATGATCAGAAGAGTCTAAGTGTCTAAGATAACAACTCAGCAACATCCAGAAATACAAAGTCTCAACTACAGAGTATGAAAGAATATATACAATCCAGATCTCAATGACAGAAATAAAGCCTAACTAAACTAGTCTAGACAGTAGGGGTAATGTCATCAGCTAGAGCTGGGTCCTCCTGAGAGTCCAGCTCACAAGTGTCGTCTAGGGCTATCCCATAGAAGGTATCCACACAGGCCTCCTCCTCGTCCTCTGTAATATTTTTCAACAGGTCCAGTCAGGACAGAGCGAGCACAATACATCTCAACAGTTCATAGCAGGTTAGAAAATATAATCATGCAGTAAAGTAAGATACAGAAAACTGAAGAAAGTACAGAATGTAAACAGAGAGAGAACTGTAATAGAAATATCTACTATAAGTAGAGAACTAACAGTGGCTAATGAGTCAGAGTACAATATAAATATATGAATGGCATAGAAGATTCTGATGAGACACTACGGAGGTGATCGGATGAGATACTACTTGGATATTATTCAGATGTCTACTTCTACTCCCCCGTACCCCCAATCAATACACAAGGATCCAGCCAGGTTATGTTATGATCCATGTACTGGCCCACAAGGGGTGATACATGGTAGGCCCAAAAATGGGTGATTCTAGGAATGCCCATAAATGGGTGATTCAAGGAAGACTCTGTGATCATGAGAGTACATGTCACAAGTGATCAATGAACCATGAAGCATAGTGATACACAATGTAAGTGAAACGCACAGAACATGTAGTATCCGATGCTCCCTGAGGGGATAACATCTCAAGAAGGGATCCATATAGTACTAATCCGTGTGACCAACGTGACAGTATCAAGTAAAGTAATTTAAAGCAGGAGAATAATTTTAAACAGGATATGAAATGATCAGAGAATGTACTCGCCTGTATCCTGAGTATCTGAAGAATATCTACTGTCCGAGGAGTGGTGTCTATCTCCTATAGAACAGTACAAGTCACCATCAGTCTAAAATGATAGAACAGACTGCTACAATGCATCTACATGAAGTTTGGGCTCAAACTGGACTAAAGTCAACTCTTGGTCAACTCTAGTCAACTAGACTAGTCAAACTAGGTCAACTAGGTCAAGTCCTAGCCCAAACAAATCTAACAAGTCTTACTAGGCCTAACCAAGCCTAGGCTAGCACTCACACAATCACAAGACAATGTGAACCACAACAATGCATAATATAAAATATATAATATATATAAATATATACCTTCATACATACATGTATATCCACATTACATACATATTTATATATATAGGCATATGTTACATCATGCATATTTACATAGTTACATAGATATATACATTCATGCACATTTACATACATACTTTTATACATTATATATGTTAACATTCATTACAATGCATTATATTTTACTTATACCTTTGATTGATTGATTCATTCATATATGACATTCATTCATGCATTTATACATTCATTCATATCCCATATGCATGCATATTTCAGTTCAGACATTATATCCATTCACATATCATTAAGTTGCATATATATACTTATTTTTTATTACATACATGTCATTCATGTATATACATACTTACATGCATCTATACATTATATACATTGTATACAACATGTAAAAATAGAAGAGGAAAAAAGGGGAAAAAAATTGAAAAGGAAAGGGAAGGGAAAGAAAATGTAAGAAAAAGGGAAAACAGTGGATATATACATACTTGCATCATATATTCTACATTACTATATATGCTATCATTGTATATTGCATTATATAATTTATATATTATGCATTCATATCTATCATTACATGTATACCTTGCATTCATATCTAGCATTCATTATATACTTTCATGCATACATTGTATATCATTCTTTCATTCATGCATTTATGCATTGCTTACATACATTATATTAATTACATTCCTACATGCTTGCATTCAACCATATATATACATTAATGTAAAGAGGATATATATATCATATATATATCATTTCATTCATCTAACATATCATGTATTACATACTCTATATTCATTTAATATCCATACTACATAGGCTCATAGGTTACACAAAATGCATATATCGTATATTTACTCTTCTACTTAAAACCAATACTGTACCAATTGGGCCTCTACTAAATTCTAGGATTAAAGTATGTTGTAGCCCTTCGTGTTAGCTTTTCGAAACTTTAAACATCGCATTTTCGTTCCGGAAGCTTCCGAAATCGCGAAAATATCGAAACACGTTCGTCTTTCGTACAGCTGACACTCAAATAATTCTACAGAAAGTTACAGAAAGAATTTGGCTTATTAAATATATATTTGGAAAGCTAACTTCGATACGGTTCTTTTGAAAAAAAAGATAAATCGGAGTTCTAAGCTAAAAGTTATGACATTTCCAAGTTACTTTGGTTAATAAAAATGTGGATAAAATTATGACGAATTTGAGTTGTTTTGGACAAAAGAACACATATAGGCCAAGATACTTGGATACAAACATAGGTATCCAAATGAAACTCATTCTAACCATCCTAACTAAGATCAATCCACTCTCTAACCATTCTAAAACTGAATTTAAATATCTATTTAAACTATTATCATACATACATACACATGGGGTGTCCTAATTTGGGATCTATCAAGTAGGACACAAGACATATCTAAAATCCTCAAGAGAGCTCCAAATGGCCTCAAATTTGAATCTAAATGGGACACATGCATAGGATGGATCCTACGGATTCAAAAGTAATTTATATGCAAAGGAAATCGTTTTAGAGGATGGGTTTTACCTATTGGGAGTGGAATCCCAATGAAATCTTTAGGACACGGCTCCGATACGAAGATCCCTCAAAGTGAACACTCCTTCTTGCACTCCTCTTCCAATCCTTGGTAGCACTTCTCTTGGAGAATGGAATGATTGAAGGAAGGTTTGGTGAAGGAATGATTTGATTTGGAGATCAAATCAATGGAAGGCTCTCTAAAATTAGGGAAGAACAAAAGGAAAAAAAAGAGAGGCAAGATTGTAATGAATGAAATGAATCATTCTTCCCTAAAGGTGGCTACCATAAAGTGTCCATTAGGGCTAATGGGAAATGTCCTAATTGTCCCTCTCTAGTCTCATATGGTTAAGTCTAGACTAGGTTCAAGTTTGGGGTCAAAATTATCTAGTTTTGAGTCTCTACCTTAACCATTCTAACATGATAAAAATTAGTTTAATTAACTAACTTAAATGTTGGGTCTTGTGAGCCATGCTTAACTTAATATTGGGTCCTATCTAGAGTTTAAGCTACCCGGGTCGCAATACAAGTCGGAACGAACGAAACTCAAACCCGACTAAACAAATCCATAAAAACAATATTAAAATATAAAATTTTCCCAAAATATTAAAATATGAAAATGACCAAAATTATAATACATTAATTTAAATATTATTAAAATAATCTAAAATTCACCAATTAATCAAAATTCTAAATAATTCAAAAGTCACAAAATGACCAAAATACCCTTAGTCTAAAAAGTTGTAAATAGCCGTTCTAATCACATGGTTAGGTTCTCATGGTCATGGTTAGTCTCTAGGCTCAACAGTTCTATAGTTTACTAGCTAACACATCAAAATTATATTTCACCAATTTTAAATAGTATTAAATTAATTAAAAATTCCCATAAATCATAAATCCTATTATTAAATAATAAACTTTTACAAAAGTTCAAAATTATCCTAATTTGGAAAAGTGGGTGTTACAATCCTACCCCCTTAGAAAAATTTCGTCCTCGAAATTAAAATGTTCATACTCCTTCTAGGTCAAACCTCCACAATCAAAGTCTCAGAACTTAAACAAATCATACGATTTTAAAAGGACGACATACAGGGTCATGGCATATGGTGGTAGTGAAAGTCTCATCTTGGTATACTAGTCATGCTAGACGAAAACGGTCATAGGATATCAAACATACAAGCAATCAGGGGTGTTAAACTGAAAAGATACAGAAATAACAAATCATCAAAACTGTAAGGCAGTCTACCATCTTATATGAAAAATGGTACTTATCAAAAATAAAATAAAGATAACTACCAATTATCTATAAAGGGGTATAGAAAAAAATCAAAATCAAAAGTTAAAGAATGAAAGTCAATTGCATTGAAATTCAATCACAATATAGGATTCTCTTAATCCTGTTAAGACTAAATTGTAAGTTCTAAAAGTTATGTGGTTCGTGTGTGTATGGGTGTATGTGGACATGTTCATATGGTTAGATAGTAGGCATGTGTGTATGTGAAATATACATGAAAGTGTATAAGGATTTGGGTTTCAAAACAATAGCTATCAAGTTACACTACTCATGGCATATTGGTTAAACAATCTGCAATACACAACCTATTTACTCATAACATGCATGGCTAACCATATATATATATATTTTTTTTAACCATATATATATATATATTATAATATATATATATTATATATATATATAAAGAGGTAGAAATTTAGTTATGTATCTATATACATTATAACATGTATGCATAAACTCTATATATATGTCTATATAGATATATGAACATAACATAGAGAGGAAGGGTTAGGTTTACATGGCAGTGTATACTAAGTTAGGGTGTGTGTCCTTGTACAGGTTATAGCTTTAGTATTGAAAGGTTAAACCCAGTTTTAGTTCAGCATTTACATACAAAATCTGAAAATAAGCTAATATTTAAACCAGTATATATTAACATAATGCAGTTTCAGATTTTAGGGGTTTGAAACATCACAACCAACTCAATGCTCCCAACACATCCTAACATGATAGAGATAAAACCCTAACATACTATCCATACATTTTGCTATGCATACAGTTCAATATTACATATTAAATCTGAATTTGAACTAAACATTTGAAATTAATGTAAAAATGTTAACATGTATTCAGTTTTAGGATTTTGGAGAAATTCGAACATCGAACCAACCCAATGTTTATCACCCTAACATGTAAAAATATGAAACCTAACATTATATCCCTACAAACAACAATGTATATACCTCAAATATTACATTAAAAAAAGGCAAATTGAACTAAACATTTGGAATCCAGTATTAAGGGTTGATATGTACACAGTCTCAGATTTGACAAGTTCAAAGACAAAACTCAACCAATTTCTTTAAGAATTAAACCTTGTGTATAAGATACATGTGCAGTGTTTAAACAAACTAATAACATGAATTTATATTTGAATTACGAATTTAAACTGGAAAAAGCAGAGAACCAGTCTCTGATACTGTACTGTATCAGAAATATTAGGGTTTTGAGAATTTAACATCAAAAACATATTAAGATGCATTTAGATGGGTTGGTAATCAAAGTGTAGCATGCATACGTGTCAGACAAATGTCTGTGTCCACTATATATATTCTCATGTCCCAATATAAAATCAAATTCTATATCAAGACCAACATTTAGATTCCTACCAAGATTGCAAAGTAGGTGATTGATGTAATCAAGACAGTTTATTATTATTATTATTATTTAATACAAGAATAATAGCAAGAAGAAAATAACGATAAAATCTGTTCTGCTTATCTGTTTAAAGGAAGGAACCATTTGAAACCAGAGCTATAATATCAAATCCAAGATAAGGTCTAGCAAAATCATCGATTCATTATTTTAAGAAGAGATTCATAGTAAGAAGTTACACAAAGGTTTATAATACAGCTAAAGCTACTCCTACTCCTAAGTTAAATAATGAGAAACAAAACAACAAAATATTTTTTTTTGAAAGACTGAACAAAGTAGAGAAACTTGTTCAAGAGCATTTAAGGTACAATCTGATAATCATATACGTCTATCCAAAATCATGGTGCTCCAAATCCTCGTCATACTAGTAAGCAAGGCTACGATAATTACAGAGTCCTTGACTAAGGTACATACCTCTAGGTTCATGGTATTTAAAATTTTCGCATTGCCGCATGCGACGGCGAAAACCTTAAATTCCCACACCCGAGAAATACGTCCAAAATCTGACTATATGTCCTCACTATGCCAGCTAACACGACTATCGAAGATTCTAGATCCCACAACTGAGGTGACCTAGCCCATATGATTTTTTTAGAAGAAAACAAACAAAACAAAAGAGCAACATGACAAAATTAATCAATCAGCAAGGAACAGATGGAATCGGATTTAAGTTAGTTATAAAAGACAATTGCGAGAATGGAATCGAGAAGAACGGAACTTGCAGCAAGATCTTTAATGGTCTGTGCATCCTCGACTGTCCTGATGATAGCTCGCCCCCTACTGGTTTCCCCTGGTCTGCTGCTGATGCTGCATGAACCACTGCTGCTGAGAGAAATCGGGATTGATGGAAAAAGGTCTCTGTACAATGAAGGTGCACCTCCAATGTAGCAGAAATGCCAACCTGAGTCGGCACAACAGGGGCTGCGGTCTCGAGGCCCTGATGAACAGGACGAGAGGCGGCCAGCCTCTCGATAGTATTCCCCGGACCGGAGCGATAAGATCGTGTCTTCATAACCATCATGAAGACAGATCAAAACAAGCAATTTCTGAGAATGAAGCAAAAATTCAAAAGGGAATAGTTTATATTCAAGGGAAGTCAATAAGCAACAATTTAGATAAAAGGAATCTGATTAAGAGTTTTTCCTAGTATGATTGAGTACCTTCAAAAATATTCTAATTCCTACTGCAGGCTGTAGTGATACTCTAGTTCGAATACCACTACATAAACTCGACCTGCATGGGCCACCACTAAAAATGTGTCACGACCTGCACCCTAGAGTAAGGTCACGAGACGTGGTACGTCCAGCCTACGCCGCAGTGTCGGCGGTAGAACGCTGTTCTAGGTCTCAATGCATCTAACAGTATAAGACTAAGCAGTTTATACTCCCCGAATGGGGGTGACACAGCAGAATGTAAACTCAATCACAACTAAGGAAGAAGAAGCACGATATGATATAGAACTCAAATGAAATACAGATGATCATAAGAGTCTAAGTGTCTAAGATAACAACTCAGCAACATCCAGAAATACAAAGTCTCAACTACAGAGTATGAAAGAATATATACAATCCAGATCTCAATGACAGAAATAAAGCCTAACTAAACTAGTCTAGGCAATAGGGATAATGTCATCAGCTAGAGCTGGGTCCTCCTGAGAGTCCAGCTCACAAGTGTCGTCTAGGGCTATCCCATAGAAGGTATCCACACAGGCCTCCTCCTCGTCCTCTGTAATATTTTTCAACAGGTCCAGTCAGGACAGAGCGAGAATAATACATCTCAACAGTTCATAGCAGGTTAGAAAATACAATCATGCAGTAAAGTAGATACAGGAAACTAAAGAAAGTACAGAATGTAAACAGAGAGAGAACTGTAATAGAAATCTACTATATAGAGAACTAACAGTGGCTAGTGAGTCAGAGTACAATATAAACATGAATGGCATAGGAGATTCTGATAGACACTACAGAGGTGATCAGATGAGATACTACTTGGATATTATTCACATGTCTACTTCTACTCCCCCGTACCCCCAATCAATACACAAGGATCCAGCCAGGTTATGTTATGATCCATGCAATGGCCCACAAGGGGTACATGGTAGGCCCAAAATATGTGATTCTAGGAATGCCCATAAATGGGTGATTCAAGGAAGACTCTGTGATCATAAGAGTACATGTCACAAGTGATCAATGAACCATGAAGCATAGTGATACACAATGTAAGTGAAACGCACAGAACATGTAGTATCCGATGCTCCCTGAGGGATAACATCTCAAGAAGGGATCCATATAGTACTAATCCGTGTGACCAATGACAGTATCAAGTAAAGTAATTTAATGCAGGAGAATAATTCTAAACAGGATATGAATGATCAGAGAATGTACTCGTATGTATCCTGAGTATCTGAAGAATATCTACTTCCGAGGAGTGGTGTCTGTCTCCTATAGAACAGTACAAGTCACCATCAGTCTAAAATGATATAACAGACTGCTACAATGCATCTACATGAAGTTTGGGGTCAAACTGGACTAAAGTCAACTCTTGGTCAACTCTAGTCACTAGACTAGTCAAACTAGGTCAACTAGGTCAAGTCCTAGCCCAAACAAGTCTAACAAGTCTTACTAGGCCTAACCAAGCCTAGGCTAGCACTCACACAATCACAAGACAATGTGAACCACAACAATGCATAATATAAAATAGATAATAATATAAAGATATACCTTCATACATACATGCATATCCATATTACATACAATTTATATATATAGGCATATGTTACATCATGCATATTTACATAGTTACATAGATATATACATTCATGCACATTTACATACATACTTTTATACATTATATATGTTAACATTCATTACAATGCATTATATTTTACTTATACCTTTGATTGATTCATTCATTCATATATGACATTCATTCATGCATTTATACATTCATTCATATTCCATATGCATGCATATTTCAGTTCAGGCATTATATCCGTTCACATATCATTAAGTTGCATACATATACTTATTTTTATTACATACATGTCATTCATGCATATTACATACTTACATGCATCTATACATTATATACATTGTATACAACATGTAAAAATAGAAGAGGGAAAAAGGGGGAAAAACTGAAAAGGAAAGGGAAGGGAAGGAAAATGCAAGAAAAAAAAAAACAGTGGACATATACATGCTTGCATCATATATTCTACATTATCATACATGCTATCATTGTATATTGCATTATATTATTTATATATATGCATTCATATCTATCATTACATGTATACCTTGCATTCATATCTACCATTCTTTATATACTTTCATGCATATATTGTATATTATTCTTTCATTCATACATTTATGCATTGCTTACATACATTATATTAATTGCATTCCTACATGCTTGCATTCAACCATATATACATTAATGTAAAGAGGATATATATCATATATATATCATTTCATTCATCTAACATATCATGTATTACATACTCTTTATTCATTTAATATCTATACTACATAGGCTCATAGGTTACACAAAATGCATATATCGTATTTACTCTTCTACTTAAAACCAATACTGTACCAATTGGGCCTCTACTAAATTCTAGGATTAAAGTATGTTGTAGCCCTTCGTATTAGCTTTTCGAAACTTTAAATGGATCGCATTTTCGTTCCGAAAGCTCCCGAAATTGCGAAAATACCGAAACACTTTCGTCTTTCATACAGCTGACACTCAAATAATTCTACAAAAAGTTACAGAAAGAATTTGGCTTATTAAAATATATTTAGAAAGCTAACTTCGATACGGTTCTTTTAAAAAATGGGAGATAAATCGGAGTTCTAAGCTAAAAGTTATGACATTTCTAAGTTTTTGGTTAATAAAAACGTGGATGAAAATTATGACGAATTTGAGTTGTTTTGGACAAAGAACACATATAGGCCAAGATACTTGGATACAAACATAGGTATCCAAATGAAACTCATTCTAACCATCCTAACTAAGATCATCCACTCTCTAACCATTCTAAAACTGAATTTAAATATCTATTTAAATTATCATACATACATACACATGGGATGTCCTAATTTGGGATCTATCAAGTAGGTCACAAGACACATATCTAAAATCCTCAAGAGAGCTCCAAATGGCCTCAAATTTGAATCTAAATGGGACACATGCATGAGGATGGATCCTACGGATTCAAAACTAATTTATATGCAAAGAAAATCGATTTAAAGGATGGGTTTTACCTATTGGGAGTGGAATCCCAATGAAATCCTTTAGGACACGGCTCCGATACAAAGATCCCTCAAAGTGGACACTCCTCCTTGCACTCCTCTTCCAATCCTTAGTAGCACCCTTCTCTTGGAGAATGGGAATGATTGAGGGAAGGTTTGGTGAAGGAATGATTTGATTTGGAGATCAAATCAATGGAAGGCTCTCTAAAATTAGGGAAGAACAAAAGGAAAAAAAGAGGCAAGATTGTAATGAATGAAATGAATCATTCCCCTAAAGGTGGCTGCCATAAAGTATCCCTTAGGGCTAATGGAAAATGTCCTAATTGCCCCTCTCTAGTCTCATATGGTTAAGTCTAGACTAGGTTCAATTTGGGGTCAAAATGATCTAGTTTTGAGTCTCTAACTTAACCATTCTAACATGATAAAAATTAGTTTAATTAACTAACTTAAATGTTGGGTCTTGTGAGCCATGCTTAACTTAATATTGGGTCTCATCTAGAGTTTAAGCTACCCGGGTCACAATACAAGTCGGAACGAAACGAAACTCAAACCCGACTAAACAAATCCAATAAAAATAATATTAAAAATATAAAATTTTCCTAAAATATTAAAATATGAAAATGACCAAAATTATAATATATCAATTTAAATATTATTAAAATAATCTAAAATTCACCAATTAATCAAAATCCTAAATAATTCAAAGTCACAAAATGACCAAAATACCCTTAGCCTAAAAAGTTGTAAATAGTCATTCTAATCACATGGTTAGGTCCCCATGGTCATGGTTAGTCTCTAGGCTCAACAGTTCTAATTCACTAGCTAACACATCAAAATTATAATTCACCAATTTTAAATAGTATTAAATTTATTAAAAATTCCCATAAATCATAAATCCTATTATTAAATAATAAACTTTTACAAAAGTTCAAAATTACCCTAATTTGGAAAAGTGGGTGTTACAAATCGTGCACGCATTCGACTCGACTCATTGATATAGTGTACTCAATACTCGGCTCAATCCAAAGGCATACACGTGGATTGCCGCCCATGCCGACTCATCTATATGAATTGGTCACTAACGCCCAGAGCTATTCTGGACTACCATAGCTTGTTAGATGGACGCCCCTTGCCAGCACGAGTAGCGAGTTCCGCTGTAAGTCCCCACCTAACCCGTGCGGTCATCCAGCACTGCTAATCATGTCTCCATCGAAACGGTCCCGTTGGCCGCCTGGTTCCGTTCGAGAAACAAACTCACCTTGTCGACAAGTTGTCCATGACTATACAAGACTCGACTTAAACTGATGTCTCACACAGTCATTCTACCTCTAGTGTTACCATCTCTTTCAGGGCCTAGTTCAATACTTCTCACATCTGAGACCGCCTCGACGACCCATGGTCGCGAGCATTATTCTTTCTTGTCCTATCCTTTCATTCAACTCAAGAGCGACTATTTGAAAGTCCTTTTTTTCTAAACTCAATGAATAAACCGTGGCCCATGCCTTAGAAACATTAAGTCTGTGACATCGTGACATACGCTAATTGGTATTCTGGGTGAAACTATCGTCTAAGACACTTTATACGATGGACCTTAAGGTCGTGAAACCAAGTAATTTCGACAACCGCAGAATATGCGGGATAGTGCTTAAAATGCCTTCGATAGCCTAACATAACTCTGCCTAACTTAATCGTGCAACAACTTGACGAGCAAGGACTACGTCAAGCCTTGGATGATGGGACCGTGCATGCTTTATGAAGCATTTTTATGGGCGACGCCTATGACTTAGGCTAACTCTTAACTTGTGACGAAGACCAACTTTTTCTTCTCCCAAGCCACGAGATGAAGGATTGAGTGTCATTTTCAAAACACGCCGTGCACCAACTCTAAGCCGACCGTTTTACCTTTCCATATTCTAACTCAATTTGACCCGTGATTATTCCCTTCACTATGTGGATTCGTCTCTTTTATTATCAAGCCTACTTGTGCAAGTTGAAAACATATATTTTATTATGTGAAGGCTAAGATGAGACAAGTTAACCGAAACTACCCCACCTAAGCGAGTAGTCGCCTCGACCGAACGGGCCTTCGAGTCACCGTTGCCAGGCTAAGTCCAAACGCCGTCGGTGTTCCGATTCCTCCGATTGACTGAGCGGAACGGGGCACTACATCATACACTACTCAGAAAAAGTTTCGTCCTCGAAACTAACTGAGTACTTACTCATTGACTTATCACTCAAATATTTAACCACTCTCGTGCACATTTCTTCTATGCATTTCTCAAATCCGAGCCACGCTCGTGCTACCTACAATCTTTTCTTCAAAACTCGCGATCTCAAAATCCTCGACACTTTTCCATTTCTCAAGTCTCATTTGAATTCAACATATCACTTAGTTGGATCATGCACATATTTTAGGCGTCCCCAAAATATATGCATTTTAGTCAAGCCTCGTGATAGAGAATCCGCCATCACCACTCGAGTCAGATCGTGCACATATTCGGGTGTCCCTGATATAAGTGCATGTCAACCGAGCCTCATGAGTGGTGCCTTCATAATTCCTATCGCTCCGCACCGGGACGTCTGCCTAACCGCTAGGCTACGTCTTTAGGTTGAAGTCATCCGCCAATATTGAAATCATAGTTCCCAGACAACAATATCAACACTGACCCCATCCTAAGGTTAAACCAAGTTGATAGTACAGAGTTTTTTATCCAAGCTTGCATCACTCCAATTTCTAAACATCGAGCATTGATTTCCTACACACATCCTAACATTCGTCACACGAGATCTGAGTTATTCAGCAAAGCCATCCTACGGTAACTCACGTTTCAACCAATTCCTCGACTTATCAATATCACTTGTTCATCAAGCTATTTCGCATAGTCTATCTTTTCGAACACGTTCGACATAATCTACCTATCAATCCTTCTACGTCAAGCATGCTACGACACAATTTGTTGATAAGCTATAATTCACACTTTATATTTCCTAAGTCGTTTATCACAATTCACGTATTCGATCATAAGGTCGTCTAGCTTAACAACATGCTGCGCCCCGATCTCATGCGAGTCAGATTATCTACGGTGGGCAAGAATCACCATGCACGCTCTTGCGGGATAATCATCATCGGGACGTAACTCTTGTTTTGCGTCTAGACTAATTTATTCTCGATACGTAGATTGGATCTATTCAATCCTCAAGTTTACTCAATCATCAATCGCAAATCCAAACATCCTTGAATTTTCCTTCGCATCAAACCAACAAGTCGGGATAATCAAAGTTTTCGCATCCTGATTTTTCGAGTTCGGTCGTTCCTGTGACATGAATCACCATGTCATTGCTCATGCAGAACGATCGCCCCAAATCCGACGTGACGCATGTACGAGGCTAGAGTTGCGCTTTGCAAGACAAGATTGTCGATGTTGTGATTATCAACGCAACCATCAAGACACAATCATTTTCATCCAATATTTATCTTAATCAAAATCCTAAGTATAGCATCCAACCGAACAATAATACTTGCACGATCATCATTCGCCGAGTCAGAATACCCCCGAGTTATCGTATATCGATCTTTGATATGCCTCAATACCATCGACGATATGCGTAACCTGACGATCTTCCTTTGTAACCAATTTTGAGTCTTGCAAATGATGCTATCGTCCGACTGGATAATCTCCTCGACATTCAAATTCAAGTTCGATCATTATTCCTCGAATCATTCACAACATCAATTTCCTCAAACCCAAATTCGTGTATTATACATTCGTCTATCTTAAGTCATCGAGCAATATTTTTCTTCAAATCACATTATTCCTTGCTAACTCAAATCATCGAGCAACATTTAATCCAATCCTTGGAGTCATTTGAGTAACTTCAAAATTTAACTTTTTCATGCACGCTATCTTCCCATCTGCTAACTTTTTCTATATGATCCACCTATCGATTTTCTTTATCAAGTCATCCGCTTGCTATACCTTAACTTTTCTTCGATTTACTTTCACCTATTTAATCATTTTGCATTTCATACTCGCGCAATCCTCAATCCGTGCATGTTTCGTGCGCGTCAATTTATAGGTTGTTCGAATCAACTCGTCTACAACATATTCAACGATACTCAATCTACGGCTTTGTATACACGCGACGCTTGCTGATAGACTCATTGACACCCCGTATCCTCAATCGATTGATTGATATCCCTGAAGCTATCGCATACACCACTCAGGGATAAAGTTATTCAATAAATCCTCAACTTATCATTCGATTCATAATCAATTTCTTTGAATTTTCGTCCGAACGATTCCTTAAATTTCAAGCATGCTCATCTATATCGCACCGACGTTATCATCGCTTGATAGCACCCCTATCGATAGTCATCCCACTTACTCAATCGATTCTAACTCATTATCATCCGAGATGGATCGAATCTCGCACTCGACTCTTCTAAGGTCGACACAATTTTGGTGTATATGCCCAGCCCGACTTAGCCAACCGTGCTTACGTGAACCATCATTTTGTTTCTTGTCAAAAACTGTTTTCCTACGTTTTGTAAATTATTTAGACATTGTATGGACTTTCTATGGGACATTTAAGAGAGAGCGCACCAACGATATCAACTTACGGAAGCAATAGAGTTAAAGAATTCAATCGATAGTCCAAGGATGTAAAGTCGTGCTCTGATACCATTATGTCACGTCCCACTCCCGTAGGAGCGATCGTCCTCGCTAAGGCATGATGCCGCACGAGCCTAGATTGCTCTCGTGCAAGGCAGGTTCCATATCGATCGATTACAGTGACTGCGACGGGGTCGTCGCACAGAAGTCCCAAGTAGAGACATTAAATAATAGCAGCGAAAATTTGAAGCAAAACACAAGTTATTCAAAAGATGTATTGATATTGAAAGAAGGGTTACAATAGGGCGCAAGGCCAAGATTACAAGTCACTAAGGCTCACTTCTCATATTACAAGTCACTTAGCTCTCTCTCATCTCTCAATACATGTCTTCAACCAGCGGATGCTTCGAAAGGCGACGTCCATACATTATGTCTCGTATAAGTCTTGACTCTACGCGGCTGCATGCCTCGAATTGCCAAGGAACTCCGTGCCTCGACGCATCCAAGCGAGCTCCACGCCACGAGCTTCTACCTTTGCCTGTACATGAAAATTGTATGGGTGTCAGTACTCAACTATACTGGTGGAATGAGCTCCTCGCCCACCCATACAAAACTGACACGTTCATTTACTTTGTGCAACATAACCCTTTTGATTGTCTTTCTACTCTTGTCTTAGGATCAGTTTTAGGACCGACGCCTTGGCCTATTTTGTGTCTCTAGACCATTCCGTGCTTGCAACAACAATATCAACTCATACTTTGCCTTTAGACCCCTTCTTATCAACGACGTTAACCTATCAAGTCGTGTTTGCCTTACGGCCCAAAATCAAAGACGCGACTTACGATAGTACCCAATTTCCTTGCGACCGTGCTACAAATTTATCGTGCCATGCCTCGCAACTCAGTGTGACTTAACCATATCGCCGCCTCACGGCCCTTGCTACTTCGATCACCAACTGACCCAATCAAGACCTGTGGGCTAAGTGTCACTCGACCGACTTTGCCTTGCGGCATTTCCTGACTTAAACTCAAGATGACTCAAATCCAAACTATGCAACTTATATGCCGACAACTTAAGACTCGATGCCACATCTCGTGCCGAAGTACGGTGTCTTCGTTGCAGCCAAATCGTAGGCCCAAATATTGTATTCCGATCGTGCACGCATTCGACTCGACTCATTGATATAGTGCATTCAATACTCGACTTAATCCAAAGGCATACACGTGGATCGCCGCCCATGCCGACTCATCTATATGAACTGGTCACTAACGTCCAGCGCTATCCTGGACTACCATAGCTTGTTAGACGGACGCCCCTTGCCAGCGTGAGTAGCGAGCTCTGTTGTAAGTCCCCGCCTAACCCGTGCGGTCATCCAGCACTGCTAATCATGTCTCCATCGAAACGGTCCCATTGGCGGCCTGGGTCGCCGTTTGAGAAACAAACTCACCTTGTCGATAAGTTATCCATAACCATGCAAGACTCGACTCAAACTGACGTCTCACACAGTCATTCTACCTCTAGTGTTACCATCTCTTTCAGGGCCTAGTTCAATACTTCTCACATCTGAGACCGCCTCGACGACCCATGGTCGCGAGTATTTTACTTTCTTGCCCTATCCTTTCATTCAACTCAAGAGCGACTATTTGAAAGCACCCATTTTCTAAACTCAATGTATCAACCATGGCCCGTGCCTTAGAAATACTATGTTCGTGACATCGTGCCTTACGCTAATTGCTATTCTAGGTGAAACTATTGTCTAAGACACTTTATACGACGGGCCTTAAGGTCGTAAAACCAAGTAATTTCTGTAGTGTCCCGTCCCGCTTAGTCAATCGGAGGAATCGAAATGCTAACGGCGTTCGGACTTAGCCTTGCAACAGCTGCTCGAAGACATCGCTCGATCGAGGCGACCGCTCGCTCAGGTGGGTTAGTTTCGATGAACTTGCCTCATCTTAGCCTTTAATAATAAATCGTATGTTTTTAACTTGCACAAGTAGGCTTGATAATAAAAGAGACGAATCCACATAGCTAAAGGGAATAATCCCGATGGATCGAATTGAGTTAGAATATGGAAAGGTCCAACGGTCGGATTAGAGTTGGTGCACGGCGTGCTTTAAAAATGACACTCGATCCTTCGTCCCGTGCCTTGGGAGAAGGAAAGTTGGTAGAGTAGGCAAAGTTATGAATGTAGCCTAAGTCATAGGCGTCGCCCGCATAAATGCTTCACAAAGCATGTACGGTCTCTTCGCCCAAGGTGTGGCATAGCCTCTGCTCGCCGACAGGTTAAGTTGTATTGCACGACTTGTGGCATAAGTCTAGGCACCCAAAAATAGCTTGGTTGTTCAAAGTCGAATGCGTGCACGGCATTCCCACGACGCAAAGCTTTGACGTAGCATTTGCTTGTCAAGTTGTTGCAAAGTAAGTTAGGCAAGTTACGTTAAGCTATCAGGAGTAGTAGCAGGCACGGCCCTATGAGTTCTACGACTGGGTATAACCACATAGTCTCACGATTGTAAGGCCCGTCATATAGAGTATGACTTGGGCGGTGGTGTCACATAGAGTTTCAAGTTGGTTTAAGACACGATGGCACGGACTTAGTATTTTAAGGTACGGGCCATAGTTGATTCATTGAGTTTGGAAAGTGTCTCAATAGTTGTTCTTGAGTTGAGTGAAATAATAGGACAAGAAAGAAGAATGCTCACGACTGAGTCGTTGAGGCAAGAAAGAAGAATGCTCGCGACTGGGTCGCTGAGGCAAGGTCTCAGATGTAAGAAGTTTTGAACTTAGCCCTGAAAGAGATGGTAACACTAGAAGTAGCTTTGACTGTATGAGACAGTCAGTTCGAGTCGAGTCTTGCATGGTCATTGGACAACTTGTACAAGGTAAATAAAATAAACAGTCTCTCGAACGGCGACCTAGGCGGCCCATGGGAACCGTTGCGATGTAGACATTTCGTAGCTGTGTGCTGGATGACCGGCGGGTTAGTCGGGGACTTGCAGCGAAGCTAGCTACTCGCGCTAGCAAGGGGCGTCCGTCTAATCAAAACTACAAAAGGAGTCCATTATAGCGCTGGACGCTAGTGACTAGTTCATATAGATGAGTCGGCATGGGCGGCGATCCGCGTACATGCCTTTGGATTGAGTCGAGTTTTGAGTGTAGTATATCAAGGAAGTCGAGTGAATGTGTGTACAGTTGGAAACACAAAATGTTGGGCCTAAGATTTGGCTGCAACGAAGATACCGTGCTTCGACACGAGATGTGGCGTCGAGTCTTGAGTTGTCGGCATATAAGTTGCATAAGTTGGTTTGAGTTGTCTTGAGTTTAAGTCAGGAAACACCGCAAGGCAAGTCGGTCGAGTGATACTTAGCCCAGAAGTCTTGATTGGGTCAGTTGGTGATCAAAGTAGCACGGGCCGCGGCGGCAATGTGGTTAGTCTTACTGAAATACGAGGCACGGCCTCAATATGGTTTTTGTAGCATGGTCACACGGAAATGGAGTCTATCGTGTAGTTGCGTCTCTGATTTTGGGCCGTAAGGCAAATATGACTTGATAGTTTAACGTTGATGTTGCAAGCACGCGATGGTCTAGAGACACAAAATAGGCCAAGACGTCTGTCCTAAAACTGATCCTAAGGCAAGAGTAGAAAGACAATTGATAAGAAGGGACTATGTTGCAAAGTAAATCAAACGTGTTGGTTTTGTATGGGTAGGCGAGGAGCTCATTCCACCAGTACAGTTGAGTATTGACACCCACATAGTTTTCATGTGCATGCACAGGTAGAAGCTCGTGGCACAAAGCTCGCTTGGATGCGTCGAGGTATGGAGTTCCTTGGCGAATCGAAGCGTACGACCGCATGGAGTCAAGACTTATACGAGACATAATGTATGGACGTCGCCTCCCGAAGCTTCCGCTGGTTCAAGACTTGTATTGAGAGATGAGAGAGAGCTGAGTGACTTGCAATGAGATGAGTGAGCTTGAGTGAGCTCGAGAGACTTGTAGTCTTGGCCTTGTGCCCATTGTAATCTTTGTTTCAATATCAATAAAAGAGTATTTTGCAATGACTTGTGTTTTGTTCTAATTTCCGCTGCTATTTAATGTCTCTGCATGGGACTTCTGTGCGATGACCCTTCGCAGCCGCAAATGGCCGTTATGAACCCGCCTTGTACGAGCGCAATCTAGGCTCGTGCGACATCACGCCTTAGCAAGGACGATCGCTCCTACGGGAGCGGGGCGTGACATTTGACAACCGCAGAATACGCGGGACAGTGCTTAGAATACCTTTGATAGCCTAACATAACTCCGCCTAACTTAATCATGCAAACTTGACGAGCAAGGACTGCGTCAAGCCTTGGACGATAGGACCGTGCATGCTTTATGAAGCATTTCTGCGGGCGACGCCTATGACTTAGGCTAACTCTTAGCTTGTGACGAAGACCAACTTTTTCTTCTCCCAAGCCATGAGATGAAAGATTGAGTGTCATTTTCAAAGCACGCCGTGCACCAACTCTAAGTCGACCGTTAGACCTTTCCATATTCTAACTCAATTCGACCCGTCGGATTATTCCCTTAACTATGTGGATTCGTCTCTTTTATTATCAAGCCTAATTGTGTAAGTTGAAAACATACTTTTTATTATGTGAAGGCTAAGATGAGATGAGTTCACCGAAACTACCCTACCTAAGCGAAGAGTCGCCTCGACCGAGCGGGCCTTCGAGTCACCATTGCCAGGCTAGACGTTCCGATTCCTTCGATTGACTGAACGGGACGGGGCACTACAGTTTGCACATGGTTCGCTATCAAACGGTACTATATGGTTCTTCTTCTTCACAAGAAAAAATACACAAGACTCATTGCCTACTGAGTAAAGGAAAAGAAAAAAAATAAAGCCTTGTATGTGTACAAGACCACTTACCATAGAAACTTATGAACTTCTAACTATTTCTTTGGAGCTTGTTGTACTTGTATCATATATGTACCCGTATCTTTAAAAACTTGTGCAAGACCACTTAGCCTTGTCTGTGTGCCCCTTGTTTCAGGAGTGCCTTGGACTGAAATGTAAGCACAATTTGAAGCCATTGATTGCCAAACTGAAGGAATAATACCCCTATTGGACCTCACACTCCAATTTATTAAAGCGTGCACCAACATGACTCATGTTAACAACTGGGAAGAAGCATAGATATGGAAGTCTTTCTTCCTTCATCAAATGCACTGGAGAGGTTTGGGTGCTTAAAGAAACTTACCTCCACTTCTCCAGGTTTTGTAAACTTCTCGTGAGAAACAAGAGGAACCCCATTTTTTGCTGTTAGCAAACATTATTGAGTTATTAACTTTGCAACTTAGATACTAGAAAGAAAGAAAAAAAGAACACAGCCATTTATTCTTACTTCTAACCTGTCTAGTATATTCTCAAGCACCTACAAGTCTCTACTGAATCATGGTATTAGGCCAGCATATTTCATGAATTTGAAGTGAATTGCATGATAGCTTTCCTAGAACACACAAGTAATATGTATTGAAAGCAAATATTGTCACTTACCATGAATTGCAGTAGAGAGGTTTCCGTCAAGTATGTAATCATATATGAGAAGCTACTCTTCTATCGACCATAATAAGCTATCAATGCTACAATATTAGGATGCCTAACTCGTCCAACTGCCTCCACCTCCCTCTGAAATTCCTTGAACTTGTCGTCCATCACAACCTTTCGTAAAGATAATCAAAATCCCTCCTCAATATCAACATCTGACCAAATTTAAATAAAAATTAAAACGAAAGCAGAGCAAATTGATTAGCTGTTGGCGACTTCAGAGTCGTTTGACAATCCACATAAAGTAGATAAATAAGTAAAGTAGACAAATAAGTAGAGCTCATTGAGAAATCTCAACAATATAAAACTCTTTCTATCCCCAAAAATTTGTTACCAGACCATAAAGATAAATAGATATCTGATCTAAAAAACACAGTTTGATTCCATGAACAAAGAATGTCATACCACCTGCATAACCATGTTCCCTTCCATCTACATAACCAGAAACAAAATATATCAATAGATATCTAAACTAAGAAGAAAAAGTATGATTTCATGAACAAATAAGTCCATACCAACTGCATAACCATGTTCCTTTCCACCTGCATAAACATGTTCTTTTCCACTTGGTTATACCAGAAACTAAAAAATCATAGATATAGCTCAAACTTATAACCATCGAGATATTCAATGAACAATGGTGGAATGTTTCATTCTGGTTATACCAGAAACTACAAAATTCAAAAATATAGCTTATACTTTAAGTTGACATGCCCAACAAAAGTTAAGTTGACATGTCCAACAAAAGTACATATAAGTTCAATAACACAACTTTTCAGTTTTATGGATAGTTATTCTTAAAGTTAAGCATAATAGCTTACAAAAAACGGACATGTGAGACTGCCCAAATAAGAAAACCCCTATCTGCTATTTCACAAAGGAAAGAGATTCCATTCTGTGGACCATCATAAACTGGTGCTTCTGGTTTTATCACCTCTGACACATAAACAATTATTTCATCTTCTTGCACTTTTCTCCCTTGACAAGTAGTATGAGATACCATGAATCCCTTCGCTACATCCTCCCGTTCTCGTCCAAGTAAAACCACATATTGTTTTCCTCCAAGAGTTGGTCCATTATTGTTACCACCATGGACAACAGGGTTGACAGTGCTATTCAAAACTGGGTTCAAATTTGTTGGAGTTACAGGAATATGCACAGAGTTAGACCCACCTCCTGTCTCAGGGGTGCCAGAAGCAAAATTTGGATTTTGAGGATGGTGTGTAGTATTTGCATTAGTGAGCACTTCCCGTACCATAACCTCAAGACTGTTCAACCTTTGAATAACTTCTGGATTGGTATATTTGTTGGCTATTGCCTTTGCTGCTAAACCAATTTTGACTTGCTTCACCGAAGATGTGGAGCTAATTGCACGACATCGACTCTTTTTATCAGGTCCAAAAATTACAGCAATAGGATCAGTCTCAAAGTCTTCTATGCTTGTCGTGCTATCATGACCACTCAGGCTTGCGGCTAGTTTTTATCTCTTTTTTGCGGCCTCTAATTCATTCTGTTTTTTCACACATTATAAGATAAAGGTAAGAGTTTAAACAAGCAAAAAACTAAAACTAATAAGTAAAAATAAATAAGCTATATGCAACTTCCTCGAGCAAACCACTGACCTATCACTAACTATCCTCATGCAAACCAATAAGATCGTCTTATTTAGCAAACAGTAGCACCTACTTGCAGCTTCCTCTTTTGAGCATACCACTGACTATCCAGCCTTCATTCCCCAACCTCCACTCCTTATTCCTATCCTCTTGGTTTGCCTACCTATTTGTGTAATAGCTATCCTTGTGTGTAATTTATTCCAATTTAACTATTGTCCATGGCATTTTATTGTAACTTATTTGGAAATAAATAATTTGTTACACTCTTTAGTGAAATGTTTGACCAATCAAATTACTACAATATACAAGAGATTCTATCTACCTTCTTGATACTGAGATATATAAGGGATACCCAGAACTATGTTAATTCTCCATCTGAGGTAGATATTTAATGTCTTTCTAAAATATATGGGCACTACTAGCATTTTACTTACGTATTTCTCCAATGCGCATGGAAGCACAGTCCCAGTAGCCTAATTTTTGTGGGCTCTCTTCCACGCTTCTGACCGTGTAACACCCTCTCTAGGTATTCTTCTGCCTACAAGTACAAAGAGTGAATTCACAAACAATAATAATATATTATTAATTGCATGTACAAGTGAAAGGTTATACACACCAATTCTTCGTATACTTTGTTGTAGCTTTTCCTTCCAAGAGTGTGGTTGATTTTAGACAGGGCCTTGTTTTCGGTATTCTTCTTGCGTTGATTGATCTTCTTTGGTGTGTACTCATTCACAATAAAGCGCTCCCACCAGACTTTGTCAATATTATCAGGACATTGAGCGAGTGCTACAGGTTTCGGTAAGAATATTCCTTCTTCGTTCATGATTGTGCCTCGTAGGTGATATTTCATCGTCCTAAAAAATTGTGGAAATCTGGTTTCCAATAGTGGTCGAGCGAGGAAGGGATCAATATTGAATTCAAATGCCCCCTGGCACAACATTAAGGAAAATAAGACATTCTTTGCACAAGTGAAGCAATTAGATAAATACTTAAAATGTATGTAAAGAAGTAAAAGAAATAAAACAATGCTTTACCATCAGTGAATTCCAAAGATCATCCTTGTACACCTTATCTACATTCCTCCAATCATCATAACCAATAGGAATGTGAGCTTGAATCAATTTCCCACATTTAGTACTCCATTTTTTTTGCCTTCACCTATAATTGCACCATTTGCTTCAATATGAAGCAAGTATTTTTTTACTTTTGATGGAGGTGTAGCTTGTGTTCCGCTAGGATTGGATGACATTCTGCACTCCATCAATATGTTAGCGCAATAGATAAAGCAATGTTACATACAAGGCCTTCGTAGTATAAAGTGTTTTAGTATCATTACTAAAAAAGAACACTGGAAAACTCTCATGAAGAACCAAGTTTTTGTCATCAGCTACCAACGAGCCCGAGAGTGTCCATCTAAAACCTCATAAGCCTAGAATGTAGTTGAACCTATACTTTGCAATTATGTAATTTAGCTCACGGTATGATACATGTTCAATGACCAGCAATGTAGAACACAATTATTACATTACAGTGTAGTGCATATGTGCAATTATTTTCTGCACCAACATATTAGTACAGAACATTCTACATTACCTATAATTAGATCTACATTCTACAAAGGAAGTAGTATAGCCAGTCCAAGTTGCCTATAGAGGTTAAGAGAATTGCATCAGGCAGGGAGTCTTAAAACTGGTAACCATTTAAAAATGACCAAGTTTTTTTTGTTTGATCGAAAGGATCAGTACTCTCTTATCAGCCTGCTCGTATCTTCGACTCTTTTGTTCCTATTGTTCAACCTGGAAGCCTCCCATCTCTTTTTTATTAATTGCAAAAGCCAACGATTAAGAAGACAATTATATATACTCTTTTTTCAGTTAGTCTGTTTCATTATTTTTTTCAATTTTGTTTAAAGCGCGATCGGGATCGATGCCATAGCAACATCCACTTCTTATGGCTAGAAAACATAGGTAGCAACAAAAACAATCATAGCAGTCGCTCGTAAACTTAAAAAAGAAAAGAAAAATACATTTCTGGTGCTAATTTGATCTTTCACAGGTTGATAACTGGCTTCCATCATAAAAAGATGGTGATAAAATTATAAATAAAAGTCATTTTCGATCAATTGAAGCTTTTTTTCATGTCATTCAAATGAAATAGGCATCAAACTTCTTATTTGAGAAAAAAAATTAAAACTGGTACTGATCTTTGTGCATAAACTTGGTAGCTTCTGCATTTAAGGAAGTTGTAACCATTTAAACCTGGACTTCTATGGAGTCTCTTGGTTTAGACACCCCATAAGTAATCAAGCTTAGGCTGATCTTTCCAAACTCCAGATTCAAGTCAGCATTTTCACTACAATTGGAAGGTGGCATGAGTCCTAATTAGAGGACTGTCATATGTGGATTTAAGAACTATGATGCTCCAGGTTCAGGGTCAGGGTCAGGATGGATTTAAGAACTATGTCGAACCAGTTGTGTTTATGTGGCTACTTGGTCTGTTTGGAGTCATCAACAACAGATGCTTGACTTTTGAGGATCAAGGTGCTAGCAGAATCGGACCATCCTTGTACCACCAAAATATAGATTTGCATTATGTGCAAAAAAAATAGCTGCAAATACATTACCAAAAAGGTCTTCTGATATCATATATTCATTACCCTTTTAAGTGCCACTTTCCTACCCCGTTAACCTGATGAATTTTTTTCAAAATAGTATGTTCCCTAAATGCCATATAAAGATTGGTCTATGGCAACAAACCCCACCCTCCTCCTGTTAATCCACTAGACATGCCTACATAAACTTGAATAAAATGAAGTTTAAGAATATAGATACAAGGTGTCTCAAGACTCTTAATCAAGAAACTTGGTAGAAATATGAATGGTGAACATAGAACCCATGAATCACGATTAGTTTAAAATGGATGTAGGTCCCCAGAAATTGTTAGTTTGTCGCAGAAGAATGTTCACAATACAGATGACTGTAATTTGAAATAGGAACAAAATGTGCATGTATGCAGTAATAGAATATTACATTGAAGCCTATGGTTTCAAAGAAGGGCAATGGAATCAGTTAGAGATGAACCTGGTGTTGAAATATTAATAATTAGGTTTATAACTCTATCAGGTAAATATTCACCCAAACGGATCACTGAGCTGGTGTGTACGTAATTGTATAATATGAATGCAAATTTCTTTGTGCATCAATAATTTATATTCAAGGCAAAAGTACATTATTCCATTAAAAAGTAAATATTCCATAAATACATAATTGTATCAGATGGTAAATGTTAAGGCACAAAAAATGTGATTGGATTCATTTCTTTCCAACACATTTTAGTAGTGGAGTAAAGTGAGGTTGGTCCACAAGACATGATTGAAAATTTTATGGTACATTAAGTCCATCAACCTCATTAGTCATTCGTTTTGGAGAACGAAGAACAACCGACCAATCTAGATTTTGAATGTCTGTTACATAAAAAAACCTTATTTGCTTTGAATGCAAGAATTACTGGCTCATCATACTCCCCATTAGTGCTCTTCAACTTTTTTAAATTCACCAACTTAGGGCATAACTTACAACCATTGGTCTTATCTCCAAAATTACCCAATCACAATAGAACACAACATGGTAGAAGTCATAATAATCGACCTCTATGATTTCTTTGATAATCCCATACCAAGTAGTATCATCATCCTTAAGGTACTTGTCTTTTGAACTTGTCCTAAATGTAGTGATTGCATCCATAAAAACACCACTATCTTGTGTTGAAACCTTTTTATCGTAACTCTGGAGAGAGAAGATGTAGCCATTTATCCTGTACTTGATATATGTTTTGGCTTGCTGACTTGGTCCACTAATGTACCGCCAGAGATCTCCATTCATACTTCCTTCTTCAATTAACTAGTAAATCAGTAAAGTCAACATAATTAACTACTAGCACTACATCAAGTAAAATTACATGTTTATTAACATTTAAATGATACACACCTTTTTGTGCATCCAGTCAATGAATTTGGATATATCACTACTTCTGCCTCTTTGGTATTACCACGGGAAGTAGTTTCCAAAGACGAGCGATACAAACTGGAAAACATTTAAACTAGATGAAATAAAATAAAAAAGATATAATTTTTTTAACAATTCTATATTCCAAAGATGATTGATACCTGTAATATTCTGCTACTTCCGGTATTTCCAATCTAAAAATTATCCATCTTCTAATTTGTCTCTATTGTACCCCTGTTAACTTAATTGTTTTACCCTCAATAATAGATCTCTCATACACATCATCGTCATTTTCAACTAAAAAAGAGGCTTGAGTTGAATTATGATTGTCGTCACGTGGATTTGGCATGTACTCCATGGCATATCTAACTGACTCTGAAATAATATAAGCCTCGACAATCGACCCTTCAACATAACGCTTGTTGCTAGGAATGTTTTTGCACTCCTTCATAGACCTTATATCAAATAGAGCAACTATAACTTGTTAGTTTTCATCTAAATCAATAACAGCATAATGACAAAATAATCATCTCACCTTTCAAAAGGATACATCCAAATGTATCTCGTAGGTCCACAAAGTAGAGCTTGGTCCGCAAGATGCACCATTAGGTGGATACTTATATCAAAAAACTGGGCAGGAAAATAATGCTCCAAGACACATAATGCCTCAACGATCATATCTTTTGCAGCTTGAACATGCTTTCGATATAGGATCTTTGAGCATAATATATTAAATTATATACATACTTGCATAATGGCTCTTTTAAGGTTGCGGTTATTTGGAAATGCATGTTGAAGCATGATTGGAAACAAATATTGTATCATGACATGGTAGTCATGTGACTTTTTATATGCAAACTGAGTGGTTGAAGACATATAAGGTTTTCCAAGTTAGATGCAAATCCTGATAGGAGCTTCAAGCCTTTTAGGCTTGGCAAAATTGTTTCTTTTGAGAATTGTCTAAGGCATAACCCGAATTTCGTTGCCCCTTTTTATCAAAGAGCAAATTTAGTAAATGCTCGGCAACATTCTTCTCGGTGTGCATCAAATCAATAGCATGTCGTACTTTATGAGATTGCCAATATTCTAAATTAAAAAGAATATACTTTTTATACCGCGCTGGTCTTTCTGCACTACCATCACAATTGACATCATCGTCAACATAATCATCATCATCACCATCGCCCTCAAATGTCATTCTCTTCTTTCCAGACCCTTCACTAATTTACCAGGTATATAGTTGATGCGGTCAAGCCTTTGCAGAAGGGTCGGTCCACTCAAACGTAATGGAGGTTGTCTATGCTCTTTAGTCTTATACCATCCACGTTTAACTGCTCTAAAAGGATGATCATCCTTCAAAAACCTCCTATACTTTATGTACACGTTCTTCCCACCAATCCTCTGATCAGACTCTGTTTCAGTAGCACAAATAGGACATGCTTTATAACCATGTGTTACACAACCTGATAAATTTCCAAATGCTAGAAAATCATGGATCCTCCATGTCATGCCCCGATTCCGTAGAATCAATAGTCGTCCCCCGGGCGTGATGCCTTGCGAACCTAAGTTCCGATCGCACAAGGCGTAGTCATAAGGTTATCCGAAACACAACATCAAGTTAGAGTACGCAGAGAAATTGATTGACACATTTGAAATAGAAGTAGACTTTTAATTGATAAAAAACTTTATTTACATTGACTCCATTACAATCATTGCCACGCGGGCTACAACATGACTCAACTTACAAAACGAATGCTGATGAGATAGTCATTCCATACATTACATCCCTTTTTACAAGTAAAATAGTTACACTTTCCACCTGCGATCGAGGGTAGCCGAGTCGTCATTTTTTTTTGTATTGAGTGCGGAGTCTTCAAAAGGATTCAGAAATAAGCCTTCGACACACGGACTAGGCTTCAAAAGTATTTACGCCGCCTTGAGCTTTAAGTGGCACGCCCTTCGTTGTTCGGGATACCTACGTGGAGAGCGAGGATTAGTACATTACACTTTGTACTGGTGCATAGATATTTAAGTTCCAATCTCTCATTTGGTTGAAGAGTTTATATGACTTAGTTTATGAATGTTTCTAACCATCCTAATAGATTTTAAACAAGCATATGACAAGCATAATATAAAAATATGTTGGAACTTACCCACGCGGACCGCACCGTGCCTTATGAAACTTACCATGTTCTTTTCTGTCAATTGTTATCATTTACATACCAAGTACAATATTACGTGTGTTTGGTCCCTGACATCACAAGCCATCCTGGACTATAGCGTTGTTAGCCGGGGCCCTTGCAGCGCAAGGGCGAGCTACGTTGCAAGTCTCCGCTTAACCCGTGCTATCATTCAGCACAGCTATTCCATGTTTCCTCCTAGGCCGAGTCGGTCCCGTGGCCCCGGGTTGTCGCTCGAGGAAACTCTCTCCTTGTCGACAAGTTGTCCAATGACCGAGTTAAGACATTATTTAGTTATTAAGGTATAGCCCACATTCTCTTTGAAAACTTGACCATTTTACCGTGTCTGTGCCCTTGCATTCATTCTTTCATTCGCAATAACACTGTCGATTTACCTAAGAAGGGGTCGAGAAGAGAAGGGTCAGCCACTCACCTTGAGTTTACTTCAGGCGAGAGAACTTGTTAGTCGCGCTAGACGTCGCCTACGCGATTACCTGAAATCGCACAAGCAACCGATTAGAATACTGCATTATTCAAGAAGTTCGATAGAAAATGCGAGTTCGAAATGCAAGCCATGAAAACCATCAAAAACATTCACGAAGACGCATTCAAAAAACAAAGCCAAAACCAACGCAAGCGGCGTGAAAAGCAGAGCAACGGAGGTCTCTCCCGACTCAGCCGCAGAGTCAATCCTTGAGGCATAACCCGCTGAATATGGGACTTGGTTTCGAAGAAGCCATTCCATGACGGAGAATGGATGTTAATTCAACCGTTCCCGTTCGATCGACTCGATCGATCCCGACCTATCGGTCCCGACCGAATCGATAGCGACAGTATTCCTTTCTCGCGCACCCGTGGACGAAGGACGGGGCACGATGTAGGGACGGGGCACTACACCATAACCAACTAAGAAAAAGTTTCATCTTCGAAACTTAAGAATAAAACCTACCTCTACGAGAACAATGAAGAGAATTTTTCCTTCATTTCTGACTCAAGCTCCCACGTTGACTTTTCGACCGAATGGTTTCTCTAGAGGACGCGAACGAGAGGAAACACGGTTGCAGAGAAGTTTATCCTTGCGCTCCAAGATTTGCACTGGCTCTTCAACATATGACAAGTCCACCTTCAGATCCAGCTTACCCAAATCCACCACATGGCTCGGATCGTGCACGTACTTCCGCAATTGTGAGACGTAGAAGACGTCATATACCTCCGACAATGCAGGCAGCAAGGCAATTTGGTAAGCTACCGGGATGACTTGCTTCAATATTTGAACGGACCAACAAATCTTGGGCTCTATTTCCCCTTCGTACCGAACCTGGAGACTCCACGCATAGGCATTACTTTCAAGAATACATGGTCGCCTTCCGAGAACTCGAGGGGGCATCGGTGCGTGTCAGCATAGCTCTCTACCAGCTTTGTGCTATCTTCAATCTCTCTATTATTAACTTGACCTTCTGCACGGTCTGCTCCACCAGCTCCGGACCGAGTATCTGCCATTCTCCGACTTCATTCCAACAAATGGGCGATCTGTACTTCCGGTCGTACAAGGCTTCATACGGCGCCATTTGGATGTTGTACTGATAGCTATTGTTGTATGCAAACTCGGCCAACGGTAGATGAACGTCCCAACTTGCCTTCAAGTCGATCGCATAGAGTGGTAATATGTCTTCGAGAATCTGGTTCACCCGTTCTGTTTGGCCGTCAGTCTGAGGATGATAAGCTGAGCTAAACTTCAACTTGGTCCCTAACGCTGAATGAAGAATACTCCAGAAGCGCGCTACGAACCATCCATCCCGATCCAAGACGATAGATACTGGGATCCCGTACAGCCGAACTATTTCATCAAGGTATATCTGAGCAAGGCGGTCGACGCTCCAAGTAACTTTGATGGCGATGAAGTTCGCTGACTTGGTTAGTCGATCGACGATGACCCAGATGGCGTCATTTTCCTGCGGTGTCCTTGGCAAGCCAACAACGAAGTCCATAGTGACATGATCCTATTTCTACTCTGGAATGGCAAGGTTCTGTATCTCTCTGCCCGGTCGCTGGTGCTCGACTTTGACTTGCTGACAGGCCATACACTTTAACACAAAGAGCGCTACGTCCCTCTTCATGCCGTGCCACTAAAAGACAATACGAAGGTCCTTATACATCATCACCGGAGACAGTGGAGGAAACACAGGAGGCAGGGAAACACAGAAGGAGGGGATAGAAGCTTTAGGAACATAGCCATCACCTGAGCGTCGTCGAACATCATCGCCGGAGGCAGTAGAGGAAAACAGGAGATGGGATAGAAGCTGCTCCACTGGTGCGTCAACCTTGGTCTGATCCGAAGCTCATGTAGCTCCGAGCTGATCTGCGGTCTTCCTGGTGGTGACCATCCTGAAATAGAAAGAAAACTTCGTTGATTGCTATAAAACCTAAACCTACAAGTAATAAGTTTTTATAGAATGTCAATGTACCAGATATTCTCGTGTTTTCCCAATTTTTCCTATGCTATGATCAAGTTTTCCTACTTTATCAAGTCCCCCAATAGTACTTTAGAGCCTAAGTACTATTAGGATTGATCTATATGGGCCACCACTAAAAATATGTCACGATCCGCTCCCGAATAATCGGACACAAATCGGACACGCCCAGCCTTCGTCGTTAGACACGACGAAGTAAACTGTACCAATCTAGGAAAACTACAAGGCAAATAAATATGTACAATCACAGCATCTATAAACGTTTCCAGAATCAGAGTACATAATTAGTCACTTATTGCATTCATCCAGAAATGGTAAGGTAAAAGTAATGTATGAGTCTCAAGTACAAAAAATAGAAAAACGTCTAAAAGAGTGAGATAGCTAGGCCTCCTCGCCTCTAAGTACAGAGCAACTCCAGCTGGCTCCACTATACCTCCAGGCTCCTGCCCGTAGTATATGTCACAAAAGCCTCCATCTCACCTACAACATATCCAATCAGAAGCGGAGCGAAGTATATCTAGGTAATGAACAAGTACCACCTGGGATGAAAAGAGTACAAGATACAAGAAAAGAAAAGTACAGGAAATGAGTGCTGAAAATAAATACAGGAATCACAAGGAATATGAAATACAGGAAACATGAAATGACCTGAACATAAAATAAACAAGGGAACCTGACGTGTGTAATATTTGAAATACATCCAGGATGTGTGACCGGCTTGGGTAGTATAGGGTACATGATCAATGGTACGGCATAGGGCCCACGTGCACAGTGTGAGGCCTAAGCTATTCACATGAGTTTGTTTTAATTTGGTCACACACCTGTAGCATTTCCCCTTCCAGACATAAGTAAGTACAAGACATGAAAGTACAAGAGTACAGGATAATGTGTTACATCGTATCACAAGAGTGTACAAGATATGAATGTAAATGAACATGAACCATAGAATATACTTGTTCAGGGAGATTGGGAATAGGGAGTAGATCGTATGTCCTACTGCTAATGTGTACAAGTTGGTTAAACTCTAAATAATGTCAATTGGCTAACATTACTAACACTTTTAACTATTTATCCTTACCCATAACTAACTAGTCAATTAATATAACTAAATACTACTAACTATACACATACTATAGAATATATGTATATTACAAAATAATTGTATATAATCTTAGTTATTTATTAAGATATGGTTACCAATCAAAAAAATGACAGAAAAAATAAATAAAATAAAACAGTCATACGAATATAGTCATAATGATGATAACCACATTCCTATTTTATAATGGAAGCATTAATAGAGATAAAAACTTAACCCAAGTCACGCAACTCAAAATTCTAACCACAGCCTACCTCCACAAGTCCAACCCATAATTCAAGTCTCAAACTCAGATACAAAGAGGAAAGCCCAAGCCAAACCAACAATCAACCTTTCAATGAATGCAGTTCTGATTCCTATCAATATACAACTAAAACCTTTACTCATCTCAATCTGATATTTAAAACCCAGCCCCTCTCCTGGGTTGAACCATACTATCAGCTAACATTAAAAAACCAAAGTTCGAATAAAATTGTCCAGGCAACAACTCCCAATATAGCAAAAATGTGATATCTACTTCATCAACACCCCATAAACCATATGGGACCCACCAAACCATATGAATCCAATCAGTCTGATATGAACTCAGAAAATTCAAGGACAAATGCAGGGAATAAACACAACTCAGACTCATAGATTAGAAGATAATCTTTAGGGAAATATACAATCCCACACTCATTCATAAACTCAGCAAGTTTACAGTAGAGCTCAAACTGAATCTATATCTCAACCCAACAGTTAACAAAAATTCAAATGTAGCTTAAATATCAGAGAGAAGATGCAAAGAATAGTTATACAATTTAGATTTTAAATAAGACTCCTATTGTTGGCTCCTAACCCACGCGAACACGGATAGATGATCACAGCCCGCCCTTCGGACACGCCACACACACATATAGTTGAAAACGAACGCAGCAGATCGCGAACTCACACACACGGATACGACGCAGATAGAATCTTAGATACGAACTCAAGGACACGAACTGAAACCACAAACCAGGATAGTATTAGTTGATCAGAATTTACAACACACTCAAAATTGGAAAGGTGTTCAGATTCATACCTGGAATGATCCAAATCGTAGCAAGACACAATCCAAAAGAAGACACGTCCCGTTGTATCCAAGTACGAACTGGAATTCTCCTGGTCGAACATTAAACACCCCATGCAAAATCAAGGGAGATAGGCCTCAGAACAAAGTGTCGAGAATTCAGCAAATTTAACAACAAGAATTTCCCAGGTCGAAGGCTCACCGCTATTTCCAATACCAAGTCAATCGCAAGACTCAAACACAGCAGCTCCTCAACCAATACTTCAATCTTGAATTCGAATTATGAACGAGATCCTACGATCCAGGTTGATGATCATCGATCAAAAATCTAACATATAAAATGATCTATGCACTTCAAGGAAGAAGAAACCGAAACATGAATTTACCAAATCAAGGAACAAATTCGTGATTGAAGCAAAAACCTCAATCGATCTGCCCAGTTTGAATCGAAGACGACCGATCTGAACAAATGATCAGGGATTGAACAGATCAGCTCAAAATTTGTTCCAAACAAAAGAAAAAAAGCATCAAATGGAACTCACACTACTAAAATCTGTCAAATAAGCGACGCCGCAGGACGTCGCTAAACAGGGAAAATACGTCGCTAATTTCAATTAGCGACGTATTTAGCGACGTTTGGCCGTTGTCACGATTAACCTAGTCGCTAAACAACACGACGTCGCCATACGTCGCTATTGCGACGACACTTAGCGACGCATACACGTCGCTAATTCAGCGACTACTAGCGACGTAAAACGACAGCAGTTACCGACGTCACCTAGCGATGTTGACCGACTTGACATGCATCGATGCTGACCTGGCTTGAGAGCCAAATGGCGACGTTGTTACGTCGCTATAGTACTGACATATAATGACGTTTAGCGACGTGGTAATTAGCGACGTGGTAATTAGCGACGTTTAGTGACGATCAGCGACGGTTTTCATCACAGTTAGCGACGTTCCGATACTTACTTAGCGACGTTTACTTCCGTCGCTAGCCGTCGCTGAACATCGCTGAACGTTGCTAATTTTGAAAAAAAAATAAAAAAATACAGCATTTGCAGCATCCCCTACAGTATTAGCAGCAGATACACAAAGTATCAAACAACACAGATACGCAATCACGAACACAAATGCGTATCAAACAGCGACGGTGTGTATCACGAACACAAAGTATCAAACAGCGACGTTGTGTATCACGAACACAGTATCAAACAACACAGATACATACAATCACGAACACGTTTGAAACACAATCTCATCAATCAACACAGATATATGAAAAATTGTAATAACAATATCAAACATAATGGTCTACATAAGAATAATGTATGTATAACCACATAAAAGAGCCAACATTGGGCCATCACACAACAATATATATATATATCGACTACGGCTGATCAGGAGAAGCATCACCGCTCCTGGAAAGAAGGTAAGCATACTGCTCCGGTGTAAGAACCACCGACGACGATGAAGGAGGAGGCAATACAACCGCTGGAGAAGGAGGCAGTGTAACCGCTAGAGAAGGAGACAGTGTAACCGTTGGAGATGGGTACGTCCGCGTCTCCTCTAGGGCTAGCAGTCTGGCGCTGTATTGCTCCATGCAAGCCGCTATCTTAGTAACGGTGTCGTGAATGGACTCATGCGTCCCATGTATGTGCCGTACGGTGCTTTCGAGCTCGTCAAAGCGTGCGGTGACCGACGCAGCATCCCCTTGCGCCTGAGACCCTGGCTGCTCAGAAATCCTCCTCAGCATATCGTCGCACAGCTCAGCAATCTGGCGGGCAATGGTACCCTCGACTCGGGATGACTCGGCCTGTGACGACTGAGAATGCGCACTGGCAGAGGGAGCCCTGGATGCCTGCATCGCAACAAATGCGCCGTAGGACCCCGTACCGTAGTACGTACCCCTCTGAAGACCACCAACAGCGGTCTTCCAGAGCTCATCCTCCGACTGAGGCGGAGAGGGCTGCGATGTACCAACCCCTCCCTCTACCGGTGCACTAGCACTCGCACGCTCATCACGTAGCCTAACAAACTCGTCCTAGAAATTATTGTGCATCTCTATACATCAGTACTTACCTAAATTAGCCTAATAAACGTCTAAAGTATTTAATTATTATTAACTATATGGTTATCTGTATATTCTTCAAGTTGTGTTAAAAATTAACGAAATCTAAATTAGTACTTACATAGCTCTGAGTAGCCCGGTCGTCGATGAGCTTCCCGTCCTTCCGATGGGTGGCCAGGAAGACGGTCACCATGTTTGCGTCCTCATCCCTCTGTACCTGCGTGTTTGTTATATTTTATTCTTTAGTAAAATAGAAAATTATATACTCCCACTATCAATAAAATCTTATATATTGCAATAAATTACATACCAGACGACGAAAATGGTCCGTCATAGGAATCGATCCACCACACCACTTTCCGGCCCTCATCCTAGCCGCCTTCGCCTTCTTCGACCACTCTTTGTACCGGGGCTCCTCAAATCGAGCCCTCATCGTGGTCCACTGGTCAAGTGTGATCCAACCAGCAATCGGCTTTCCGGAGCGCTGACGAGCTTTCTGATCGTCAATTGCATCACGGATCAACTTGGCGGCGACGGCAGGAAACTGGCTCTCAATCTGCTCGGCCCGATGTGGTGGATAAAAATAAGTCCTCTACAAGAATTACAAATTAAATAATAAGTTCTAAAAAATACTATTAATCATACTAAATTAACTTTCTTTAGTTATCTTGAAGTGGGCAAACCAGAATGCCTTCCTCTCTTCCGAGGCATCCGAGTAGTTGATCCACGGACCCCCATAGTTGGACCTTAGAAAGGAGCCCAACGCTCTCTGTACCGACGGGACGATATCTGTATACAACGATAACCGACGTATTAATGAATATATATATAGATATACAGACATGCATAATATATATATATAATATATATATATATAATATATATATATATATATATATAATAATTCGCTGCCCTAGTGCCGCGAAGACCTAGTCTCCGTCCTCTCTCTTGACTTCGGCTTGGCCGCTGGCCAGGCCGGCGTCTTCATGGCTGCGCCCAAATCCTTCGCGGAGGCGGTCGTTGGCCGGAGTGAGGGATCTCAACCATTTCGTTTGGCCGCTCGGGAGGTGTCTTCTTTCAAGGGGGCGCCTGCTATTTCGTTTACAGAAGAAGAAGAAGAGGATGCGTTAGCAGCCCCGTTAAAATTCGCTCTCATTGGGAAGTTCTCCCACAACAAGCCTCCGATCGAGGTTATCCGTAAAGCTTTGCAAGGATTCGAATTCAAGGGATCGATCAAGGCCGGGGTCATTGATCGCAAACATATCCTCATTCGTCCGTCGGTGGAAGAGGACTATCTTCGGCTTCGATCTAAAGAGGTGTGGTTCTTTGCCAGATCTCCTATGAGAATATTTAAATGGGAACCAGACTTTTTGCCATCGATTGAATCGTCTTTAATGCCGGTGTGGGCAACCCTCCCAGATCTACCACATCATTTGTATGCCAAAGCAGCTATTTTTGCCATGATGTCTGCTATAGGGACCCCCCTCAAGGTTGATAAAGCTACAGAAGAACTATCCCGACCCAGCATGGCTAGGGTTTTCATTGAGATTGATGCTAGTAAGCCGCTACAACGGAGGATCCGTATAAATTTACCCAAGGGGAGGAGTTTTTGGCAAAATATCGAATACGAACACATCCCATTATACTGCAACCATTGTTTTCATCAGGGTCACACAAATGATTCTTGCAAATTAAAGAATAAAAGGAAGGCGATCCTGCAAGATGGTGTAGTAGATACCAACATGAATGTCAAAGGGGACACGCGTCAGGCTAAAAACACACCCCAGATCAATGCAACACTGCCAGAAGGAGAAACCAACATTAATGACATTATTGTGGATGTTAATCCCTCAGTAGGAGAGATTAATGATGACCCCGAAGTAACCGCTCCTGTCATTACGCCGCCATCTCTAACCCAAGAAGGGTTACACACAAGTGGACTCACGGCAGACCACGTGGCTGATGTGACGGCGAACATGACAGTCCCCACTACGGCGTTGGTCTCAACTGAAGTTCCTCCGGCCCTGGAGTTAGAGGAAGGAGAGATACGGGGGAGTAACTGGGCTGACACAGTCGATGAGGAGGAAAGACTTCGCTAGGCGGTTGCAGTCGGACTTGAGCACTCGGAGGAGGATTTGAGCTCGGATCATGAAGAAGGTGGCGAAGAGGGTAATGGCTTGCCAGGAGTACTTCCTGAGTCATCCCAAGGACACCAGACTGAAGAAGGAATCGCAAAAAAGCCCCCAAAGGGGAGGAAGGTGGTGGAGCCGTCCGATAGGGTCACGCGATCGGCCACAAGCAAAACAATCACTGGTACGTCCCAATCCCTTAATGTATAAGCTTCTAATATGGAATGTGAGAGGGATTGCGGATGCGATGACTTTTAAAAGGTTGAAAACTCTCATTAGAACACATAAGATTAATTTTGTTGCTATTATTGAACCGAAGGTCGACTGTGAGCAGCTCAGTCGCTATCGAATCAAGTTAGGTTTTACTGTGGCTTTTTCTAACCCTAAGGGGAACATCTGGGTCATGGCTCGTGCCAACAGCGAGATTTCTCTCGTGGATACTTTCGATCAAGCTGTCACTGTTAGGTTAATAGATCCAGTCCTTCCAACTGAGACTCTTATCTCGATCGTGCATGGGGACAACAAAAAAGAAGGACGCAGGCTGTTATGGGACAGGTTGCTGGAATTACAAAGTTTGTCTCGTCTCCCTTGGATTGTTGGAGGGGACTTTAATGCTGTACTTCGAGCTGACGAAAAGCTAGGGGGAAGAAGGGCTGACGAAGTTTCAATGCAGGAGTTTGCAAATTTTCAATTGGTGGCAGGTCTTTCCGAACTGCCATTCATGGGGAGCTCGCTAACATGGGTCAAATCGAACAATGTTGATCGACGTACGTCTAGATTAGACCGAGTTTTTCTTGACAGGAGTTGGCATCAATTGGCACCTTGTTCGATCGAGGAGCACCTAAACCGGACTGAGTCGGACCATCACCGGTCCTTGTTCGTCTCCTCTCTCAACAGCAGGGTGGCCCCAGGCCTTTTCGGTTCTTGGACTTCTGGACCAAACACAAAGACTTTCATCGGCTGATTGAAGAAGCTTGGAACTCAGTGAACCACCGCCATGGCATAACCAAGGTTATTGTTCGTCTGGATGCGTGCAGGAAGATTTTATCCAAGTGGAGTAGGGCAACCTATGGGGATCTATTTCAAGCTGTGAAGGAGGCAGAAGATAAAGTGCTTGCAGCAGAAATGAAGATGGAAGCAGATGGCTCGGAGAGTAATAGAGCTGCCCTTGGCCATGCGGTCGCGTTGCTTAAACAACGTGTGAAGACGGAGGAGGAATTTTGGCGTCAAAAATCGAGACTTAAATGGGACTTGGAAGGGGATAAAAATTCGGCGTATTTTCATGAGTGCGTCAATTATAAGAAGAAATCTCTCATGATTCACTCTATTGCGACTCCGAACGATACTGTTTTGGTTGAAAAATCCCATATAAAGGCATACGCAGTAGAATATTTCTCTGCGTTATTCCAGCGAGGTGATATTAGAGAGGATGACGACTTGTTGTCTGTGATCCCCATGCTTGTGAATGACAGTGATAATGATAGCTTAATTGCTCTGCCAACAAAAGATGAACTTCTTGCTACAATCAAATCCTTGGACATGAACAGTGCGTCAGGACCAGATGGGTATACGCCCAAATTTTTTCTAACCTGCTGGGACATTGTCGGTGATGATGTTACGGAGGCTGTCGGCATGTTCTTCGATGGGTTTGCTCTTCCTCGTGAGATCACTAATACATCTTTAGTTTTGATCCCAAAGGTTAAACAACCAAGACAATTCAGTGACTATAGGCCGATTAGTTTGTGCTCTGTGCTTAACAAGATTATATCGAAGACTTTATCTATTCGACTAGCGTCTGTGTTGCCAAGACTAATCTCCCCCGAGCAGAGTGGCTTCGTTCGTGGTCGCGAGATTGTCGATAACATTGTCCTTGCGCAGGAGATGGTGGCTAAAATGAATAAGAAACATTGGGGGGGAAATATTGCTATTAAACTCGACATGATGAAGGCGTACGATCGATTGGATTGGAGATTCCTGCTAAAAGTGCTTCGCAGATTTGGGTTTCATAACAAGTGGGTCGACATGATGCTTAGAATTCAAAATAATGTTTGGTTTTCTCCCCTTGTCAACGGTGAAGCGGCGGGTTCATTCCAAGCGTTCAGGGGTGTTCGACAAGGGGACCCTTTGTCCCCTGCATTGTTCATACTAGCGGCAGAGACTTTATCCCGTAACTTGAATCTGTTACCAGCTAAGGATGGTTTCACTCCGTTCATCTCTCCTAGGGGTTGTTCACCGCTGACTCATTTATCGTATGATGACGTGCTTCTATTTTCGTCTGGTGATTTGAGATCATTGTCATTGATCAAGGACACTTTGAGTAGGTATGAAGAAGCTTCGGGACAGAAACTTAATGCGTTGAAGACCACTTTATACGTGTCCATAAAGACTCCCCCCGAGCGTGTGACGGAGCTGGCTGATCGTACAGGTTTCGAAGTTAGGTCACCTCCATTTATTTATCTAGGGTGTCCAATGGCTGCTGGATACCAAAATGCAAGTATGTATGAAGAACTCGTGACGAAGATTCGATCCAGAGTGGAGGGTTGGCACAACAAGTTGTTATCTCCTGGGGGTAAGTTAGTCCTACTCAAAGCTGTCCTTACTTCTATACCGTCTATACTCTTGCAGCTTACAATCCTCCATGTTCAGTATTGAGACAGATCGAAGCCATTTTTAGCAATTTCTTCTGGGGGTCCATACAAGGAGCACCCAAACGTAGATGGCTAGGTTGGGATCGAATAGCCAAAACTAAGCCAGGGGAGGTCTGGGTGTTAAGCATCTAGAAGATGTCATGAAGGCCTTCTCCATTAAGCTATGGTGGAAATTTAGAACGCAAGATAGCTTATGGGTTCAATTCTTTAGGACTAAATACTGTACCCATGCTACTCCAAGTGAAGTCCGGATAACATCCAACTCTTCTCATGTCTGGAAGCGAATTCTTGAAGGCAGGGACCTAGCAGATCACTTGATTTTGCAGGATGAACAGGGGATTCATTGGCGTAGAGTTACTGGCAGATTCTCCTTGGCATCGGCATGGGATATTTCTCGGATGCATTGGCCAATATCAGCTCATTTTACTCATATCTGGGGAACATGCATACCATACAAATGGTCCATATTACTATGGAAAGTTCTTCATAACAAATTACCAACTGATGATCAGGTCATCAAGTTAGGCTTCAGTTTGGCATCTCAATGTCACTGTTGTGCAGAGGGTGATATTGAAACAACGGAGCATATTCTCAATTCAGGGGAGATGGCAAGGGAGGTCTGGACGATTATGCAGGGAGCGTTTCGTGTTACTTGCAGAAGCAGTACTCTTGAGCATAGGTTACGGAGATGGTGGACAGGAAGAAACTTCATCAGCGGCAAATCTGTGTTGGAGCTGTGATATGGGTTCTCTGGAAGAACCGAAATAAATGGCGATACGAGGGGAGGAAGTTCTCAGCTGGGATGCTCGTGACGGAGGTTTATCGACAAATAGCCAAAGCCTCGATCAAATGCAGGCACAAATGATAGTTTTTTGTTTATTTGCTAGTTGTAACCAGAGCTCGAACTCTTGATTATTAATAATATTGTTTTTTGATTAATATATAATATATATTATATATATATATATATATATATATATATATTCATTTAACTTACTTCGTAGGACCGTCGGCCCAAATCTCTATCCTCGTCTCATCCTGAGGTGCGCATGGAGGGTCGCTCTGGTATGGATCCGCTTGGACGGGAGTAGGGACTACCTCCTCCACTTGCTCTCCATCCGTCATGCTGCTGTCAGCGGTAGGAAGGCTAGGGGAAAGAGTATGATCAGCAAGCCTGGAACTGCTCGTCGCAGGTGTACTGCCACCCGGACCTGCGACCGTATGGTACAATAGAGTGCTCGGGTCAGACGATGGTCCGGAGCCATCCTCTGGTAACGGAGGTCTCTGCCCACCTAAGGACACGGCTCGTCCTGGCCTATCTCCGTGTTGTCCTGAGGTGCCTCCGCGTCGTCCTGCCATGCTGATAATTGGAGTTCATAATTTAAGATTACAGAAATATGAATACATCAAAATCATAGTTTATGATTAAAATATAAATAAATACAATGATAGTTTAGAAATATCTGCATACATTGGAGTTCATAATTTAAGTTTTCAAAAATCTGAATACTAATAGAAATGATCATAGTTCATAATTTAAGATTACAGAAATATGAATACATCAAAATCACAGTTTCTCAATCATCCTCTGAAAATTCATCTTCTTCGTTTGCCTCCTCCTTCTCCTCCTCATCCTCTTCCTCTCCTCCTCATCGTCACTAGCATCTCCTTCGTCTTCCCCTTCAAATACTTGTACCTCTTCTACACAAGTAGATATTGAATGGAGAACTTTTGCTGAGTCGACATCAACTGTATTTGGTACAAGAGGCAGCTCGTCTCCTGATAAGCCACTTCGTCGACGTCGTAGGTATTTCTGGCTTTAGTCTTGCATACTGCCCACCAGTCGTACCTCGTTGTTCCCCGTCTAGGATATGTTATAAAATATACGAGTTGAGCTTGACTTGCTAGGATAAATGGTTCATATCCTTGGTATCGACGACGGTAGTTAATATCCACAAGACCATGCTTGTCAATTTTCCATCCTTAATCTTGTATGGGATCGAACCAATCAACTTTGAACAACATGATCTTGGCAGGCTCTATGCCATAGTTGTATGTCAATTCCACGATCTCCCATAAGACGCCATAGAAATTATTGCCTGGAGTGACATCTTTGTAGTTTATAGATTTGATACACAAGCAACTTTTTTGTGGAATCAAGATCCAGGAAGCTATCTCTGATGAGAGCATTTGTTGACTTGAACTTAAACCCATTCACGCAATAACTTGGCCATATTTTGACGGCATAAATTGGTCCATTGGCAAGAGTTCTAATAGATTCATTCTCAAGGATGACGTCCGGACGATCGACCTAAACACGAGAAGATACAAAATTAAGTTTAATGTTAAGTTATTTCTTGTGCAGTTGTGAATGGAGGAAGATTCTAACTAGCTTCTTACGTACATATGCAGTCAACCAAGGGAAATGAAGTCTCATTTCTTCTTCTACTTCTTCATCTGTAATGTATAGTCTACTTGATCTCACCTCATCATTAAATTTGCTGAAAACCAATAAATATCGGGATATACTCGTTAAATTATAATAACGTAATCAACAAATAGATGACTTGAATGTTGAAGATTTTCACTTACCACTCTAGCTTTTCCACTTCATCCTCCTCGCAGTTGAGTAATAATATAACTGGGTAGCCTTTAGTTCCTCATCATTCAAATATCTCTTTTTCAGTTTTCCAGAAGGCTTTCCAAGAGCATTGAAGACTTTCAATAATGCATCATTATATTCTATATTTCCATCGTCGTTCCTCGGAGCTCTTGTTCTATTTGTAGCAATATGAGGCTTGAAATACATTGAACAAAAGTTTGTAATCTCCTCAAGGACATAGGCTTCACAAATAGAACCCTCGACCCGTGCCTTATTTTTCACCTTCCTCTTCAGGTGGTTTAGATGGCGCTCGAACGGGTACATCCACCGATAACCGACGGGCCCACCAACATGTGCCTCATATGAAAGATGAATTGGTAAATGCTCCATAGAGTCGAAGAATCCAGGAGGGAACACCCTCTCAAGCTTACACAATGTTACTGCAATGTCCTTCTCCTGCTTTTCAAGCCGATCGACGAGCAACTTAGTAGAACAAAGATCTCTGAAGAATATGCTAAGCTCTGTCAGTGGATCCTAAACGACCTGAGGTAAGAATTCCCGAAATGCAATCAGGATTAAACTCTCCATAAAAATGTGACAGTCGTGGCTCTTCATACCCTGTAGTTTGTTCTCCTTCGGGTCAACACATCTTCTCAAATTCGATACGTATCCGTCTGGAAATTTTAGGCCCTGGATCCACCTACAAAGTTTACCTTTGTCCTCCTTGTCCAGTGAGAAAATGGCCATGGGCTGCTTATACTTCCCACTGCCTTCCTTTATTAAATGCAACTCTGGACGTCTGCATATTTCTTCTAAGTCCAACCTGGCCTTGGGATTGTCTTTCGTCTTCCCCTTTACGTCCATCACAGTTTATTATATTGTCAAATACATTCTTCTCGATATGCATGACATCCAGGTTATGTCTGAGCAGATGGTCACTCCAATATGGTAGGTCCCAGAATATACTCCTCTTCGTCCAGTTGTGAGCGCGGCCAAATCCATCACACTTGTACCCCGCTGTAGGCTCTTCAATAGCACTTGACAATTCTTTAACTTTCTCCCATATCGTGTCCCCGGACCACCGTGGTGGTGGACTGGACTTCTCTACCACGCCAGCACGAAAAGCATTCATGTTCCTCCGGTATGGATGATCCTTTGGCAGGAACTGTCGATGACAATCAAAGAAGCACGATTTTCCTCCGTATTTCAAACGGAAAGCCTTAGTGCGATCCATGCAATACGGACATACGAGACGACCATGGGTGCTCCAACCCGATAACATTCCATAGGCCGGGAAATCATTGATGGTCCACATTAGTGCGGCCCTCATCTGAAATTTTGCATTCTGGAAACATCATATGTGGTTGCACATACTTCCCACAACTGATTCAGCTCATCTACCAAGGGCTACACATTGATGTTCCTCTTCGGGTTCTTCGGACCTGGAATAATAACAGTTAGGAACATGTTGTCACGCCCCGATCCGGGAAATCGCTCGTCCTCGCTAGATTTCACCCAAATCATCGTCCTCGCTGGGGCGTGATGCCGCACGAGCCTGGAGTTGCGCTCGTACAAGGCAAGATAACAGGTTCATATAAACTATCTCAATTTGATAACATAAGCAGCGGAAGGAAAACAAAGTTTAACATAAGAATCTCTTTTATTCATATTGAACTGAAGGTTACAAAGGCTCTGAATAGCCCAACATATATGCCAATTGGCTACAACGCTCATGATCTCTCTAGCTCATAAAGGATTATATTGTTCCATACATTATGCCTCTGTATAGCCACCAAGTAGTTTTCAGCCGAACATCTCCATGTTGCAAGTCTAAACGCATATGCGGTAGCTCCTCTTGAACGCCAAGGACTCCATGTCTCGACACATCCAAGCCAAGCTCCACCCCGAGCCGATCATAACCTGAGCCTGCACATAAGCTAGTGGGGGATTAGTGCTTTCATCCTCGCTTTGCACTGATCAAGACCCGCTCGCACCCAAACCAAACACTTAATCTTTTAGTGAAACATGCATCTTAATTGGTGATCTTTCTATTTAGCCTTAGGATCAGTTTCATAGCAATACGTAAACATAGCACATTATCATAAATGTGTCCCATACCGTATTCCTGCAGCAGATACAGTTAGCCATAACATGAACGTAAACATAGTGTTCGTGCTCATCTCCGTCCCTTTTTGCCTAGCCTGCACTCGTTAGAACTTGCATAAGCAAACATACGATTCACGCAACCAACCAATCATAAACTTAGACATATGCATAAGGGTCGCAGGCCCTGCGCCTGCACCCAGCTCTCATCTCAGTCCACCGGCCCTAACTATATGAAGGTCACAGTGTTTCGTACCGTAATGGACTTGGCATCTCTTATGTGTAAGCCTACGATCGCTTCGATACGGGTTGCTAGCCCAATACCCGAAGGATTCCAAACTTACGGATATCATTGTCATGACCCGCACCCTAGAGTAAGGGCACGAGAACGTAACAACGCCCAGCCTACGCCGCAGTGTCGGCGGTAGAACACTGTCCTAGGTTACAACATTTAACAGTATAAGACTAAATAGTTTATACTCCCCGAATGGGGGTGACATAGCAGATACAGACTCAATCACATCCAATGTAGAGCATGATAAGGATAGATAAAATATGAAATCCAAAAGAGATACAGGAGATAGAAGTCTAAGTGTCTAAGATACATAAACCCAGAAATACATCTCAAAACTCAAATACAGTAATCCATAAATACATCTCAAGACAACTGAAAATAAACTATGAATAAACCCTAGCTATCTATACAACCTCTACTGTCTCCTCTAGGCTAGCAGGCAATCTCCAGGCTATCTGTAAAATTTATCAACAGGTCCAGTCAGGACTGGAGCGAGCACAATACATCTCAACAGATCATGGCAGGTTAGAAAATATAATCATGCAGTAAAGTAAGATACAGGATCTGAAGGAAATACAGTATGTAAACAGAGAAAGAGAACTGTAATAGAAATATCTACTATAAGTAGAGAGCTAACAGTGGCTAGTGAGTCAGAGTACAATATAAACATGTGAATGGCATAGGAGATTCTGGAAACTATACTATGGAGTGATTCTGGGAACTACACTACTTGGATATTATTCACATGTCTACTTCTACTCCCCCGTACCCCCAATCAATACACAAGGATCCAACCCGGTTATGTTATGATTCCATACAAAGGCCCACAAAGGGGTGATACATGGATAGCCCATAAATGGGTGATTCTGGGAAAGCCCACAATGGGGTGATTGTGGGAATGCCCATAAATGGGTGATTCGGGAAGACTCTGTGATCATGAGAGTACATGTCACAAGTGATCGAAGAACCGTGAAGCATAGTGATACACCATGTAAGTGAAACGCACAGAACATGTAGTATACGATGCTCCCTGAGGGGATAACATCTCAAGATAGGATCCATATAGTACTAATCCGTGTTACCAACGTGACAGTATCAAGTATAGTAATCTAAAGCAGAAAAATAATTCTAACAGGATATGAAATGATCAGAGAATGTACTCGCCTGGATAACCTGAACAGTGATAAGTATAGGGGGGTCCCACTGAAGCCACAGAGTCCTATTTAAAGCAACACAGGTTACAAGGTGTTCAAGTTGTAATAAATGAATCCACAAACAATCTATTTTATCATAGGTTCTTCTAAGTCAAATTAACTTCTAGGTCAACTCGGTCAATAATTTAGTCAAACTAGGTCAAGTGTTGACTTACAGTTGACTTTGGATCAACTGGTCAACTCTGGTCAAATAGGGTCAATTCTAGTCTAATTATTAAAGATATAAAGTGTACTTCGTTATTCGTACGTCGAAACTTACGACACGCAAATCGAGATAAGAATATCAATGGTAAGGTTGATAATCTTATTATAGTGATCCACGTGTCCATCTTGTCAATTTCAGCGATATGAGATCATTGGAATTGACTGAGCTCAGTTTCGTTGTACTAATCCCGAAATACGAATATTATATGAATAATTATTAATTAATTATAAAAAGGTTAAACTCAGAAAAATTATCAACAAACATTGTCGGACGATAAAATAAACATCGCCAACGTGTCCAGAATGGTCAAATTAGCTAGGATAGCCTACCCAACGGTCCAATTTGGACACAAGGGCAAAAAGGTATTTGGGTCAAAACGGTGTCCGTGTCAGAGCCGTTTTACACCGAAAAACGTGCAAGAAAACAAGTCTACAAAATATAACAATTTATATGTCCACGAAACCAGAATGATGATATAAACCCAACGGTATCTCCAGAATTGGATTCCGTTGACCCGATCTCAATTTGGTCCGTTGACCAGAACTTAGAATTCCGGTTTGCACGGAAATGCGTGCCGGAGACAAAGTTCTCAAAACTCAGCAAACTATATGTCAACGAATCCAGAATGGCGATACGAACTCAACGGTATATCCGGAATTGGATTCCGATGAGCCGATCTCAAAATGACCCGTTGCCCGGATATTGGTATCCGACTTGCACCGAAATGCGTGCCGGACCCAATGTCCACCAAAACCTAGCAAATTATATGTCAACGAGTCCAGAATGATGATACGAACTCAATGGTATATCCGAGATTGGATTCCGATGAGCCGGCGTCAAAAAGTCCCGTTGACCCAGAAAGTGGGACCCGCTTTGCACCGAAATGCGTGTCCGGGCCCACGTTCTCCAAATCTAAAAAATTTTATATGAAAACATGCCAGAACGATGCCACGAATCTAATGGTGGTGTCAAAAGTGAAATCTGGAGTCTCGTGTTCAAAATAGAATTTTACAAGTTGGAAATTACGAATTCGGACGACCAACTTTGGCGTCGAATTCAACCAATCAAACAAACTCACAATGAAACGAAACTAGAGGGATAGTAAGAGGGTTATACCAGCTTCGCACCGGAACTGGTAGCACGCCAAACGGAGCTGCGGTGGAGGAGATACAAGCTGACGAAGTTGGCTCCGCAAAACTGTCCAAATTTAATACAATTTAAACGGTCAACTTGGTGGCCGGTTTTGATGTATCAAACGATAAAATTAACGGACGAAAATTGACAGGGATGAAGGTGGATATACCGAGATCGTGACAGAGCGAAGAAATCGCCGATCCAACGGTCGGATTTCTCGAAAATCACGTACGAAGTTGCTACGACGAGGCGACATTTCAGGTCGATCCCGAGCTCGTCACGACGGGAACCCGTGCCAAACGCACGGATCGCCTCCGATACGCGTCGGAGAGAGAAGCAAGGGCCACGGGGCCTGCACCGGAGGTGCGCCCGGCCAAGGGGAAGTTGGCCATGGCGGCCACGTCGACGGTGGCGCCGGCGGTGGCCGCCTGAACGCGCGCGACCAAGGAGAAGTTGGCCATGGCGCGATTGCACTGCTGCTGCCGGCAGCGTTGCGCACAGCTGCGCGCGGCCTGGCTCGCCGGCGAGGGCACGTCGGGGGCGGCCAGAGGCCGGCGCACGGCGGCGGGGAGAGAGGTGGCACGCCATGGTGAAGGTGGCTCGGGTGTGAGTACAAGGTGGTGGCGGTCTTGATGGGAGGAGGGAAGGAGGAGAATGGGGAAGAGATGATGCATGGAGGTGGTGGCTGT